>CM067259.1:24771118-25190118 GCA_034195605.1 Santalum album
AAGGAGTGAGAATTACTTCAATGGCTCAAAAAGCACTAAATTTGACGACTTATTAAGGAAAAGATGAAGTGAAAAATGTATTAAAGTCATTTTATTGGGTAACAGGATTGGGTCCAGGGCCAACCCTAGAGGGGATGGAATTTTTGTTTTTTTTGCCCCCCTAATGCTTCTGTATTTAAATATACATGTGAAGTCCATGGGGGCAATCCTTCGCCTCTCCGTGTGCCTTAAGAGCCATGGACTTAATTATTGTTATGATTGAAGTCAAAATATGGTCATAGTTAAAAGAGGTGCAGGTTTACTGAAAAAAAACCTATGGTAGGGAAAATAAATATATTTTGAATTTGTGAATTACAATTTTTTTTATGAATTTATGGATTTGTTCTAAATTTCACACACAATCGAACAAAAGTAGAGGATTTGTTTCATTAATTCTGTGAATTCGCAAGCAAAAACACCTATGAGTCGTTCCTCTTAGAGCCACAACTTCATCATTTTTAGAGATTTTGAAGTATCAAAAATAGGTTTTTATTTTCAATTTTCGTATTCCATATATCCACATATTTCGTAATCTAAAATCAAGGAAAGATAACACTTTTTGATAACTTAAGTTTGGAGTTTGCGCCAATATGGCCCCTCATCTTTGAAAGTAGCTAATTTGGTCACTGTAGTTAATGAAAGTGTTTGATTTGGTCCCTAGATTAATTAAAGTCTATAAGCAAAGACAGGTAAATTTAGAATTCGATGGCTTCCAACAAATTTCATCAACATAAATAAAAATCAGATTTCCTAGTTTCCTTTTTTTCATTAAGAATTTTTCAAGGACTTAAATTTTATTTTTATATTTTGGCATCTTTCTAGCTAAAATTTGTAAGAAATAAAGTATACCAGGGTATTTTCTTTTTCTTGCTGGAGCGTGTTGGAAAAATAATGCATAAGCTCAATGGAAAAGGCATTAAATTTCAAATCTGCCCCAGCTAAAATACTTGTATACGTTGTACATGGCCTTTTCTATCCTAAGTTTGGCAAATCCATTAGTGTAAGGACTAGATTGGCCAATGTTCAATGACTTCAGGAGTCAAATTAACAAGTTTCAAATACAAAGGATCAAATCGACACTAACGGGGACTCGAAGGCTCATGGATATATATATATATCATTTCTTATTTGTAAGGAGACATATGGTTCATGGATTTAAAATAATTTATGTAAACTTGATCATGGGGATGGATTGTTCAGACCAAAACATAAAAACCTTAAAACAAAAAATAGTCCATCACATTTTCATTTTATCATTCTAAGGTTCGATAGAAAATCAATTTTCCTTTTTTATTATCCCAAAAAAAAGAGAGTTATTATTATTTTGTTAAATAGAAGTACCAAGAATGGCGCGTTGGTGCGGCGCGAGTGTTCCACCGTTGACCAAATTTGAATCCCCTTTGACTTCGCATAAATGAAGCCAAGGAACAATCCCTCAACTCCACTACCACTACTACTACTACTACTTCACTCCTCTAACGGCTCTATTCCCGCGTCCTCCTCCACAATGATTCTCTCCTATAAATCCCTAATTCCCCCTCCCTCTCTTCTCCTCAACGGCTCCTTTCCAGAAATTTTGTTCTTCTCCCTTGCGTTCAAATCCGAAATCCAGATCCCTAAAAGTTGTCAAAGCATCTCTACCGATCGAAAGAGATGAGGAAGCCCGTGATTCCTTGTCCCCGCGGAGAAGGAGGCTTTCCCAGGGTTTCTGATGCGAAATCATTCTTCTCCGAGGAGAAGACGAAGGGAGAAGAAGAAGAGGCGCGAGGGCCTTACGGTCTGAAACAAGTTGGGTCGGTGGTGGATCAGATCGACGCACATGCTCAGACTGTGGCCGATGTTGCGCAGATCAGGAAAGTTCTTCTGAATGCTTCGGATAAGGTATAATATTCATTCATCGACATATTTCTACTTATAAACCCCTTTGCACCCATTTTCGATTTTTACATGTTTCCTACAATATTATATGGAAGTTTTTACGTGTTTGTTACAATATTATGGAGCAACCGATCCTGATTCATTTTTTAGGGTTTCTGAATGAGTTGCCTTAATTGAACCCTTACATAATTCTGGCTTTATTTAATTGCACGTTGGTGGTGGGTCTTGTTAATGTTATGTATGTGAAGAAACTGTATTCTATTCACGCATCAGAAGACCAATAAGTACCGAACACTTTTGATTTTCTCTTTATTTACTCCGTATTGTTTCCCTTTGAAAAGTGCATGCTACTGTTACAAGAAGAAGCCTGAGAACAGCGTATGACCCCATCATTTCTTGCAGTAACCATTGCAGTCATACATAGTTGCCCTTTTTCTTTTCTTTTTTTTCCTTCTTCCGCTGAAGGTAAATCCATACAATTGAGGACTGTTTAATTGCTGAAATTTGGATTGATCGAGTTTACCATAAAATCATTTCTTTCGTGTTCTAAGTTTACATTTCTTTCTTTGTGAATGAACTAAATAGCATTGCTTTTTTTTTTTTTTCCCTAGCCTGATAAAGATTTGCTCGCATCATTGCAATGGCTTAAATCAATGGGACTGTCAGCCCAGATTCTAAAGGTTTGGTTCTTGCATACTTAATGCTCTTACCTTTCAAGGCACTGATTGTTGTTTCATGCGGTTTTTCACTTAATTTTGTTATTTCATTTTCCAGGAAACAGAAATTGAGAATCTTGTTTATAATCTCCAAGAGCATAGACTTATGCACACCTGTGCTTTGTCTCGGAATCTTATCACGTATGACATTACCATCTCTTACTATTAAATTTCTTTCTCAAAGTATCAATTTGTGGTCTATATTAATTGTAAAAAGGAAGGATTTGACTGCAATTGGGAGCTTCTTAAAGCCTTCAAAGTATACTTGCTGTTAATCAATCTGAGTTGTGTATATCTTTTGTGATTTAATTGGCCTTTTGTTTTGCAGCGATTGGAAGAACACAAAAGCTGAATGGCAGGACTCAATTCTACACTCGATGAGTACATCGGTATCCGGAATTGAGGAAAAAGGAGGGCTTCCTGTGCCGCCTCTGGATGAATGGGCTTTCCTTACACCTCTGCCTTCTTCAATGAGTTTCTCTGAGGTATGCAAAGTTCTTCATGCTTTTACAGATTCTTTAAAATAAGTTTGATTGATGGTTGTATGCTAAGTCTGTCTCTTTCTCTCTTATGCCTTCTATTCAATCTACATGAAGTTCTTTGAAGGAATTGATGATATTGGAGGTGAGCCCACTGCAGCCTTTCAGTTTTATTTTTATCTTTGAAATGATTTCTTTTATGAAAAATCTGTAGCTAAAGAACCTGTCTAATTTCCGAAAAAACAAACTCATGTTTTTTATTCATTTATTCTTCCAGCTGAGGATATTCAGGGTAGCGATATGTTGAACATAAGTACTGAACCCCAGCCCCATTTGCAACCCAAGCTAAATGAAAACAAGATGAATAGGCTGAAAGGAGTTGATGGGCTGAATAAAGGTCGTCCTAAGGAACTGCTCCAGCCCCAGTTGAAGCGAGCAAGAGACGAGATAAAAATGACGAAAGAAATTGACAGGGTGGACAGAAGTCTGAAGCCACAGCAGCAGCGCCAACCCCTGCAAAAGCGTAATGGCAAAGAAGTGAAAACACTTGAAGCAGTTATGAAGTCAAAGATTCATTGTGCAGCTCCAATGAGGAAAGGGCACAAAAAACAACATGAACATTGCAAACTCACTGAAGAAAATAAAAGAACGAAGCAAGTGAACAAAAGTGATGATTGCAAACTCGTAGGATGTCAAGTTGATGTGAGTTCAACAAAAGCTTCTCTCCAGTTGAAACTAGAGACAACGAAAAGGAAGCTGCATGAATCCTATAGCCGAATTGAGAATGGTAAGCTGCTCTTCTACTTCTCTTGTACCTTTTCCGCTTTATGTTAAGAAGATACTGTGTTTCTAATGGGTTCGTGTAATTTATTGTTAAGCAGCAAAGAAGAAACAAAAAGTTCAACTTCTTGATCTTAAAGATCTACCCAAGCTAGAAACAGTTCATGGAAATCGCCGTCAACATCGGGGTCCAATGTCAAAGAAATTCCGGCCGTCTGTTGCAATTCACTAGCATCCTTTGTAAAAAGCCATAGGTTATTCTTTCTCCAATTCATTGGTTCAATTCAATATTTTTTGAATCGTCCTACCCTGTAGATCTGTTTAAACACTGTCCACATTACTCGAGGTAATTGTTTTTGCTCAGATGCATATATGTAACAATGAAAATCATTGGAGGTCCATTGTATATGCCATTGTTTTGCATTCTTTTTCCCAAGTCACTGTTGTAAGACATGTCATAGGTGTGTCATTGTTTATAATGCACGTCTTTTTGTCATTGGTAGTGGTTATAAGGATTTCATTTCAACTGTTTAGTCATTCAGTGGCTTCACTATAGTCCCAGAAGTGTGGTGACTGCATAATTTTGTTCGCCTGGGCTTTGCATACAGGATCCGTTTTCCTTTGTTTCCACATGTTATGCCTTTAATCGGTGTAAAAAAAAAATGGGTTGCAGCTTTATATCTTGTATGTCCAAGCTCTGACACTTGGTGAAAATAGCTTCAAAGATTCAATTTTGCGGACAATATGACACTTATAACAGCTGTAGTTGGATTTCTAAGTCATTCCATGATTTTTGTATGGTTTGTTCTACTGAAATGTATGGAGATGTAGGACTTACAAGGTGATGGGAATGGAAACATTTAAGAATCATGGGAATCCCTAAGAATGCTAATGTTGAGTGTGGAGACTTCAAAATTGATATGATCATAATTGCCTGCAATGCATTTCTAGGATGAGCATTTCCCTTGCCTGAGTCTCATTGCAAGCTTGTTATAGAAAGCTCTCCATATTTCTGTCATGGAATTCTTTTTTTCAGTCATAGAAAGTTCATGTTATTTGCTGTTGTGGACTTCTACTAATTGCCAATTAACACATCAAGCATCATTCATAATGGGAATGCAAATTGACCCCTGGCTTGCTGACCATAAATTTGTCATCCTTGATCGAAATAGACCCTGAGCTGAAACTTCATCAGTGCTTCACGCCACCACCATCTTGATTCCAAATCACACCATTTGTTATACTAAATGTATCCGATTGTGCCATGTAGCATAACAATGCAGTAGCACCTCAATTCGTCCATCTTTATTTGATTATGCATGCAATAATGTTTCAGTTTAATATATTATTTATGGTCAATTGACTATAACCCATGTTAATAGAAACGAAACCTCCGCCTTAATTACACTTTCATTTTTTCAAATGATTACTTTCCATATATGACTTGTAATGTTTTGATTCTAAGCCATTACTCTATAGCTCTAATGGTCTGATCAACTATAAATAATGCTATTATAAAACACTATCTTGAATGGATACAAAAGAATATCATTCATAATTGAATGTAGAGCTCATGTAAACCCTCTACGATAGTGTTTTCTCAAATTACTATTACACAACTTCTGTTTGCATACTCGACTAGGTCAAATAGATGTTAGATACCACCAGTACCGTTGCTTTTAAGTCCGCTTCATCATCCTCAATAACACACATCTTCTTTGTGCTACATTTGTTTATTCATCTAGCCTAGAGTGGAAGCATTACTTCTTTTTTCTAAACTTTCAACAATATTTCGAGTAGTAACAAAAAAAACTTCCTTCGACGAGGTTCAAACATGCATCTGATTTTATTTTGATACAGTTTCAAGTCTCAAACTTTACCAATTGATCCTCGAATACTGTTTAGCTTGTGCAATGGGGGACTAACTTCAGATAATAAATACTAGTCAAAATTAATGCCACTCAAGATTAGGTTGTAGAATCAATTTTGGAGGAACAGATGGTTGAGAAGACTCTAATCATGAGAGGTTTACGGACTATGGAAGATTTCAGCATCCTTATTGGATTCCTAGCAAGAGCAGGCAATTGAATGCAAAATAATAATAATAATAATAATTTTTAAAAATAAAATAACATAAAATAACAAAACAAAATGATTAAATTTTATTAAAAAAAGATTTTTTTTTTTTTCCTAACAAGTACCTGTCGGTTAAAATACTAAAATAAATAAAATTTTAACTGCCAAGATCAACCCTTGACCTCCAGCCCACATGACCAGAGGACGTGCTAGTGCCTACATTGGACTTTTGCCAAATTATTTTGGGTTGTGTATTCTTGGGCCATTACTTGTAACGATAAAACATTACAAAAGTGTCCTTCAATTTTGAATTTGGTTTCAAATTGCGCACGGGACTTTCTACCAAAATCTGATAAATCCATTAGTTGAAATTTGCACCAACAAATAGCATAAAAAATATAAAAAGTTTACTCGTTCCATTTTTCTTTGCTTTTGTACCAAGATTTTTTTAAGAAAAAAGGTAAAAGAAAATAAAATTACAATGTGTTCAATGGGGGGGCATTTTCCAATTCCACAGTTAGGTTAAAAAAATAATAAATTTTTTTTTAATGAACATTAATAGAACTGAGTAATATCAGCTGGAAGGTAGGTGTGAAAATGGCGCGAGGAAGGTAGGTATATTAACTAATCTAAGAATGAATCCCATTTGAAGTGAAGCAGAGGACTTCTTCACTCTTCTTAACGGCTCTATTCCCGCGCCGGCCCCAAGCAACCATTCTCAATTTCTCCTCTCTCTCTCTCTCTCTCTCACACACACACACACACCGCCTGCTGCTCAGTTCTTTTCAGGAATTTGGTTTCTCCATCTCTACTTTTTGTTCCTTCCTCCTGGCTTTTCTACAGATCGCAAGAAGAGATGAAGCCTATGATTGCTTGTCCCCAAGGAGGAACAGGGCATCCCAAAGCAAGAAGGCAGATTACGAGCTAGGGAACAAGAGACGGACATTTAACTGAAACAAAATGTATTTATTTGCATGAATCAAATGTGTAACATTGAGTAAGCCAAATTGAGGTGGCCTCGTCAAAGAATTGAAGAATGAAAAATTTAGAAGAACTTTACAAGAGGTAACAAGCTTAAAGAGACTTTGAGCTCAGAAGCACATAACTAAGCAGCCACACTACTTTTCATCAGAACCATTAGCTCACTATCCACCTACAAATACCGGTGAAGAGAGATGTCAGAACATACACACAAAATATATACAGGAAAGTATCGAAGAACACTAGGAAAGAAGAAAAAAAAAAGTGAAGAAGAATATGAGTTTATCATGTATTGAGTACCTCAGCTTGCTTCTGTTTCAACTGATCATTATAAGCACCCATCTGCTCACAGAAGTGTAAGGCATCCGTCATTGCCTGACCATATCCAACCCACTCAAATCGAATTAGTATTACGACACTACGTGAACAATTGATGCAAACACTCAAAGAAAACATAAGAAATGGAAAATGTAGATCAGTTCATGCATAAAATCTAAGCTCACCTTCGATAGAGCTAGTCTCAGTTTAGATAGTCGGGAGAGCTCCTCGGACAGTTCCTCCTCCTACACAAGAAATAACTGCTCGATTAAGCAAATAAAGACAGAAAAGAACCAAAATATGTCGACAAAATCATCGCAAATAGAAAAGGAAAAAAGGGAAAAAGGTAAACAAGTCTGGATTAAATTGAAAATATTAAAATGCATGCACTTGCAGATATGCGTGCGTGCATGAGAATCAGCACAAGAGAGGGGAATCAAAGCCCATTTTCTATTCCAACATAGTGTGTGAAATTTTCCTTTTGGATGGAAAATTAATGAAGCAAATAATAGGATCAAATTGTGCATTTTTTTTCAACCCATGCACTTATTTCAACAAGTATCAAACTAAAGAGTACAGAAAGGAAAACTAATAAAGCTTCGACAGAGAGAATTTGGGAGTTCTAAAGTTTACCTGATAACTGACTTTGTTTTCCTCAAGCCCATTGCATTGCTTTGCTACATTAAATTGCCGAGCCTTTTCTACATTGCTGTCATTGCAACCCCTCAGAGCTTGCTCTTTCTGTGTTACAGCATTGCCAAATAAGTAAACTATTCAATTGAAGAATGTAAAATGGAAAACATATAGGTTACCAAATAAAATAAAAGCCCCCATGTAGTAATTAGTCATATGAGAAAGAGAACACAAATTCAGAAACATCCTTGTAATAGGTGCCCAGTAGAGCAGTGTAACAACAACAACAATAACAGTTCATTTATACTAAGAACTAAAAAAAAAATTTATGTATGTTAGTTAAGCCTTAATTTGGAAGAACAAACAAAAGAAATGCACTAAATATATGCTATCATATTAAATTTACCCCCCCCCCCCCCCCAAAAAAAAAAAAAATCCGAAACCAGGCTACAAAATTTCAATAAATAAACGTCTGATGGGACTTTCATTTACAACGATCTTAGAAGTTGATGTGTCTTAGCGGACAAAATGATAAACAGGTAAATATATATATATATATATATATATATGCCTTCTGAATTCAGCGAGAAGTTAAAATTAAAAACCTAGGGGTAGAGAGAGATTAAGAACATGTGGAGGGTTTCCTCTCTTCCCCTATTATGGAGAAGAGAAAGAATAGTTTACGGTAAATCGCTTTAACATCCTTTAAAGAACAAATAACCAAGACGAACTTCAGGAAAAGAAAAGAAAAAGTAACCAATATTCAATAATAGTAAGAAAGGTTTATACCCACCGGCGGACAATTGGACGATTTCAGAAGCGGAGGAGGCGGTGATGCGACCACACGGCGCCGTTTGAGCCCCCAATTGACGAGAGTAAATCCCGAAGCGGATCGATCCCTCTTGTTGTTGTTGTTCTTACAACGCGAACAGTTATTGAGGTACAATTATTGCAGAGAACCTGCATCTCTTAATTGGTGTTTCACAAGAATATCATAAGAGAATTATATTCGAATTCACTTGAGCAAAGTACCATTGCCTACTTAGAAGTTCTCTGAATAAATCATTTGATAGTTATTTTTTTTTTGCATTTGATTATCTCAAATGCACTACTTTATATAATTTTTTTTCCCTTATGATTTAAAACTACATATACATTTTTCACACCTAAATTCTTAAACCTTACAACAAAAAATGTACATAATTAACAACTAACAAATTTCTCTCTAAGCGCTCTTTAGAAAATTATTCCATAATAATGAAGCCTTTGAATATGCACCGGGGCACACTATACTGATATTTAATAGAACTACAAATCTTATTTATAAATTATAAAATAATTGACAAATAATCATAGTGGTTTGTTTGCTCTTCAAATATGACCCCTTTTTTTTCCCTCCTTTTGGAAAACAAATATGAGCCTTGTTATTTTAAAAAGGGAAAAAGCTTTGAAAATTGTTGAGATATTCTTGAGTTTTTTACCGTTCAAATACAAGGTACGAACTAATATGAATCATATTATAACTAGAAGACATTCATATTTTTTTCATGTTTTTTCAATCCATATTGCTTGAATTTTGGCTACTATTATTAACAAATTGAACCCGGAAGAGAGGCATGAAAATGGCACGGGGAGGGTTGCAATGAGAAAATTCTGACATGCATAAAGTCATAAGAGACGTGAGACCCAGTTGAAGCAGAGCAGAGGACTTCACTCCTCAACGGCTCAAAGAATCCCAAGACTCAAAGAACTAGGACTTCTTCACTCTTCTTAACGGCTCTATTCCCGCGTCCGCCGCAAGCAATGATTCTCAATTTCTCCTATGAACCCCCACTAAACCCCTTCTCCTTTCTCTCTCCCCCTCACGCCGCCCACATTCTTTTTTCAGAAATTTGGTTTCTCCATCTCTACATTTTGTGCCTTCCTCCTGGCTAAAGGATTTCCACAGATGGCAAGGAGAGATGAAGCCCATGATTGCTTGTTCCCAAGGAGGAGCAGGGTTTCCAATACCAACTCCAACGAAAGCAAGGAGGGAGATTACCAAATGCTACACCTACTTTACTACTTCAGACTTTTTTTAAAATACTCCAACTTTTTGAAATCGCATTTTAGAACTGCGATTCCAAGCCCTTTTTGTTTTCAATACGTTGACACGCTACTGACACCCTTGTGGGGCGCAGAAAATTTGAACTCACAGTCATAAATAATCACGGTCAATGCATTGACAGCTAAGGGCAATTGCAGACCTTGTCACGATCCAATCCCTTGACTTTTTTGCTAAGTGCGCTCGCAACCTCCAACAGCATCCCGAAATACGAGCATAATTGCAAATCAGCACAAGTAACTCCGTATCCAAGAGCTTGACAATAAACTCCTTGCGAATCCGAATGTAGTAGCAGCCAACAGCACGTTTGAGTGTATTCTTTCAGTCGAACACCAAACCTATTAGCGAATCGTCCATGTTTAGATTGAAAGCATCGAGCTGGGGCTGTTCATGTGTTGATGGTCATTCCTCTTCCATCGCTAACAGTTCAGAATGGGGTTGGTGGAGTCATGCGGATTAACATCAGGTACAACCACAACTGGGTCCAAATCACTGGCATCAATATTATCAGACTGCAACGAGATGTCCTCTCCCTTGTTTGTTGCATCGTCTCCATCCTCAATCGACGAATTATCAAATGACATGCTTTGAATGTTTTGCGCCATCGAATTAATGCCTTAAACTAAATTATGCACTACTTCGTTCAATGCTGATGAGTAGTACTGGCCGTCATAACCATATTCATCGTTGGCGTTTGCATTCAAATCGAATTCGTGATGGCCATATGAGTATGCCTGTGACCAATCGTTTTGTCCACAAGGGGCGAGACTAATAGGTTCAGGAATATCCGCCATGGGTGCCAAGTAATCATCAACTCCACATCTACTCATCAGCAATTGACTGTATGCACTTATATTTTGCTAATGATAAATATAAAGCAACTCAATAGTAAATGAGTTTTATATTAATATTAGTTGGTGAGTTTGAATCTTCTTAATGTAATTTTTAATAATATAACATTGAATAAATACAGACTAAATTTGAGTGCCACATCGTGCACTAGATTTTTTATTGTTGTTTTTCCCCATCATAAGGAGGATGGGTGGGATTAGTTGCTCACTGGAGCACAACCATGTTCATATATATTTTTTTTTCCAAAGCTTTTCTTTATATTATATGCTCTCTCTTTATGTTAATGCAGTGACCTATTTTCAATTTCACCATTTGGATGATAACTACTTCATTAGTTGTGGATGGATGGAAAAGTCTGCATTTGGGTTGTATCCAGGGTTGGGTGTTGATTGGATTAACACAAAATAAATGTGATTTCTACACTCAATTGGCAGAGAAACGCATCAATTTCAAAATCTACCACAGTTTAAACTATGCACTTCTAACGAATTTGTCAAGGACCAAATTAGCCAAACGCCTTATGGATCAAATGAACAACTTTGAAACATGATCAACTAAATCGCTTTACTTGTTTGTCATGGAAATAAAATCAGTCCTGTAAACTTAATTGGCGGGATAGATCATTTGAACCAAAATATAAAGCCAAAAACAAAAGAAGAAAACCATTAAAATGTTTCTAATCATCAATAAGAAAACTGAAAAATTTTTTATTGACCTAAATAGAATTGAGTAATTTTTGCCATTATTAATAAGTAGAAGCATGAAGAGAAGTATAGCACAGGGGTTCCAATGACGAAATTTGAACCCTTGTCCCTTGCCAATAAAGTCAAGAATCAATCCTAGTCCAACTGAATCACAACTCTACTATTACTTGGCTAATCCAAAATTATTTATTTTTTCCAGGAATATGTTGGTCTTTTATCTCGTGAAGTAAGTTTTTGAAAAAGGTGTTTACGGTGAAAATCAGATTTTTGACATAAAGCATGCTAAAAAGTAAATGCTTTCCCAAAGTGTACCCTGGTTCGTTGGGGTGTGTAATATTCAAGAAATTTCAAAATTTTCAAAAAAAAATTCAACGGTTGAAAATTTTGGAAAATTTGATCGAAAATCAAAAATAACTTTAAAAAAATTCAGAAATCAAAAATCAGTTGGGAAATTTTTTAAAAAAATTCAAAATAACTGAATATTTTGAAATTGTATAAAAATTTTTAAGTTTTTTCTTGAATTTCACATTCTCCTTTCATTTTTTCTAAATATTATGAAAATGTAACTTGGGAAGAAAATTTAATCGGAAAACTTCAGATAAATGTTTTGTTTGATCAGAAATCGAAATAAAAAATAAAATTTTAAAAATAAAAATTCGGTCTTAAAATTCTCAAATTTCCTAAGTGGATGCTCTTGGCTCAAGAGTTTTCCCAAACTACGATTGTTTCCGATTCGTGCAAATCCCTTTTGACTGGGGACTTGGATTTGCAAATGAGCCACCTCATACAAGTGTGCTGAACGAGCAATCCACCCTAAGCCAATTCCATCCCCACTTGCTAAAATGATCCGCCTTAAACTTGTTTATCAAACGAGCGACCCATATCAATGATTGAAAATGGGTTTATGAAATTCATTTAAAAAGCAACGCACAGAATGTTGTAATATAAATGACGATTTAAAAAAAATTTGAAAAAAATTCAAAAGAAAAAAACGGAAATTTGGCATAGCTTACCTTGAAGTACGACGTTAAAAAAAAAAAAAACCCCTCAAAATATCAAAATAAATAATTTGTTCTATTATTCCTTAATAACATCATAATTTATTCTTACAATTCTAAATAACATCCTAATTTATTCTAACATTCCTAAATTACATTAAAACCCTCTCACAAATCTGTAATTCAATTTAGACTTCAGCGCACTTTCAAAAAAATGCATCAATGTTAATCAGATTTCAGTTAAAAATTTCGGAGAAAGACTTCCATGGGAGCTTTCATTTTAAACCGAAAAACAGCTTAATCTTTTCCAATAACACATACAATGCTCGTAATAATTTAAAATGAACCCGTTTGACCAAAATTAAGCTCCCTCAAATATAAATCTCCATCGTTGAATCTTAATTTTCTACTTTGACCATAGTAGGATTTACTGTAGTCTTAATAAGCTCTCCCAATATTCTTTCATTTATTCATTTTCTAAATCCAATATTTTGTGAACAATCATACAATGTAGCAATGTGAGTTAAAAGACGTTGTGTGTGTGTTTGTATATATATATATACATATATAGTAGTGTATATAAAACCCATTCTTAGATCCTATTAAGGTTATCATCCTAAGTACCCGTAACACGTCTATTCATTTGCTATATCTCAAACTAACAAAAAATTAGCTCAAAAACGAAAAAAAAAAAAAGAACTAACGGAAGAAAAATCTAACAAAAAGCTAGTGAAATCATAGTTATCAAAGTGGCATCTTGGTGTCCGAGAAGCTGCCAGGGGGATTAGGCGAGGACTACCTTGATTTTTTCCTCTAACGACTGCCTTGGCTCACAAAGTGTCACCTACGACTCTTTGAGATGCCTTCAAAGCAAGACACACGTCTTACAAGAAAAATAACCCAATCAAAGAATAAAAATTAAATGAAGGATCTCAACCGTAATCAAATGGCAAGCTAGTGGCAACGATTGCCATGATTCTTTATGTGCAACCCATTTTTATCTTGCAGGTTACCCATGAAATGGAAGATGAAGATGGAGGAGGAAAGATGGCTCACCAGTCTAATGATGAGCCCCACGTGACCTTCAATTTTTTTCTTCTTTTATTTCACTTTTCCCTTTGACTTTGAAACTATTAAGCCCACCGCACCAACTTTCCTTTTTACTTTTCATTCTTTTCCTGATTAATCTTCCACTACTCTTTTTAAACTTTAAACTTTAAACTTTAAGCTTTATTTTTTCTCACTCACTTTAATTTAGATCTAGAATATTAGTATATGTTTCATCATTTAACTTAGCAATTCACCATAATTTCAATTTTTTTTATATTTATCAACTTTAATTGTAATCTATCATTAAGCAACATCTCATCGGCTCTTGTCATATTCTTATGCTGCTAAGCCAAAAAAAAGCCCTTATTTAATTCAAAAATTATGATGCTGATAAGTTCTCACAATCAAGTTCTTACCTAAAAATAAGATGGCATATTTATTGATATTACAATCATCTTGTTTCCTAAATTATTCCATTAATCTAAATATTTTAAACATACATATGACTTGGAACTTTGATAATAGTTTGCTATTTGATCTAATATAGAATATAGTTCTTTCTAATGTTTTATTTATCTCAATTCACTGATCTTGTATCATTTTTAATCCAACTTTAAAGGTATTTTATATCCTAAATTAAGTCCTTAATATTTCCATAATTCCCATGTTCGGCGTCTAGCTGGCGCCTTATAGCCAAGGCGTCAAGGCTCCCTCCTAACTATGAGCGAAATAGTTCTTTTTTGATCCCCTCATGATTATGGGGCCAATATAGTCCCTCATCCTTGAAAATGGCTAGCTTGGCCCCAAGGTATTTGAAATTAGTCAGTTTAATCCTACATCTTTTCTGAAATTTGCAAAAAATGAATGATATTTAGGGCCTAATCCATAATATTTTAATATCACGGAACACAAATTGAGCATACATAATTTTAAAAATTATTGAGTTTGTTATGTGATTTTCTAAAGAATTTTTTTGTGAATAGGCCCTAGTTAAAGATGCAACACGGAGCACAAGGAACAACAAACAAGAGAGAGGGAAATTAGAGTTAAGACCACGTACCATAGACACCCGCTTCAGATTCGAAGTGTCTCCATGCAGAATCAGTGCCGGAAGAAGCCATGAATAAAATCAATTGCATATTTAGTTAAACACTGACGATATAATCATAATCAAGTCATAATTACAATATGAATCACTTTATTTCCAAACAGCATTCTACATAGGGAAAAACTAGCAACTAAAACACCAGAAACACAGAAGTAAATTCTAGGAGAAATGCAAACGAAAAATAGTAAAAACCAATTGCATATTTAGTTGAACGCTGACGATATAAAATGCAACACCATGTAACAGAAACAATGGAGGAAAGAACCATATATTGTAGGGTTGCTTGTTAAGCCTCAATCTTGCAATCCAGAATCGAATCAAATAGGAGGAATCTAGTAAGGTTCCATTCTAGTACAAGTCAGAGGCACTCTTGGTTTAAATTCCTGTAGGCCCTTAGTTGGATCTTTCTTGTTCAGATTAGTTTTTTTTCCCTAATTTTCAAAATTCGAAGGGCATCTTGTCCTCCAACATTCAGCATTCAAGTATTTATCAATTAACAACAATGCCACCGCAACCACAACAGTCTAATGCAACACACTATTAACATGTTTTGGGATCAAACAAAAGAAGGCAATAATTCTAAATTTTGTTAGTAAAGAATACAGCAATAAGAGTTCTGGTGAAGCTCTCAGTATTTGGACAACTATGAATTTGAATTGTCAAGGCTCATTTGACAACATAAGACAAAATGAATAAATATTCCAAGGACAGGAAAGAAGAAGTTACCTCAACAAGTGCACCTAAGTTGAGACCGCAAAGAAAAGCAGATCCTATAACCTCCTTTAAGTACTGCATTCCTGCAAGGGAAAATATTAAATATAAAATAAATGAAAATCAAACTAGAGAGTTCTTTGCACAAAATTAAAGATTTAAGAATTTAAACCACCCAAGCGTTCGAAATGAGTGATCTCAGACTAGGAGAAATTCTGATTACCAGTTCGTATTGCTCAGCAGCACAAACTTGAATGCGGTTACAACCACAATAATCGCCAGCTGCTGCATTCACCTTTGGACCTAGTAATTTATTGAAGCAGTTTTAATAGGGTATCCAAATGACTAAATCCCCACCATGGAAAAACGCAACAAAATTAGCAAAAATGTCCATTGCAAATCAAAGAAGCAGTACCAAGGTGAATATAGGACCTCAGACAGGGATTGACAGCAGAAACAATGCACATCATGAACATAGCATGCAAGAACCACGAAAGTGCTTAACAAATCAATACATGGATTAAAATCCTCTAGAGCTGCATACAGAAATATGCAGAAATATCTTAGGAACAAGAGCTGTGACCTAAAAAATGTGGCAAGACCCATCAAGAAGATGCAACAGCATTTTAGAAACTATAAACCCATTGGGAACCAAAGAGCAAAGCAGCAAATGGTACCAGTGTGTGTAAGATTTGTCAAAGGAGATTCCTCATGTAGATATTCAATTGTTCAAGATCGTATCAGAGGTATCGTTCACCCTTATAATGTCTGTAAATTTATGTGTTTCTTTATTCAATTCTATTGAATATCTTGATGATAGGGCTATCGTATAATATACAATCATCTAACACAAGACAAAGTACTAAGACATTAGAATTTTAGAATAAAATAAGACGATTTTCTATACGCAAATGCACACTCACCTAGCCTAACAACCACAGGGAATTGAAGTTTTGACCTTCAAAACTCCAAGGTTTTAACAAACATTTTGCTGCCAGTATGCCATGCAACCACTGGTCAAAGTGAAATCAAATCAAATAAAAAAGTAGGAACACGGACAAATGAGAGACTTCGAACATTGTATCAAACTGTTTAAGCTACCTGGTTAGCCATTTGGCTTGCAATTAATTTTCTTTACCTATTCTATTTAGAAAAAAGGGTGAAGATGAAGATTGAGTTTTGACCTTCAAAACTCCAAGGTTTTAACAAACATTTTGCTGCCAGTATGCCATGCAACCACTGGTCAAAGTGAAATCAAATCAAATAAAAAAGTAGGAACACGGACAAATGAGAGACTTCAAACATTGTATCGAACTGTTTAAGCTACCTGGTTAGCCATTTGGCTTGCAATTAATTTTCTTTACCTATTCTATTTAGAAAAAAGGGTGAAGATGAAGATTTATACTCCCGTTTAGTCTTGTTATTTTCTTGATCTTCAATGCCATACACTGAGCTTATATTCAGAACTTTTTCAATGATATCATTATGACCCATATTTCTGTATTATTTGTGTACGGATAGAGGAGACAAAGTACTGATTTTCAAAGAAAACAACTACCTCAGATTCTATTTTCTCACTGCACAAACCAAGATGCCTGAGTAATAATACTTGTTTCCCATGTTGGACGAGGCTGTGGATTGCCAAGACCTCCTCAGCAGTAACAAGCGTCTTTTTCCTGGAAAAAACCAAGCTGATGCAAAAATTGGAACTGGAATAACACAAAACCCAAAGTTATGAATGTAAACACTCTATAAAATACTAAGGACACATGATAAATCCAGAACTCTATCAATTTCAAACTGAATAAATGATAAAAAATAAATATTAACCATGAAATCATACAGAAAGTTTGCCATTTCCAAATAAAAACGTGGTTCCAATTTGTGGGAAATGCATTCAAGCCATTTTTTTCTTTCCATCCACCTATTTGTCTATCTTCATATAGGGAGCAGTATTACTGAAAAAAAAACTCAATAAAGTGACAATAACCCGCAAATCCTCATTAATCATTAATTTGCCTCTTGACAAATAGAACCACCAAATAGATTCAAGAATTATTGGAAATGAAGAAGCCATGATGAACAAATTTAATACTAATTCTAACATAATATAAGGGAAAAACTGTGATAACTATAATCTGGCTTTCAATCAAAGGAGTCTAAATAGTTCAACTTGAAGAAAGAGAGAAACAAACACTTAACAATGTTTCACTTGTTCCCTGATAAAACACATGTATAGCATACAAATGGGATCACATGCAAATAGCTCTATTTCATTCAAATAAAAAGATAATTCCACAAAGACACATGGAGTGGCCATTTCCTTCAACTTTAAATTTATGCAATGATGGTGGCGGTGGAAGTGGAGTTGGTGGCACTAGTGAAGGGGCAGTGGCAATTGCACCACCCCAACCCAACTTTTCCACTGCCACAACTATCCACCACACCATTACCAACAAGAAAATTAGTTTGGTAGAAAATAGTTACCAATTCAACCATAGATCAGTAAATAAGAAATTAATCAGAATAGCATTTACAAGAGCTCATAGCAATAATGACAATAAAATGGCAAACATAAATTTGCTAGCCTGCAGCATTGAGTTGAGCAGTTAGCTCAACTACACAGCGAGCTGCCCAACAAGCCTAGTCGACTGGGCTATGAAAAGTTAGGCTTGGGCTCTTTAACCCTCCAGGGTTTCCTTCTTTTCTCCCTCCCTCTCTACATTTACAGAATCCATCAAAATGCAGGAACATGAATGCAAAAACAGTTGTTCAAAGATGATTCATAAGTAGCCCTGCATATTTATACATTGCTAAATGAAAATGTGAGATGATCAAGAAAACTCTAGCAGTAAGCATAAGCTTCCATACTTAATGTATATGTTCCGCAGCTAGGCGGGATCACGGAACAAATATACAAATAATAGTCATGAAATCTAAGGCAAACAGAAGTGAGAAGACATATTTGGAAAAAAAAAAAAAAAAGTGGCAGGGAGGGTAGGGGGCATGCATCCGGAATAAGCAGAATGTTGAAAATTCAACAAACTAAACTATCAAGTAAGCATGCCAAACCAAATATCATTGAAGAGCCCATCGTTACTTCCCAGGTAAGTCGAGCAATTAAGTGTCTAGCTCTTTAGTCTGCATCTCCTAGTAACAAAAACAGCCTCCCAATCATTGCCTATCAACAGGTATGCCAGACCATTCATCCAAAATAAGAAATTTAAAGCAATAAAATCAATCATTTGAATCTTGAATAATCAAAACAAAATCAAACAAACAAAAACACAAACATAACGTTGTTGTCCAAGTACTCCAAAACCTAGAAAACACATTTAAAAAAATTCCAATTATAAATCAATAAGCAAGACCAATAGAAACTGCAAGGTAAAAGCATTTCCAAGGAACATATCAACTTCAGGAGTTGTGTTGCTAAACTTGAAGAAATAAAGATCCTCATAACCATCACCTGACCAATTTGAGGATCAAGTAAAATGAAGTTGCATATGCAGTCAATCAACTTAATGCATCCAATCCAGGTGAGAGTTGAGATCAAAATAAGAAAATTTGATCACCAGATCACCAAGAGGTCTCGAGCTCTGCAAATCAAAATCAGAAAATGACCTGGTAGAAAAATTATCTATAATTTGTCAAAAAAAAAAGGGAAAAGGAAAATAATTAATTACAAAGAAATCATATTACAATAGAACAAACAAATGGATGTAAAGCATAGACACTATAACTGCATATTAAAAGAAGAGTGGATGCAGGTCGGTGCACAGAAATATGATTGGAGGCAAGAAAACAAAATGGAAATATATTTGGCAACAAAAAAAAAAATCCAACAATCTCCCTCTTGATGAGTCTTTCGCACACAATGCACTGCACTTCTTCAAACTCATCTCGGTCGTATACAATTCAAACTTTGCTGAAGTCGCTGCCTTAATTAAGAAAATCATTCTTCACTCTCTAGCTCATCCAACTCCCTGTTCCACGATACAAGTTAAAAAACAGATTGATGATTTCAACTCCCTTAAGGATGAATGACAAAGTAAAGCTTTGATTATAGGTGAAAACTTGGCATAATATGCTTGGCTAGTGGGAAGCATCAAAACTCAACAAATGAATTAGAAAAGAGCAACTTACAAGAGAAAAGTGAGTCGAGACGCAAGAGTGTTGAGAGCTTAGTTTTCATTTCTCTGCATGTAGAATGTTTGACAGCAACAATGGCATTAAGGTTAGTACAATGTTTTGGGTGCTCTACCTTGTTAGAAGCACCAACTTGGGGAGCACTCATTTAAGCTTATATATAAGGACCCATATTATGAGTTTAGTATAGTGCACTATTATTCATTTCCTTCTCTTTAAAATAGACCATGTGGGTAGTACAAGGTACCATCTCTCTATAAAGCTACTTTTACATAGAAAAACATTGACAAAATTAAATGTTAACAAGCTTTGGAGGCCATAAATGTATTTCTCTAGCAATAGTTTGAATCGTATTAAAAGAAAATAATACAAAAATCTCACAAGATTTCTTACCAATTATAGAGAACATAGACAAGAAATATAGCCTAAACTTGGAATAGGATAATATCACTAACTGCTCCCTTCAGCATAATAGAAGTGTTTAACCACTCTGGCTGAATGGCTTGCTGCTATTTGTAGAACTTCTACATGAATAGTCTAACCAATCGGAAAGAACACTTCCGAGGTGAGTGTTGTTGCATCTATAATCGCATCAGCACTTCTACATATCACATGCAGAAATAGACATTATTACCAAAGGCCACCACCTTTGCTTGTACGTCATTTGATTCTCATATCTAGCTATTTTGTCTATTTAATGAAATTGCCCTGTTTCTTTCTTAAATTTTCCATCCCCATTGCCATATTTTTCCCATCCAATGGACTTTTTCCTTAAAGCAGTTCAATTTTGACAAAAATAAATAAATAGATAAATAAGCAAGCAACAAATGATCACAAAAATTCTGCTTCGCACCCATTGACCCATTTTTTTAACATTAGAACAATAAATCTGGGAAGTGCCTGTACGGAAGCTTTTTCTTCCCCCACCACCCCCCCCCCCCCCCCCCCCCCCCCCCCTTAAATAGACAAAATATCTTCTGTCCTTTGCCCCATTTTCCATGGATGACAGACTTTCTAGCAAGCCACATATAGCAGCCGTTATACTGAAGGATTGGAACTTAGCCCTAATTAGCATCCCAATCCACAAAGGATCTGCAAAAATAAGATAGAAAATTTAGAATCTTGATTGATCAGTATGACATAAATTGCCAATATTATTTTACCACCAGGGAAAAGACAATGTCTAACTGAAGTTTTGTCAGACTAGTCCAATAAACACACTACCAAATCCATAAGCTTCGTAACAAACAGCACTAAGGAAACTATCACATGCCTAGTAAAATAACTGAAATATCAATATTAATAAAATTTTAACAACTCAAAAATAAATATCATAGAACCAAATGTAAGACGAACAAGAATCCAAAAGAAGTAAACTCTACAAATTAGAATGACTTTTCTTCTCCATAAGACCAAACTAGATGTCCCATGTAACAACTATTAGAACTAAATAACAACATGAAATTAGTGATATAATGTTCAACTTCCTTTCCACTGCGATAGAAGAAACACCGGTACCCCTAACAGATCAAATATCCACATCTTTAGGGTCCTCAGCAATTTAGAAATCCATGTCCGCAATACTACTCTTAACGCTGCCTGACTTTAGGAATTCTATACAGCACTGGCACAATAGGATGAAACTTACACTCCGTTTATTTCATTTAGACCTACAAAACCTAAAGCCTTGAGATACCATTGTATGACTCCATAGGTCCAAGTTGGCATTGATGCCCTCTTTAGTCTCATCAATCAAAACTATGTCACCGCAAATTACATGCAACCCTGCACTTCATCTGATGTGTAGTGACTACATCCAAACTAAGCAAAATATAAATCTAGGAAAAAATAAAATTATTCAGGATAGGAAATAATCATTTCAAAAGATTTAATAAATTAACGAGGCAAGAAACTGTAGCTATAATACATAAACTAATTTCAAATAATGACACATAAGTCCATAGTTAAGAACCCTATCAAGAAGTGTATAACGCTCCACATAAAATTGTTTTTTTCTTTTTTTAAGTTTGGGAGAAGGGGCGGCAGGTGTTGAGGTAATGTGAAACAAAGCAATAATGATATTTCAGCAATGAGCTACATTGCCTATAAATAAGGGAATCTAAATGTTAGTAAGAATAGAGACTCAGCTTCAACAAGAGGTGTTAAAACTGCACCTGCGCATGAAATTTGACAAGAGGGCACACATAAAGGACATCTGACACTGGCAACTTTCCAATCTCCCTATTTGCCAT
Source organism: Santalum album (assembly GCA_034195605.1). Classification (NCBI taxonomy): domain Eukaryota; kingdom Viridiplantae; phylum Streptophyta; class Magnoliopsida; order Santalales; family Santalaceae; genus Santalum; species Santalum album. The sequence continues at coordinate 24,792,947 of CM067259.1, forward strand.
AGTTGCAGGAAGACAGATTTTCATCTCATGCGGCAGGGGATCTCTTAGCTGCTAAGGAAGGCGCTCTTTATGATGCCTTTGGAGCTCCGCAACCTAAAATCAACAACAAAGTACCATCTGTATATCCAGAAAATCCAATAAAATGAGTACATCCTTAATTTTGCTAAAGTGAATAAAATAATGGAACCTCAACACTAGATTGCAGATCAATTTCTGCAAGGACTTCCCCGAGCATTCAAAAAGTCTGTGCTCCTGTTCTTCTGTCTGCAGAGACAATTGAAATACTCTGAGCAACCCTCATTAACTTGTATCGGACTACAACTAAATGGTGATTAGGTGACAATAAACATCAAAAGATACCAGAACTTGATCATCCACATAACAACTGACACAAAGTGCATAAACTGCGCCATAAACAAGACTTCAATGTTCTCATTTGCAAGGAACTCTCCTAAAAAAGGATGGGCCAGTTAACAATAATCATAGATAAGAATAATATAAATTGCAAAAAGCATAGTCAATTGCAAGGGTGTAGTAGAAGGTGAACTAACCAAGCCATCTATAGAAAGAAATAATCCTGAATGAACATTTGATAGCATTTCATTAGTCAAGAAGCATATCTAAAATATTCTTGAATATCAAGAATTTCTGATCTTCAAGAAAATTTTACCTTACATGATGAAGTTAGATAAGAGCGATGAAGTATTGCATGGGTTTAATTTCAGAGAAGCATACCAAAATCTTCAAGACATTCTTATATGCCATCATAACTTTTGCAACAAAGGCTTAAATTTAACTAAAAACAAGAAGACAGCAGAATATCACAAGCCTGAAGTGTTATGTCAAACACGAATAGATTTCATTACAGAAAAAACGAAAACCCCAATACATATAATAATCATTCAATGTAGCTAGTGGAATCCATACTGGAGATAAGAGCATCTTAGTACAGTTGACCTTCTTGTAAATTTCTTTAATAGGCATTGGGATAACTAAGAGGGCCAAAATCTTAAGGTATTTGGCGATATTTTCTTGCCTGCCATTCTAACTACATATCTAAGCCATATCACATAACACCCTAGCTTTTTAAATACGAAAGTTGCATAGTCAAAGTTTTGTGTCATCCATGGACCAAGGATCACAAAAATTAAAACTTTCTAATTGTAGTTGTAGACAGCGACAGATTTTTTCTTTTTTTCTTTTTTTTTTTCCTGAAGTTATTTATTTGCAGAGGGATGACAGGGTGTTTACATGACCATTTAATTGCCTACAAGCAGCAGTGGAAGAAGATCATCTTTCTTGAGTATTTCAGGCTTCACATTCTTGTAAGAAAGTTCCTCTGTCATCTACCCAACTGTGCCTGAGAATAGAAAGTGACATCCCAAATGCAGTGGATCAACAGATGGGAAACTGATTTTCTCTTCACCATAGTTGGCTTTCCTGACACAGCGTGACCGCTTTACTTTAGAAGCAGCAGAAGAAGAAAAGCATACCTGATTGATTGGAGACTTGATCGCTTCTGATTGGAGTCACCTGAATTTTGATTTGCAGTGAGTGGAGTCGCTGGATCCCTTGATCACTGTCGATTACAAAACGCATCCTCTTCGATGGGTTTGGGTTGGGGGAGGAAGAGATCCAAATTGGGGAAGGAGAATGCATTCACTTCTCTGGCTTTTTATTTTTATTTTAACAAAAACAAGCAAAAATGACAACGTTTGCTAAAATAATATAAAAAAATCAATAGAACAAATATTAACCAGCACCTGCCCCTTTCTCTGGACATTATCAAGGTTCAAAATTCTGCTCCAAGCGACATTAGACTTTTGTCTTCCAAATGCCATTCAGGGGGCTCTTATCTTCCAAATCTGCTAACAGAAGAAATTCACCTTGTTTCCCCCCACATTGTTATTCATCAAGATCTTTTATTCAGATTTTAGCTCGAACAGCCCTGTTTTATGTTTTATGATGATCTATCTACATTAGACTTTTATAGATGACATGAAGAACTTCACAAACATCTCCAACTCCCAATTTCGAGCTCTTCTCCCAAGGAGCACACGTTCCAACTATGTGCTTGGTTATTATCCTGAAGAGAAGAGGACACTGTTGCGTGCTTGTTAACAGCAAGTTCAAACAAGTCAGGAAATATATCCCTCGGAAGAATCCCAGCATTCCAGAACAGGTCAGTATTATTGCTCCCCGGAGCAAAAAGGAGTTTCAACCTTTATTTAACCATGAGCAATCCTTCCAACCCTAGATGACCCACCCTCAATGGTCCAAACCATGTTTTGCTGCCACTATTCTTCTCCAAAAGTGATCTTGCTACACCATGAATCCCTAAAGCCATTTACTCAATGAGCAGAAATGAATTTAGCAACATATTTTTATGCTTAAGTCCTCTCTGCCTAGCAGGTATATCACCACTCCACACTTGAGAAGACTATACTTAAAACTCCTCCCCTATGTTTTGGAAGCACCGCATCCCCACAAGAAAAGGGCTGGTAACAAGTACATCCAACCATACATCAGACATGTATAAAGAAAATGACATTGCTATGCATAAAAGTGAAATGCACAAATTTTTTCAACGGAATAACCTTAGATAAACTGGTTTTTTCTATGGCCAGCTAAGAAGAATAGAAACTCTTTTCAGGTTAGAGAGCCATGTCGTGTTCGACATGTCTAGGACACCAACATGCCCCAGATGCACCTGGAACGCATGAAACCGGTTTGTTTTAACGGAACTGATTTTTTTTCCTGTTTTTTCTTCCTCTAATTTCTCCTAATCTTCTAGGGCAAAGTATGTCACTCTTAGGACTATAAATTTGTAGAATGTTTAATTACACATAATCTGAAAATGTTATCTTACCATATGTTTATATATTTAAAATATATGTTATTCAACGTGAGTTCTAGTTTTTTAGGAATATGCATTCTTGCAAACCATCGTGTCATGTTTTTTTCATGTGTCAGCATCTGTGCTACATACATTGCTGGTTTACAAATGTTTATACAGCCAATTCAATCTTTAATAATGAATTGTGAATGCTGCACCTTATTGAATGAGCAAACAATCAAAAAGAAAACATATGGAATTAAAAAATCCATGCACGTAAGTGACATTTACTTGCAAATTTACCATCTCCAGAAGTTCATCCAAGTAACTATGTAAAAGATCTTCACGGCCTCTAGCTCGTTCAACGGCCTTGAAACTTTCATCATCTTTAAACATAGTTAGAGCTTTGCTAAAAATAAAAGTTTGTTTAGAACACTAAATATATCTTGTGCACCACCTAAGTTTAAATTAGATTATTTTGTCTGAAATCAAACATTGCTTTGTCATTGCAAGGATAAGTACGAACCTCCATCTTGTGGCTGATGTAAGCTCCTCGGACTCCTAGATAGATGAAGGAGACAAAGTAAACATCATATAAATTACAGATTACCAAATAATGCTGCAAGAGTCATTTGTAACATACTTCCAACATTCTTACAAATTCTTCTCATGCTTTCCTCTGCTTGACACGCCTCTTTTCAACCTCTAATTTTTTCCTTTGACCTAGGTACTAAAACAGAAGTTGTATTAGATAGAGAAAGAAATCAAAAAACATTAAATTAATCGTTTGAAATTGTGCATTAATAATAGCATGTTACAAACATCAAGGAATATAAGACTCCTTCAACAAATTCCAACACATAGCAACACCTGCAAGAGTTTGTGCAATGTTTACCTCATTAAACACTTGCTTCAGCTCACGAAGAGTTTTCAAAGCACCATGTCTTTTATTATTGATTATTACTCTCATTGGTTGTTAATACAAATCAATATCATTGAAATCAAATATATGTGGGCAGTAGAAAATGTAAAACAAAAGATACTAGGGAGAACAAAGATACCTGTTAAGTATGTCTTGAATTTTTTGGGTTGACTTGTTTGACTTGGAAAATTTGATGCGACTTGATTTGGAGAAAAAAATGGGGTTTAGTTCATTTTGGGTATATATTTCCGACTTCACTAGGATTTTTTCTTGGAGTGTAGTTTTTCTGGAATACAAGAGAAAGCAGTGAGTTCTTTAAACCTTTTTTTTTCCTTTTTGTCAATTAGTTCTGTCGATCTGAACTCTTGTAGCACTTTTTGTGATAGTGGAATTTCTTATGCCTCGCCCGTGAACGTAGATCACGTTGATCAAACCATGTAAATCTTGTGTTCTCTATTATGGATTGTTCTTCGTTAATTTCGGATTGCGATTTATTTCCATTGTTTGTTACAACAATACCTGGTCCCAGCTCCAGTCAGACTCAACATTCGTAAATTCCGTAAGTGCCTTAAAAGCATTTTTTGCCTCCTAAAACATACCAATAGTTTCTAAGAGTGTACGGAAAGAAATAAGATAATAGCATTGATGAAGACACAAACATCATAAATCCTAGAATCAAATTAAAAATCAAATGAAACAAATTCTAGATAATTACCAGCTTGTTGGCATATACCAGCGGTTCAACATCAACTGCTTTCTCTTCCAAAGGAGTAACATTAACTTTTCCTGCAACTGCCATGCCTTTCTTCACTTCCTGCTAGCACACAACACCAACATAAAAATCAAAGCATAACCCAAAAAAAAATCTCATCCTTCTTAGAGGGCAATCACCACATTTTAAAATTTTCAAGTCCTCATAAAAAACTAGTTGTACCTCAATGTCCTGCATAGAAGCTCCATGTACAGAAGGAGTAACATTAACTTTTCCTGCAACTGTCATGTCTTTCTTCGCTTCCTGCTAGCACACAACACCAACGTAAAAACCAACATAAAAATCAAAGCATAACCCAAAAACAATCTCATCCTTCTTATAGGACGATCACCACACTTTAAAATTTTCAAGTAGTCTTATAAAACTAGTTGTACCTCAATGTCCTGCATAGAAGCTAAATGTACAGAGGGTGAATCATCTTGAGATAAATTAGAGTGGTTGCTCCCGCAAATTTTTAGACATGCAAGATGTACCATATCAGCCATTAAAATATTCAGACTCAGTAGAGATCAAGTAGCTAAGTGGATCATACAGTGATGTGCTGCTGCTTGCCAAAGATGCAGAAACTCCAGCAGCACCTGAAACAGTGGTAGGTTTAGGAGACACCACCACACTAGGAGGTCCAACCACTGTTGTTGTTACAGCGGGACTAGGAACAGGAATATCTGATGATCCAGAAACAGGCATGCCAAGTGAATCAGAAGCAGTGATAACAGTGTCTTAGCTTAGAACATCATCAAGCTTGAAATGTTATGGCGCCATAGGAAATCTCAAAAGTACTAGAATTATCAAAGGTAAAGTGTCTTAGCTTAGAACATCAAGCAGTAAAGAATGAACAGGAGGAGGATCCATCATCCTCTATGCGGTAATATCTCCATTGTCCTCCACACCGTATTACTTCGCTTTCACAAAAGAAATTTCTTCTATTCCCAGAAACAAAAATTTCAATTATCAAACTTGAAATTTTATGGGTCTTAAGACATTCTGAAAACTCCAAGAATTGGCAAAAATGCTGTGGTTGAGCTTGGAACATGAGGCAATAAAGAACCACCAGTGAATTACATAAACTAAAGGTCTAATTTACATATGTTCATTCCATTGGATCGCAGAAATAGCTAGGGGGACGCAGCCATGCACAATCTGCAGGCATAACTTATTTCATTTGTGGCTTTTGAAAGAAAAATTTTATTTAGAAGGCATCAGTCTTTGCTTGAATTTGTGATTATGAGAACATAAAGATAATTATTTTCCTCTAGGGAAGTTCGCTGAAGTTACACTTGATGCCTAATCTACATAATAGTAGACAACATTTGCCTTTGAAACCTTCAACTGGATATGCTACAAATTGGACAAACCCACACACTAAAGAAGAAATGATAAAAGGCAAAGAAGTCAATGAGCCAACTAAAAATATCATATAATTCAAAAGAACTAAAGCCAAACAAACCTTACTGTTAGGTAGATCCAAAACTGCTCTTAGAAGATTTTTTCTAAGAAGCAAATTATCCCGGATGTCACCCTACACAAACATTAAGATAGCAAAGAACCTAGTATCATATACATAGAGGATTATGATAAAAACAGTAGAGGTAAAGAGAGGATTTTTGTTTTGAGCCCACATGAGATCGCTAAATGTATACATACATACATATATATATAGATATATATATATATATACATACATACATATATATATAGATATATATAGATATATATATACACATACATATATATATATATACACACACACACACACACACACACACATATAAAGCATAACATAGGAAAAAATAGAAAACCTTCTATCCTCCCATCCCCCTAGGTGTAGAGAAGCCAGTACGGCCTAGTCTTTAGCATCCAATCCCAGCTTGTTTGTACTAAGTTTATAACTCAAACCTTCAGTAGGCCTTGTTGAAACTCAACTTAGCAGCTCAGAAGCAGCTATTGGCAGATAACAACATTTGTTCCCCAGTAATTCCTTGTTGGTTACGAGCAAAGAGACTTTCTATCCCCATCCGCTCACCAAAGCAACATATCAAACATCACCTAGATGCTATACCCATTATGAAGAATTTGCATTATAAAAGCAAGAAGAAAAAAAATAATCATAATCATTTTTCCACCTTCTGTAAAAGTGGTGATAAATTGCAATTTCATGGTAAGCTCACTCAGAATATACTAGTTTAGCCTCCCAAAAAATATTATATGAAAAGGGCACGAGGCTTTCCTCACTTTGTGATGTTGAGAAAGGGTCCTTTTATCATGCACACCCTTTCCCCTTATTTTTTGCAAGGATTGTTCAAGGAAAAGAAATACATTAACTAGAATAATTGGCCATATTGTTAGCTAGCAAAACAAGCCAATAATACCATCTATAAGCTACTTGTTTTCCCGTACCAAGTTTCATGTCAAAGGCATATACGAAAGCTTGGCAAGACATAATTATATGCACAATACAATGCAACAAAATAGGGAAAATAAATGTATATACACTATTACCCATTACACCATAGTACAAAAAATATGTTTTATGACGACTTGTACTCACAACCATATTAGAAGGAAACCTCCAGAAATCCAAAATCAATAAGATAGTAGATAAATGATGCTCTAGCCCACTTTAGGTAAAGAAAACCGTCTTCATGTATAAAAATGCAGAGTCGAAGATCAGATAGAACTGCAAAGAAAGCATAAAAGGTCAACTTTTGGGATCCTTCTTTAAGTTCCTGCACTGTATGATTACATTATGTAGACCAACAAGTAGTAATTGTGAGATCCTCCCAACTCATGAGCTACAAAGTACAACAAGTTGCTACTACCATTTAACATATTAAATTCTACATAAGATGCAGTCCACTTTGGAAGCCAGGTTATGCTAGAAAGTTTTCAGTGTAAATTTTCCTTTATAATTAAGTAAAACGTACTGAATATATATATATATATATATATTTGAATTAGAGTCGGTGAGTAGTCCAGCTAGCAAAATCAAAAATGAAGTTTCTCTAACCATAGATGGACAAGTGTAAAAATAAAAAACACTCAAAGCAAGTGGAATGGGTCCACATTGATGGAGAATGTTTAAATTACTGCCGCTCCTGGATTGCAGTACAATCAATGTATTTATTAAGTCCTGAAAGATGAATGGTAAAAGAGATTTTCACAAAGAGACCTCATGAAAAATGTCAACAAGAAGATGAATGCATTCATAAAACGAGAAAATAAAGTTAAGAATGCAAAAGTATAGGGACACCAATTCTAATAGATAAGATACAAGAACTCATGCAAGAAAATAGGTTTCCAAAGAACACCAAAGCAATATCTATCGGCAGAGGGCAAAAGCATAAGTTGGAATGGTAACTTACAGACAACAAGCTCGCAAACTTGAATGAAGTTCTAAATTTCTAATTCTAACAAAACCTTTCAATAAAAAGAAAATCAGAACAAAACATTTGGACCAACAAATCTGCTGGCACGAAGAACATACTTTTAGACATTTTCTGGCTTTGATGGAAAAAGGGGGGAAAAGTAAGAAAAGAAGCATGTTCATCGTGATGGTGCTTTCCAATTCACCCGAAGGCCTCATAGGATAGGGAGATAATAATATTCATGGGGTTCAACTCAACAATTTTGTTAGCACCAACCTGACCTACAAGAACCCATCAAATTCATTCCCCAATCCCTTTGTCATTTGATCACTCATCTCTCTTAGGAAGTTGGTGAGTAGAGGTAACACTTAGCCTGCACATTTCATAGACCCTATAGCCTTTAACTTTATATATAAAGAGCCCGGGTCTAATTTCTACAGCTCCTTGGAATTACCATTTATTTTATAACCTTTTTTTTTCCCACAAGTAGACATTTTATTATCAAAGAACAAGAGGAGTACAAGCAACTTGAGCATGCCCTCGAGGAAAGCCCCAAAAAACTATAAAAAAAAAAAAAGAAAAAAAACAGAAGGAAGCATTCACTTCCTACTCAAAACACACTGTAACCATTGAGACTAGACATTTGAAACACACATGGTAAACGGCAAGAGCACACAAAGTATTTGATTTGGTAGACTAACTTGGGTACAAGTTGTCCTTTTCATCTAAATATTCTACTATTTCCCTCCTTTCAGATAATGAAACAGATGCTGCAAGAGAATCTCTCTTAATTTTACGTGAGTCGATGAACGAAGTAGTAATTAAAATAGTTCTACTAAACTCCCAAACAGTCCATAAGGTTCAGGTTATATAAATAAGTAGAGTAAATAGTGAACTATCAAAACAAGATGGAGTTCCCCGGGTGTCATTCCATCTGAGCCCACAACCATTGCTCTTACAACAAGTACTTTGTTCATAGCTCATGCTAGCATTTTATGTGTATGTTTAAGTGCAAACATACATACGGTAAGTGTCATAAGTATGTCCTTGCTCTTCGATTGTGACTTGTGCATGCCTAGATCTAATCGGTCCTCTTTGAACAATAGTATTTGGATCCTCCCGTGCCATCTAAAATTAGGACATTTGATTGGTTAGTGGTCCTTAATCACATCAACACCGATATGTTGTAGGATTGAAGGCCATATAAGGATTGCTCTCCAAACATCAGTTTGATGTGTTTTTCTATCGGCGAAACTAATCTGCAGTTGGTCCTACACTCTTTGGTTGCTTGAGATTTGTATTGGCTTTTTGATCTTACCAGACAATATCAGGTTTTCTCCCCGTTCGGTTGAATTCTAGAAGCTCCTTTTGAGGGCTTTGTAAGCGGAATAAAGCCATGTAGTTACGGGCAGCGATGGTATGTTATGGAAAATTTGTTGGAGGGGAATGCAGGAGTGTTTCAAGACCATAATCAAGGCAGCAAGAATGGAAGCTGGCTTTTCTTGCTTCATTAAGGGCGTATTCTTCTGCAAAATTCAGAGCCCCGTCATTTTCACTTTTCAAAGAGACTAAAGGTTGCTTTGTGTTGATTCATTTTGCTCTCTTCGTTTCAGTTTGTATTTATCCTCTGCTAGACTGTTATGTACTTTTCTTTCTTCTCTTGAATAAAGTACATTTAGCTATACTCTATGTAAAGTAAAAACTAAACCAAGAAGCCATAATGAGTAAAAAATGTGGATCTTCTAAAGGAATATAAACAAACTAAAACTCAATCCAAAGAGTTTTTGTACAGAAACTCACCATAATCATTTCCCTTTCATAACCTCCTCCCTTAAAAGTGTAGTAGCATGTTCCCTCCAAAGTTGCTTATTAGCTGTTGGTGTTCTATGCACATTGACACAAGCCAAAGAGTCAATGCTGAATTAGTAATTCCTAATTTCCTAATAAACAATTGGCATATCTTCCACCCTTAATAAATACATTTTTGTATTCATTCAGATTATTATTTTGGTTCCATATAAATGGTCGAATGTACAAATGTGTGCAATAATAGTGCAATTTCCAAAAACAAATTTACCCTAACAATCCTCAAAACATTTTTGAGATTTTTGGAACTATAATTCTCACAAAAAAATGGAAAAAAAAAAAGCAAAAAAGATTGCGATATTGAAAGAGGAACCAATAATAGTTACCCAATATAGGACAAATGTAGCAAGCTCCACCAAACTACATTGTGAACTTGTTATAGCTCCAAACTTATCTTCCTCGATTGAGCCACTCTTGGATTCACATCATATCCACATGAGTTCGAAACTTATCACCCTTGATCGAGCCAGTCCTATATTCACATCATAATAAGATGCTTATCAATCAAAACTCACCAAATATATCTCCCATCAAGACTGTTCAGAGCTAGAAAGCTACATAAATAAATTAATTAATTCAAAGCAATGAATTTTTTGAGGGCCAGGAAGGAGGATGACCTCATCAAGGTACTCTAGTGATAGAAATGCCTTGATTCAGCTCCTCAACAGTTACCTCAAGAAGTTGATTCACCAACATACTCCCATGAGCTGCATCCATGGTTGTCAAGGTATCAAGAAGACCCCAGGCAGTCCTAGGGCACTTAGATGCCTTATCGTTTAGGAGTCTCGAAGTAAAATGGCAACAAAGGAACATCCAAGTCGCCCAAACGCCTAAGCGCCTCTTAGGTGAGGCCTTGACAACTATGGCGGCATGTTTAACTAGGTTCAGCAGTAATCTACCATAAAACACTAGTGCATGCTATCCACAAAAGAATAATAAGGAAAAATCTGGATTACAAAATAGTCAGAAAAAGAAGAACGAATACAAAATAGTAGAGAAAACAAAAGAACGAAAACAGTAAATTATTCAACAATGCTTGCGAATAAACCTTTAGAACCTGATCATGGGTTGTAAGCCAATAACGGAACACAAAATCCTGCTCAACATCATGAATCTCCAAAGGCTGGCAGCCCAAGTTTGGGCCATCCTTAAGCAAACAGATGTTAATGCGTTCAATGAGCTGTGCAAAAGCTTTCCCTCATCCCTGGAATATCACAATAAATAAATCAACCAATATCATGTACAATCAGCGATTCTGAGCAACATAAATAGACATATGACTTCCAAAGGCCGTGTTTGTTTCAGTGGTAGCTTACAAAAGAGAAAATCCTAACAAAACCCCTAACAATGCCTTCCCTAAGAATGTCTGAGAAATCTCCAAGAGCACTTTTCCAAAAGTGAATGAAGTGTCAGGACAAAGAGAAAGACTTCCTCCTTTGAGTTGTAATGACCACTCGCATTCAAACTAATTTCCACCTTTTCCATATACATAAAATGAGAAAGATATGTTCAGCCATTAAATTTATATTCTAAAATTTAAGGAGGCAGTAAACTACATATAAAGAACACTAAATAGAAGGCTTACCCCAGTAGACCCACTTCCTCATATGAAAATGATAATAACTAAACTTGGATTGAGCTCGGAACATCACTTAAGACAGCTGAGACATGACTAAATAGAGATTCAGCCACAGCTAACAGAAGAGGTATATTTCCTGACAAGGGAATAAAACTACAAACAAACAACATCGAAGTACTGGCCATACAAGATCTTTAGAATAAGATACATACACACAAACAATCCAATTCATCTGGCCATTTTTTAAACTAAAGTTTCAGTTTATTAAGAAAAGACCAGAGAATATGACAAAATGGTGTTTTATGTTTATGTTTTTGTTTTTGTATCTAAAAAAATAAATTGATAAAGCCAGATATCTATATATGGCTCGGTCAACAACTTCATGAAATCTAACATTCAAAATTATGATTGTCTTGTTATGCAAATTTAGCATAGAACTTCCACTTACAAACCTTCAATTGTCTTTTTTTCATTTAAATGTATCATCTACGAACACACGCTTTTTTTTGCCACTTCCCCTCTATAAATATATGGATACAATTAAGAAAATAATAAGTAATTTAAATGAGCAAAAATAATAAGAGAATGAAATGTGCAACCACATTTATTTTGTTCTCAAAGATAGACTAGAAGTTAGATCTTGTATTTTCCCCATAATACTATATTAGGGCTCAGCATCAGTCATTGGTGTAAGCATAAAGCGGATTTGGTTCATGGAACACTTGAAGATGACCATTAATCTTGTTAGGCATCTTGATTCCCTAGCTTAGTTTGACAACAATTCTCATATGCTATGTAAGGAAATCTTAGGTGGGAGAGAAAATAAGATGGTTGCCTTTAGCATCTTCATGCATTCATGGAAACTGGGCGTATTTGATAAAAGATCATCAAGCTAAAATAAATAAAGTTGTAATATTCAATCTGAGCCAATCAAACACATATGAAAGGACAGAAATTATCCTCAACCTCTCAATGTTGAAGTAAGACCAATCACCCTGTGTTTCTTGATGGTAAAGTAAGAACAACCTCAGGAATACATTTCAATGATAACAGTGGGAGTGTATAAAGTGGTTGTGCATAAAGCTAACAAAGAACTTCAATCTTAACCATTTCGTTGTCCCTCAAGTCACAACTTTCTTTCATATTTTGCACCAACACAAATTAAATATCTAAATATGTCACTCTAATGATAGATTATTATGGGACAACCAACACTAACCTGAGAACTTAGCACCTTCTGCTCGCTTTACAGCGATTTGCAAGGTCACTCCAAATATCAATTTTGGCAATTGCTTCTTGCTTGAAGGTATTTCTAATGATATGCAGGGAGTAAGCACTAGAATAAGAAATGGCAATCTTTCAGCTGCATTAGAAACAATTTAAATTTCTTAGATTGTTCTCTAGATAAATACGCAAAACTACATAAAGAAACAATTTAAATTTTCTTTGATTATTCTCTAGATAAATACACAAAACTGCATAAATGTTCAACAAAATTACTGCATTTGAAAAAATTTAAATTTTCCTTGATTGTTCTCTAGATGAATAGGCAAAACTGCATACGAAAGATATACTGACAATAAGGAATCTGATTCAGCTTAAGCATCGTACTGGTCGGAGCAAAAAATTAAAAAAAAAAACAAATAACAGGCTTACATTATATACCAACCGGAGGGGGAAAAGGGTAGTAGAACTTATTCGTTGTTCTGTTGCAGAGAAACTCAAGGAAATGAAAAGAAACCAATCCAATATATATAAATATAAATTCCAGCTTTGATTTCCCTAAATCACATCTAGTTTAATATTTTTTTATATTTTTCCTTTTATGGCTACAAAAAGACACTAAACGAAATTATACGTTGAAGAAGAGTCTTACTTCTCGAGTTTTGGCTTTGTGTGATGAAAGCTTCGAGACCATCTCCTGAACTTCTCCTGAGGTTGCAATCGCTATTGTTACTCCTCCGGATTGCAGAACAGAGAGTTGGCTTTGTCGGATGAGAGCTGCGAATCTCCATTGTTACTCCTAGGGATCACATAATAAAAGAATGATAAAGAGATTTGAAAGCTTCCAATCGCCATTGTTACTCCGCATAGCATAACACAAGATTGATCTCGAGATTTGGCTTTGAGGGATGAAAGCTTGAATCGCCATTGTTAGCGAGGTTTGGCTTTGACGGATGAAAGCTTGAATCGCCATTGTTACTCCTCCAGATCCCAGAACACAAGAATGATCGAAGCCTTACTTCTCGAGATTTGGCTTCGTTTGACGGATGAAAGCTTGAATCGCCATTGTTACTCCTCCAGATCCTAGAACACAAGAATGATCGAAGCCTTACTTCTCGAGATTTGGCTTCGTCGGATGAAAGCTCCGGATCGCCACTGTTACTCCTCCGGAAGACAGAACCCAAGAACAATCGCCATGTCTCGCTTCTCGAGATTTGGCTCTGTTCGCTGAAAGCTTCGAATCGCCATTGCTACAACTCAATAGCGAACAGGAAATGAAGGAAGAGAACTGGTGCGTGCGGTTGGGCATAGCGAAGAAATGAGTTTCTTGGGTTTTGTCCGAAAGTTCCCCGTTGCACTCTATATAAAGACACCGAATCCTTCCAGAGTACGTCTCAAATTTTGGAGAACGGGTCCCGAATTCACCCAACGGCTACATTTTATTGGTCACGTGCCATTTTCCAGTTGTGCGGACAAAAATATCTCGCAAGGCACAACTCGAAAAATTCAAATTGAAAAACAATTTCAAAATAGTTTCACCAAATTGAACTCAAATTTTAAACTAATTACCAGAATACTTCAAAATTATTTACCAACTTAGATCTCTTCTTGCTGCATCTCGTGACATATTACATAACATGCCCTAATTACTTTAAAATTTTATTTTTAAACTTATTTAATACATTATTGAGCATTTATATCTTGGATTAAGTTATTTTAAACATATAGAACAATTCATGCAAGCTTTTCGAATCATTTTATAACTGAAAATATCTTTAATAAAAATAATGGGCAGTCAAATGTATTACTATGACCTTTTATTTTTAGCAAATTAGGATACAATATGATAAGCATAATTTGAAATATAATTTAACTTATTCTTAACAAGAGGTTCAACCAAGCGCACCTGCTTATCACACACTTGGATTAAGTTATTTTAAAAACAATTCATGCAAGCTTTTCGAATCATTTTATAACTGAAAATATCTTTAATAAAAATAATGGGCAGTCAAATGTATTACTATGGCTTTTTATTTTTAGCAAATTAGGATACAATATGATAAGCATAATTTGAAATATAATTTAACTTATTCTTAACAAGAGATTCAACCAAGCGCACCTGCTTATCACACACTTGGATTAAGTTATTTTGAACATATAGAACAATTCATGCAAGCTTTTCGAATCATTTTATAACTGAAAATATTTTTAATAAAAATAATGGGCAGTCAAATGTATTGCTATGGCTTTTTATTTTTAGCAAATTAGGATACAATATGATAATCATAATTTGAAATAGAATTTAACTTATTCTTAACAAGTGGTTCAACCAAGCGCACCTGCTTATCACACACTTGAGTATTAGAAATCCAGCCAATAAGTGATTCATTTAGTGCAAATAAAGAGCACCTAAGTATGACTCGCATTAGCTATGTGATTTGAGTCTCATCTAGTTATAAATAAATTTTTATTTAAATCAATTGTAGAGTCACAAAGGAGCTCGATAAAAGTTCTCCTTACATGGGATAAAATGAAATTTGGACTAGGCTTAATAGAATTTTGGTAAAGCCCAATAATCCAAATTTTCTTAAGCAATATTCTTCGGTCAATTACACTTAGGCCGGCTCCCCAACAATATGAGTTCATTAAATAATTTAAGCCAAAAGCGTTTTTCCCCCTCATTAAATTAGTGAGCCGACCTGCTTCTTTATCATTATTATTTTTTTTTTTCACTTTTCCCGTTCAAATTTTCCAAAATGAAAAGTAGAAGAAAATTTGGAACATTAAATCAAACTTTGTGCGAGTTCGTGTGCCAACAAGGTACGTTACCAATATAAAAATCCCAAGGGAAAAAAAAAAACATTACCAATATAAAATAGGAGAAAGGAATGGAATAAAGAACTCTGAACCCATCGTAAATCCCAAAGAGTTGGACAGTATCTTCACGCTAGATCAATAAGTTTTTTTAGGAAAAACAAAAAAGAAGCTAATATATATAAAAAAAATTGAACTTAATTCACAAATCAGCCCTAATATCATCGTGTCAAATGACAATTTTCCATTAGAAAGTATATATATTTATAGTACATATTTCTGTATTCAAGTGTTTTCCTAATTTGACAATTTAATAAATAGCCGGAAGATTAAATTCATAATAATAAATTGCTTACTTTTATTTTGAAAAAAGGAAATGTAGAAATATAATATTTTTATTGTTCATGTAATATTTTTATGAAATATATATTTCATTCCATTAGGTAAACTTGAAAGTGGAATAGAAAATGTTTCAAACCTTTCTTCTTTTTAGCTCGTAAAAGCAGAAACTGTTGGTGTACGGCTCCAATATAAAATGGGGTATGCATCCTATGTCATGCAAGTGTCACAGAAAATAAAGGGAGACTTAACATTTCTCAATTAGGAGGTGAGAATATGAGATTTCGAGTAGGTTCAGAATGTGCACATGAAATAAAATGTCCAAACTATCCTTATAAATAAATAGATTGACGGAATTCCAATTTAAATACACAGTTCATTTAACTTAAAATAATGTTAATAATAATGGTAATAATAACAATAATGGTAATAAATAATTATATTATTAATGAAAAAGAGTTGATGATACAATTTTTAGAAATTCACTATTATATTATATAAATTCAATTTTGAGTTAGTAATTGTTTGAGTTAAATTCTTCATTCTTTAAAATAAAAAATATCAAAAAAGTTTATTTTACTGTCAAATTTAAAATAAATATTTGTTATCATGTAAATAATTTTGTATATTCTATGTTGTGAATTTTATTTTTTTAAAAGTTATTAACAGAAAACTTTAACGTTCCTTGAATTTAATTATTTATACTAAATATAATAATATCATATTCCGAACATCGTATTTTCAAGTATTGTATTTTAAGAAATATAATATTAGATAAAAATATGAGATTTTATGAACAAAATAGGTGCTTTATGTTCAAGCATCAGCGTCCAATTTCTTCTAGGATGCCAGCGCAAGCTTTCTCTTCTCTGCCTCAATCTCAAGTCAAATTTCCCTTTTAATCTAATTTCTGGTTGGATGTCTTCATTCCCATTATTACCGCCTCCTTGAAGTTTCCTTTATATTTGCACATTAGCTATCATTTGAAGGCTTAATGCCTCAACGTCAAAGGTTCGACGTAATTGTTTCAGATTTGCAGATTTGTTGATGTATTAAAATAAAATGAGAAAGCAAAAAAAAAAAAAAAGGAATTGGAAAGAATATATATTTTATTTTTAAGATGAGCGTTTCTTATTATTCATGGCCTATCTTCAAGTTTTAAGTTGTAGAGCTTTTAAGATAATTAATTTTAAATTATTTAAATCATTGATAAGGACCATTCTGCTATTACAGTTTTTTTTTTTAGTGTGCGTTGGAACGAAATGAGTACAAATTTGGGCAATTAGGAAACTAAAAGAGCAGCTCCTTTTAGGGGAAAAAATTTCGGAAATAATATGGGGAAAAAAATTCTCAAAGTAGGTGTAGAGAGGAAAATTTTTCTAAAATAATTTTTTGTCCCACAATTGAGAACTGTCCGTTTAGTCGAGTTCATGTATGCTCGAGATGTCATGAACAAGGTCACGATCAGTGCACGTGCAAACAGCCTACATGACAAGGTTGTGTTCATTTTTAGTTGTAAGTAGTTCACCCAAATTTGTAATAAAATTGTCAAATTTTTTATTCATTTGAAATATTAACTGTGTATATAAATACATAAACTGAGGACAGGAAGGAGAAATAGGAGCGGAAATAGGCTTTTCCAGAAAACAAAATAATAAAAAATCCACTTAAACTCGCTATGAAATTTGTAAGTTTTAGTGGATTTTGTACTTGTCTCACAATTGTGAATTTTGATACACCTATTTTGGAAAAACTTTCTTCCGTACACCTACTTCTGGAATTTTTTTTCCTATTATTTCAGGAATTTTTTTTCCTTCTTGGGGAAAGAGGTTTACAACTCCCGATCCCTGGCTCTTTCGGATTTCCTCTAATGCAGTCAATTTTATCACTTTGCCCCGGTCAAATATGTAAAATTTATTAAATTACCACAATTTTCAGTATTTTATACTTTTTGCATCTAAATCTTAATCCGAATTATATTTAAGAAAGTTTGGGTTGGATATTCTAAGCCCACGTAAAATAATTTTAGATAATTTTAATCGTACGGATAAAAAAAAGTAACATATAAAACTACATGTTAATTTTTATAAAATTTGATAAGGCGAGGTCCATCCATACTTCAATCCATACTTCAATATATCTTTTAAAGGCTTTAATTCCTTGAAAATTAACATGCCCATATATTTTTATGTTTTTTAAAACTAATTTCATAAAATGGATTAAAATGGGCATTTTACTGCAGTGCTCCCTTTCGAGCATATAAAATGTTGAAGTAAAAGTAATGTCACATAAGACCTCGCCTGGTCCTTCGTTGACCAAATTTGCACGTTGACGGAACCCAGTCGACCCGGTGACCGATCCAAGTAAAACCCGCCTATTATAGAAGTGTCTAAAGTTAATATAATTGAATTCAAATCATGGATCCACGAGGCATGGTGAACATAAACAACCAATAGAGCTTTAAAACTTTTCAAAGCAGATTTTTTTTATCAATTACTCTACTAGTAGAAAATAAATTGTTCAAAAAAAAAAAACAACTTATTAATGAAAAATCATAAATATTTAATATTTCATTAAAATGTCGGACTATTAATTTTACGAAAAGTTGGTTTTCTCCTAAAAATATGATGGACGTTACACAAACTCTAAAAATTAGGCCTCATCTATAATAAATGTTGTTGATCCAATGGTTAGATGAGGATGACCAATCTCTTAGCAAGTTGAAATTTGGATCGGGTCTGACAGCTATGAATAAAAGTGAGGAATCAAGAAACAATGTCTAGTGGAGCGATGTCAACGGTTGACCATTTAAGCTTTATTTGTAAATAATATTATTATCATAATGTTCAACAATAGTTCCATGTTAATAATGTTCAATTCTTTTGTATTTGAAGTATTTTTCAAGGATAGTTCATTATATTTTTTGTTTTTTTTTGTTTTTTTTTTCTTTTCCCTTTGCCATCATAAATCCTTAGTATCGAAGAGCTCCATCAATTGGAAGGATACGACTGATAAATATAAAAATAATTTTACCTTTTCTTGCGCAATCTGTTCCAAAACTGATCTCAGCCGTCGATTTCACACTTTTCGGTGCATAATTTTAAGTTCACTCAAATAATACTTTAGCTATTCTTCTTTTCTCGAGAGTGCATGTTGGAAAATTACAACTAAATTTGATAAAATATGCTTTAAGCTCAATTGGCGAAAAATGCCTCAATTCCAAATCGACCACGATTTAAATTCTACACCTTTAACAAATCCATTAGTCCTACGTGATTTAGCTCTACTCCAATGATTTTTAACCGTAAAAATAGAAAGGAAATGCAAAAATAAGTCCATAAGTTTATTTTCTTGAGATTTGACGTCATATTAGTTTCATATTTTAGTACTTAAAAATTTAATAAATCTAAACCTTTTAAAAATTGTAGAAAAATTCCGATCCTTGTATTAATATATTTTAGATTCTTAAATTTCACGAAAATTGTCATGTCCATATGGTGAGAATAGTTTTAAAAAAATTAAAAGTTTAAAAAATAAGTGCATTGAAGAGTATTGAATGAAAAGTATATTGGGAGAGCTAAATCTTATTTTTGGGGCCAAATTGATCCATTTCAAAAACTTTAAGAATAAATGAACAACTCTTCAACCTGAAGTACATCAATACGAGTTTTCATTTCCTCAATATCATTTCTTGCTTGTGACCAGATAGTTGGTTCATGGAAATAAAATCAGTCATGTAAACTTGTTTGTGTATCATACAGTCCAAAACAGAAAACCAAAAACAAAAGAGTAAATCATTGCAATGCATTTAATCGGCATTTTCCCTAAATCAACGTAGTTTTACCAAAAATAATTCTTATTTATTTATAATTTTTATAAAATTCGTCTTGAAGGTAAATTCTGGCAAATGATATAAAGTAATAATAGATGTACATCCTTTATATATCCTTCACACTCAAAGTGAACGCATGACAAAATTTTGTGAGGCCCTATATTATTATTTGACTGAAATACTTCCTATAAAATGAACCATATAAATTTTATCATTTCATTATTTTATTACGAAGTATGTATAGAAAATATAAATAAATAAATGGGATAAGATCAGATCCATACTCTTTTCACGTTAGAATCTAATACATATAAAAACTTGGAGGTCCGACCGCAAGAAGACAAGAAATAAGATACGCTTGATGCTTCGGTAGTAATGATCAGTATCATCTGCCTATAAAATAAAGTATGTGACTGGCTGTGGCACCTTCTGTGTATTGGTGAGTCTTGGGTTCGCAACCCAAGCAATCAGTCCTTTTGCCACTTATTTTTTGGTTTTTTATCTTTTCCATACCCCACTCTTGCCACCCCGCCCCTATTTTTCTTTTCTTTTTTGTGATTTCTCTTAAAACATAAATTATTGACTTCATTTATTTTTATTTTATGAGAATTAAAATAAAATTATTAATTATTAATTTTCTATTAGAAGAATGGGCAATTCACTTTAATGAAAACAAATAGTGACTCCTCCTCTACTTCCAAGAAAGACACTCAGGTTGCATTGATAAATAAGTCTGATTAGCCTCTAATTTTGAATACGTGCTGAATTGATACTGGTTAGATAAAAAGTATAATAAAATATGTTAAATATATAATAGTAAAACTATTTAATTACATATTTGAATGAAAGCCTGAATGACCTGTACTTTCAATTTTACCCTTATTATTATTTTCATTTATTTATTATTAAGTCATGCATTCGAATTTATCAATTAATTAACAGCTTCACATTTTTAATATCAAAATTTCCAAATCAAAGAATTTAATCAAAATTAAAATTCTCAAAATTTTAAATTCTCCAATCTTAACGTTGGAGGTATACAAACAATTAGAAGCAAAAGTAAAAGGAAAAAAAAAAGTGAAGCAAAAATTAAAGGAAAAAAAGTGAAGCAAAAATGAAAAGAAAAAAAAAGTGAAGCAAAAATAAAAGGAAAAATAAAATGTGAAAGCAAGGAAGGGGAATTAAACTTGCCTTAAGTGGGTGAGAGTGAAGTGGTTTTGCTACGAAAAGAATTTGAACTTTTGTTTATAAAGGTCTTTTTTATAATATAACCTCTAAAATGAACAGTATTTAGCATCCAGCTTTCAGCATTCTACACTAATTTGAGTACTGAATCGGTCAAAAGTCATTCAGAGTTATTCAAAGGTGTTCCCAAATGCTTTGAATGAGCTCATCTCTGACTAATTCACCATTCAAAGCCATTCAATACCAATTCAGTGCAAAAAAATGCAACCTCAGACTCCCTTAATATTATTATTAGTTTAATATTTTACTAACAACATGGCTAAGCTAATATTATTAATTAATTAACTGGCAACCAATAATATTTTTAGCTTCTACTGAATAAGGTTTTAATTATTTAATTATATTTATTTTTGATAAAAAATAATATTTTTAGTTAATGGTTCTCAATAAGCATTCTACAGAGAAATAAAATGAAAAATAGAAATTATATATTTCTTGCATATTTTCTCTAAGAAATAGGTTGGGTAAACTTTCTGTTTCTTGCTTTGTGAATCAACTAAAGCCCTGCTTGTGTTTTCCCCAGCCTGATAAAGATTTGCTCGCATTATTGCGACGGCTTAAATCAATGGGGCTTTCAAGTCAGATTCTAAAGGTTCGAGTCGTTAATGCTCTCGCCCTCAAGCCACCAATTGTCGCATGCCAGTTTTCACTTTATTCCACTATTTCCTTCTTCCAGGAAACGGGGATTGAGGTGCCTGTTCATCGTCTCCAAGAACATAGGCTAATGCACATTCGTGCCTTGGTTCGGAACCTCATTAAGTAAGCCATTTATTGAACCCTTCAATAAGCCATTTATTGAACCCTTCAAAGAATAATTGTCATTAATCAATCTGAGGTGTGTAAACTGCAGTAGTTTAATTTGCATTTTGTTTTGCAGCGATTGGAAGAACACGAAAGGCTGAGTGGCAGGAATCAATTCTACAGTCAATGAATACTTCAGCACCTATGGAATACACAAATGAGGAAATAGGAGGGCTGCCTACACCACCACTCGATGAATGGGCTTTCTCCATGCCTCTACCTTCTTCAATGAGCTTCTCTGAGGTATGCAAAGTTCTTCATGCTTTTGCAGATTCTTTAAAATAAAATTGACTGATGGTTGTATGCTGACTTTATCTCTTTCTTTCTTGCATCTTCTGTTCTATCCACATGAAGTTCTTTGATGGAATTGATGATATTGAAGGTGAGCCCATTGCAGCCTCGAGTTTTATTTATCTTTGAAATCTTTTCTGTTACAAAAAGGGCCTTGGGTGAATCTAAATAACTTGTTTCTAATTTCTGGAAAAAAGAAACTAATATTTTTAATCATTTCTTCTTCCAGCCGAGGATATTCAAGGCAGGGATACGTTGAACATAACTACTGAACCCCGGCCCAATGTGCATCCCAAGCTAAATAAAAACATGATGAATGCGCTGGAAGAAGTTGATGGGTTGAACAAAGGTCACCCAAAGGAACAGCTCCAGCCCCAGCCCCAGTTGAAGCGAGCAAGAGACGAGATAAAAATGACAAATGAAATTGACGGGGTGGACAGAAGTCTGAAGCCGCAGCAGCAGCGCCAACCCCTGCAAAAGCGTAATGGCAAAGAATTGAAAACACTTGAAGCAGTTATGAAGCCAAAGATTCATTGTGCAGCTCCAATGCGGAAAGGGCACAAAAAACCAAGCGGACATTGCAAACTCACTGAAGAAAATAAAATAAAGAAGCAAGTGAACAAAAGCGATGATTGCAAACTCGTAGGATGTCAAGTTGATGTGAGTTCAAAAAAAGCTTCATTTGATTTGAAACTGGAGACAACAAAAAGGAAGCTGCATGACTCCTATAGGAGAATTGAGAATGGCAAGTTGTTCTTCAGCTTCTCTTTACCTTTTCTTTCCCTTATATGTTAAGAAGATATCGTGTTTCTCATGAGTTGATGTGATTTATTGTTGAACAGCAAAGAAGAAAAGGAATATTCAGCTTATTGACCTTAAGGATTTACCCAAGCCAGAAATTTCTCAGGGAAATCGCCGTCGGTATCGAGGTCCAATGTCAAACAAATTCTGTTCATCCGTTGCAATTCACTAGCTTCATCAGTAGAGAATACATAACAGGGCAAACAACAGTGTATAGAACTGCAGGTTATTGTTTCGTAGATTCATTTGTTCAATTCAATATTTTTTGAGCCTCTTGCACTGTAGGTCTTGTATAAACAGTGTCCACATTGCTCGAGTTGATTGATGTTGTGCGGACGGATATATGTAATATGACAGCTTGTCATTTGAAATGAAAATTTTTGGAGGTTCTTCGTACTCAGTTCTGATTTTATTAGAAGCATGTTTTTCGTATCAGATAAAATTTGATGCTCAATGGAGCACAACCATATACTCAATTTTGATTTTTTTTTTTTTGCGAAGTTCCCTTGTATATGCTTTCTGTTTATGTTAATGCAGTGACCTGTGTTCACTTTCACCCTCTGGATAATAATTACTTCATTAGCTGTGGATGCTAAAGTCCTCATTTAGGCTATGCTCTCGGTTGCCAGGATGTTGACTGAACTGAGGTAAAATAAATTATTACCCTGATGGGAGAGAAGTTTAGGGGAACTATAACAACAATCTCTTAATCCTCCCGGGAGGAGTAGTTGGCTCTATTACAGGCAATTGTCGCTTTTACAATGTATCAGGAAAACTACTACTTAGTCTCGTAAACCTTTAGATTTAGTCATACGCTTCGTATGCTGCACCACATTGAGTGCATTACAATGTATGACAGGTTGATTCCATTCCGATGTTTGACGAGTTGATTCTAGGATAGGATTTCTTTTTCCTAGGTTTTTTTCTTTTTTGAAATTGCATTTTAGAACTGTGATTCTAGGGCTTTTTCGTTTTCAATGCATTGACGCCCCTGTGGGGTGAGGGAAAATTGAACTCGCAGTTAGAAATAATCATGGCTGACATGCTGAAGTAGTCCTAGTTGAGCCTGGAAAATCGCAGCTATGGGCCCTTGTAGACCTTGTCAGGATTCAACCCCTAGCCTTTTTTGCCAAGTGCACTCGCAACCTCCAACGGCATCCCGAAATACAAGTGTTAAATATGTCTTGAATTTTTTGGGTCCTTTTTTTTTTTGAGCCCATTAGGGTTTTTTTTTTCCATTTTGGGTATATATTTCCGTCTTCACTATGGTTTTTTTTTTTTTTTTTTTTTTTTTTAAGGAGTGTAGTTTTCTGAATATAAGAGAGAGCATCGAGTTTTTGAGCATTTTTGTTTTTATCAATCGATTTTGTCAATCTTGAACTCTTGTAACACTCTTTGTGATAGTGGAATTTTTTCTCCCTTGCTCGTGGGTGTAGATCATATTGATCGAGCCACGCAAATCTTGTGTTCTCTATTTTGGATTGTTTTTCGTTAATTTCGGATTGTGATTTGTTTCCGCCTTTTGTCACAACAAACTGGTATTAAAGCGCTAGTTTCAATTCTAGGGTTCTGCGTGATGGCAACCTTGAAGTTCTAGATTACACCGTTCGACGGATAGAACAATTTCGGATTATGGAGAATCAAGATGAAGGCTTTATTGAGGTGAGAGGGTACGGTCAAGGCACTCGATGGAAAATATCTAGACAACATGACCTCGGCTAAAATCTAAAAGATGGACGAGAAGGCTCATAACGCAATTTAGTTGTCCCTTGACAACAAGGTATTGCGAGAAGTTGTCGATGAGGAAACAGTAGTAGGTCTGTGGAAGAAACTCGAAAGTCTTTACATGAAGAAATCTCTAACGTCGAAACTGTATTTGAAGCAACGTCTTTACACCCTAAAGATGCATGAAGGTACCCCTATTCAAGAACACTTAGATGTGCTTAGTAAAATTGTTTTAGATATGAAAATTTTGGATATTAAACTCGAAGATGAAGATCAAGCATTGATTGTTCTGTGTTCGTTGCCTGCTTCTTATGAAAACTTCATAAATTTCATGCTTTATGGATGAGAGTCCATAACTTTAAAGGATGTTAAGGCCTCTTTAAATTCTACTGAACTGAGGATGAAATTAAACTGCCAAAATACTGATGATAGGGTAGATGGTTTGATGATGAGCGGCAGGACCAAGAATAGGGATAAATCTTCCCAAGGCAAATCGGGCAATTGATCCAAATCCCGACCAACAGTAGATAAAAATGTTGCGTGCTACTATTGCCACCAGAAAAAGCATCATACATCTGACTATCCTTTGCTCAAGAGAAAGGACAAGCAGCATGGTTAGAAATCTGATTCAACGAATGTTGCAAATGGTAATGAGTCTGATGCGTCAAAAAATGTTCTTACGGCATGTCTTGCTATTAGTTTTTCTGATAATGTGTGGATTATTGATTCAAGAGCATCATACCACATGTGCCCAAATAGAGCCTAATTCACTACGTACAAACCAGTGAGTGGTGGATCAGTTTTGATAGGCAATGATGCTATATGCAAGACCATGAGTATTGGTGCTGTTCGAATCAGTGTCATGACAGAGCAGCGAGAACTTTGACAGAAGTAAGGCACATACTAGAGTTGAAGAAAAATCTGATTTCTTTAAGCAGCTTGGATTCCATAGGGTGTGTGTACACTGGTGGAGGTGGAGTTTTTAAAATCTCCGAAGGCAATCAGATTGTGATGAAAGGTAACAACGTGAATCATCTTTATCATTTGCAAGGTAGCACAATGATGGGTTCTGCAGCAGTTACATCAAGTTTAGTTTTGAGTAAATGTGGTTTACTTTCTGTGAACATTGCATTCTTGGCAAGCAGTACAAGGTCAAATTCAGTACAGGCACACATTCGACAAAGGGCACAATCAATTATATCCATTCTGATTTGTAGGGACCAGCACATATTCCATCTAAAGGCAGTGCACTTTATTTTGTGACATTTATCGATGATTATTCCTAGGAAGGTTTGGGTTTATTTTCCAAAAAGGAAAAGTGATGTTTTTGATACCTTCAAGAAGTGGAAAGTTCTTATTGAGAATCAGACAAGGAAGAAGATTAAACATCTTAGGACCGACAATGGTTCAGAGTTCTGTGGTGGTGAGTTCAATGAATTTTGTGCAGATTCAGGGATTGTTCGGCACGATACAATTAGGCACACACCACAACAAAATGGGGTAGCAGAACACATGAACAGGACTCTACTGGAGAGAGCGAGATGCATGCTTTCCAATGCTGGCATGGAAAAGGATTTTTGTGCTG
This sequence comes from Santalum album, assembly GCA_034195605.1. Lineage (NCBI taxonomy): Eukaryota > Viridiplantae > Streptophyta > Magnoliopsida > Santalales > Santalaceae > Santalum > Santalum album. The sequence goes on from CM067259.1 coordinate 24,818,944, forward strand.
AAGCTGTAAATACAGCTTGTTATCTGGTGAATCGCTCTAACTCAACAACTATCGATTACAAGACTCCTTTAGAGATGTGATCAGGTAAGCCTTGTGATTATGCTACTTTAAAAGTTTTTGGATGTCTTGCTTATTATCATGTTAAATATGGTAAGCAAGAACCTAGAGCAAAGAAATACTTGTTTGTAGGGTATGCTGATGGGTGAAAGGTTACCATCAATGGTGCTAGGAACCTAATTCACCCAAGTTCATTATTAGTAGGGATGTTACTTTTAATGAAATGGTTATGCTTGATCAAAAAAAGGTTGTAGATGAGTCTGCGGGTATATAAGATAGTGTTAAGGATGGGGTGGAGCTTTAGGTGGAGCTTTTAAAGAAGACTTCTCATAACGCCTTGACCCAGTCTATTGTTATTAGTGATTCAAGTTCAGATGAAAAAGCTGCAGAAGAAGTTTAACAGCCTTATTCTACAGCTACTGGCAGAGAAAGGAGGCAAACTCAACCCCCTAAAAAATATGGGTTTTCTAATTTGGCGGCTTATGCTCTTACGATAGTAGAAGATATGGGTATTCAAGAACCCTGTACCTCTACTGAGGCTGTCATTTGTGCAGAACCAGAGAAATGAGCCATTGCAATGGTTAAGGAACTTGAATCTCTCTACAAGAATCGGACTTGGGATTTGGTACAACTGCCTAAAGGGAAAAAAGCCATTGGGAGCAAATGGGTCTTCAAGAAAAAGGAAGGAATACCGGGGGTTGAAAATGCCACATTCAAGGCATGACTTGTGGCTAAAGGCTACAGTCAGACAGAGGGAAAAGACTATGATGAGGTATTTTCTCCGGTGGTGAAACACACATCCATCCGTGTGTTGCTAGCCATTGTTACTCTGTACGACTTAGAGCTTGAGCAACTTGATGTCAAGACTGTATTCCTACATGGAAAGCTTGAGGAGACTATCTACATGGTTCAACTAAAGGGGTATTCAGTATAAGGCAAGGAAAATCATGTTTGCAGATTAAAGAAATCTTTGTATGGCTTGAAACAGTCCCCAAGGTAGTGGTATAAGACATTTGATAGTTTTATGACAGGGCATGGTTATCATAGGAGCACCTATGATAGTTGTGTCTATTTTAGATCTCTTACAGATGGATCCTTTGATCACCTTCTCTTATATGTGGATGACAGAGGTTTGGCATGCAAAACACTAAACCTATTGGTACACCATTGGCATCCCATTTCAGACTCTCAGATATGCATTCACCTCAGACAGAGGCCTAGAAGGCTGCCATGTCCTGTGTTCCATATTCTAGTGCAGTAGGTAGCATTATGTATGCTTTGGTTTGCACTCATCCTGACATTGCACAGGCAGTTAGTGTGGTTAGTAGATATATGGTGCATCCGGGAAAGGTTCATTGGCAGGCAGTGAAATGGATACTCAGGTATCTTAGAGGCTCCGTGGACTTGGGCTTAGTTTATGACGGAGATGGTTCAGGTGGAACCTCAGTTGTGGATTTCGTAGATTCCGACTATGCTGGTGACCTAGATAAAAAGAGACCATTAAATAGGTATAACTTCACCCTACCAGGTTTAGCTATTAGTTGGAGATCAACCTTACAATCGATAGTTGCTTTGTCTACTACCGAGGCAGAGTACATGGCAGCAGTAGAAGCAGTAAAAGAAGCTGTATAGTTGAGAAATCTTGCTCAGAAACTTGGGCTTCAACAGAAGGCAAGTTCATTTGTCTTTTGTGACAACTAGAGTGTTATATACTTGACCAAAATTTAAGTATATCATGAGAGGACTGCGCACATCGATGCCAGGTACCACTTCATTCGAAAGGCTATTAGCGACAGAAATGTTATAGTAAAAAAGGTTGGTATAGCTGACAACCCTGTTGATATGTTGATTAAGCCTATCCTCCTGAATGAGTTTAATCATAGCTGGAACTTGGTTGACATGCTTGTTTGAGCTTGTGCCCCTTTGGCGGTTTTGGTGGCAAGGTGGGAAAGGAGTTTTCACATGTTATGTGGTTGAAGTGAACACTTTCTCTTGTTACATCTCTTGTTTCTCACATCGAGTTCGTTTACATAAGCTTAGAGATGTTGGGAGAATTTGTTTGATTTCTAGACTCTTGTTTTTTTTAGAAATTCAAGCCAAGGTGGAGATTCGTTAAATATGTCTTGAATTTTTTGGGTTCGATTTGCCCAACTCAGAGAATTTTGTGCGACCCAATTTAGAGGGGAAAAAAAAGGGATTTAGTTTGTGCCCATTAGAGTTTTTTTTGTTTTGGGTATATATTTCTGTCTTCACTAGAGTTTTTTTTAAGGAGTGTAGTTTTTCGAATACAAGTTTTTTTATTGATTGATTTTATCGATCTTGAACTCTTGTAACACTCTTTGTGATAGTGGAATTTCTTCTCCCTCGCCCGTGGACGTAGATCACATTGATCGAACCACGTAAATCTTGTGTTATCTATTTTGGATTATTCTTCGTTAATTTCGGATTACAATTTGTTTTTACTGTTTGTCACAACAACAAACGTACTTGCAAATCAGCACAAGTAACTCCATGTTTGAGAGCTTGACAATAAGCTCCTTACAAATTCGAATGTAGTAGTAGCCAACAATGCATTGGAGTGTCTTTTTAGAGTCGAACACCAAACCTATTCGCGAATAGTCCTTGTTCAGATTGAAAGCATTGGGCCGGGGCTATTCATATGTTGATGGTCATTCCTTTTCCGTCACTAAATGTTTAGAATGGGCTGGTCGAGTCATGCGGGTTATCACGGGCATCACTACTGTCAAACTATAACGAAATGTCCTCTCCCTCGTTTGTTGCATTGTCTTCATCCTCAATCGGTGGATCATCAAATGACATGCTTTGAATGTTTTGCGCCACCGAATTAATCATAACCATATTTGCCATCGGTGTCTGCGTTCAAATTAATCTCGTAATGATCAAATGAGTATGCCTGTGACTGATCATTTTGTCCTCAAGGGGTGCGACTAATAGGTTCAAAAACATCACGATCCACCATGGGCGTTGAGTAATCATCGACTCCGCGCTCGCTCATCAACAATTGGCTGTACGCACTTATATTTTTCCCTAGTAGATATTGAATCAGATCAACCTTCACATAAAGCTCTAATGTTGTTAACACTAGATACCTCATATACATATTAATCATCTGTTATACAATGCTGTCATTATACAAAGAGCACGGCAAATACATCATAGATGCTCCTGACCCAAGCATTACTAGGCACATAAACACGACGTCTACTCTATATAGGCTGCATACACGAGATATCAGCGAGCACACTTGGTTGAGCAAAGATTCGAGGATTGCACCACCAAATTGTATAGTCATCATATGCGAGTTATCACCCATGTAATTGAGAGAGTGGAGTGAATTCTTCACAATTTCCCCTCCCAAATAACAAAGTATTGGAACCATTGATGAGTACATCACAAATTTGAAAAAGGATGAGAAAATCTAATATGGAAATGCTACAATGAATTCAAGTTAGGCAGGGTAAATATAGTGGATTTAAACTCAGGTTTCAGAAAATCAAGTTTAAAATCTTTGGAAGCTCGAGTCCTAAAGACACCTGCAAAAACTTGTGGCGAGCGTAGACCAACATTGAACTCCACTTCTGAAGAGCGAGTCTAAACTCACAATTCGAAATTGTGAGTTCAATGTTTTCACACTCAGGGCTGGCGGGGTGACACGTGGGGTGGGGGGAGTTGGGGGAGGTGGGCGGGTGAGCCTACAGTCACACAATTGCTAATTGTATGACCAAAAAAACACTTATGCCAGGAAAAGAAAAATTCATACACTTAATCTAGGAAAGACAATTTTAAAAGCTATTATTCTGGGATTTTTTTCATCCATTGCCAAGACGTTGATTGGACTGATAAAAAGTAAATTATTATGAGTGTTTTTTATCACCCTAATGGGACATAAGTGTAGGGGAATCATAACAATAATATCTAGACCTTGTATAAACAGTGTCCACATTACTCAACTTGATTGATGTTGTGCCGATGGAAATGTAAGATGGCTTGTCATTGAAATGAAAACTTTTGAAGTTTCATTGTATGTATTTTTAATTTTATTAGAAGTACGTTTTTTTTTCCTAGATAAAACAAATGTCATGTCAAGATCATTGATCTAATTATTGTTTATTCGTCATGCCTTATGATTCGTCCCGAAATAACCACTTTAATGAGAAAATAAGTATTTTTTAGACGTTGGTGTCTTTTTTCAGCTGAACTTTATGTGCTTTTGATTTTTTTATTATAATTCAATGGTTTTTTTTTTTTAACTCTTGTTATTTTTCAACTTGTGTTTGTTTTTATAAACTTATTCATTTTTTTTACCACTTTTATGCTTTGTGTGCCTTTTTGCCTTCTTTTTTTTTTTTTTTTTGGAAGCCAAAGCTGAGTCCATTTTTTGCAATTTTTTAAAGTGTGTCTAGTTTTGTTAATATTTTTTTTATTTTAAGTTTTTATTTTTTTTTTTAGTTTTGAAAGTGTGTATGTGTGAATATATATATATATATATATATGTATATATATGTGTGTGTGTGTGCGCGTGTGTGTGTGTGTGTGATTTTGAATTTTTTTCTTCACGTGTCTTTTTAAAGATGAAGAGTTCTTAGGATTTTTTTTCTTCATGTACTTTTAAATGAAGTAGGTGCATTTTTAAAAGTTTGTTTTTTTTGGTAATGATAAACATAAAGCAGTTCAATGGTAAATGAGTTTCATCTTAATATTAGTTCATGAGTTTGAATCTTCTCAATACAAATTTTAATAATATAATATTAGATAAAGACAAATTAAATTTGAGTATGACATCGCGAACTAGATTTTTTATTATTGTTTTCTCCTTTCATAAGGAGAGGGGGGTGGGATTCACTGCTCAATGGAGCACAACCATGTACATATTTTTTACTTTTTCCAAAGCTTTTCTTTATATTATATGCTCTCTCAATCTGTTAATGCAGTGGCCTATGTTCAGCATAACCATTTGGATGATAATTACTTCATTACTCGGGGATAGGTAGAAAAGTCTGCATTTGGGTTGTATCCTGGGTTGGGTGTTGATTGGACCGACCGAAAATAAAATATTATGAGCGTTTATTGTTAAAGGCAAGCTTAGGGGAATCTCTTAATCATCCCGGCAGGAGTTGTTGGCACTGTTACAGGCAACCGTCACTTTTACGGTGTATAAGGTAAACCACTACTTTGTCCGGTAAACTTTTAGATTTAATTCATATGTTTTGAATGCTGCGCCATGGATGCATTACAACGTATGACAGGTTGATCCTAAGTTAGAATTCCTTCGTGAATTTTTTGCTTGGTAGTCGAAGTTAATTTGTTGTGCCAATCACCTTCCCCTGTGCATTTGGCTTCATAGCGGACGTAATGTTGTTTCTACTTTGTATTTCATAGAGATTGAAACTTGTTTGAGATAACATTCGAGAAATTTTTTGAAGGGATCCTTGCTGAAGATGCAACACGAAACATGGACCAAAGTCATTGATTTAGTACCAAATTTTAGTATGTAATTTTCAGTTTTCTCAAATAGGCCATTCGGTTTTCTTTTTCTTGCTAGGGCATGTCAGAAAACTACTACAAATTATGAGAAAGGTGCTTTCTATGCTCAATTGGCGAAAAACACATCAAATTCAAAATCTACCACAGTTTAAATCACCCACCTCTAACGAATTCGTCATTCAAGGACCAAATTAGTCATACGCCTTGTGGATTAAAATTACAACTTTAAAACATGATTAACTAAATCGCTTTCATATAAGACGCAATGAATAAATATTCCAAGGACAGGAAAGAAGATGTTACCTCAAGAAGTGCACCTAAGCTGAGACCGCAAAGAAAAGCGGATCCTATAACCTCCTTTAAGTACTGCATTCCTGCAAGGGAATGTATTAAATATAAAATAAATGAAAAACACAATAGAGAGTTCTTTGCACAAAATTAAAGATTTAAGAATTTAAACCACCCAAGCATTTGGAATAAGTGATCTCAGACTAGGACAAATTCTGATTACTAGTTCGTATTGGTCAGCAGTACAAACTTGAATGCGATTACAACCACAATAATCGCCAGCTGCTGCATTCACCTTTGGACCTATTTATTTATTGAAGTTGTTTTGATAGGGTATCCAAGTACCACAATGACTAAATCCCTACCATGGAAAAACGCAAGAAAAATAGCAAAAATGTCCATTGCAAATCAAAGAAGCAGTACCAAGGTGAATATAGGACCTCAGACGGGGACTGACAGCAGAAACAATGCACATCATGAAAATAGCCTGCAAGAACCACAAAAGTGCTTAACAAATCAGTGCATGGATTAAAATCCTCTAGAGCTGCATACAGAAATGTGCAGAAATATCTTAGGAACAAGAGCTGTGGCCTAAAAAATGTGGCAAGACCCATCAAGAAGATGCAACAGTATTTTAGAAACTATAAACCCATTGAGAACCAAAAGAGCAAAGCAGCAAATGGTACCAGTGTGTGTAAGATTTGTCAAAGGAGATTCCTCATGTAGATATTCAATTGTTCAATATCATATCAGAGGTATCGTTCACCGATACAGTGTTCGTAAATTTATGTGTTTCTTTACTCAATTCTATTGAATATCTTGATGATAGGGCTATTGTATAATATACAATCATCTAACACAAGACAAAGTACTAAGACATTAGAATTTCAGAATAAAATAAGACGATTTTCTACAGGCAAATGCACACTCACCTAGCCTAATGACCACGGGGAATTGAAGTTTTGACCTTCAAAACTCTAAGATTTTAACAAACATTTTGCTGCCAGTTGGCCATGCAATCACTGGTCAAAGTGAAATCAAATCAAATAAAAAAGTGGGAACACGGACAAATGAGAGACTTCAGACATTGTATCAAGCTGTTTAAGCTACCTGGTTAGGACTTGCAATTAATTTTCTTTACCTATTCTATCTAGAAAAATGGGTGAAGTTGGAGATTTATACTCCCGTTTACTCTTGTTCTTTTCTTGATCTTCAATGCTATACACTGAGCTTATATTCAGAACTTTTTCCATGATATCATTATGACCCATATTTCTGTATTATTTGTGTATGGATGGAGGAGACAAAGTACTGATTTTCAAAGAAAACAACTACCTCAGATTCTATTTTCTCACCGCACAAACCAAGATTCCTGAGCAATAATAATTGTTTCCCATGTTGGATGAGGCTGTGGATTGCCAAGACCTCCTCAGCAGTAACAAGCGTCTTTTTCCTGGAAAAAACCAAGCTGATGCAAAAATTGGAACTGGAATTACACAGAGCCCAAAGTTATGAATGTAAACACTCTATAAAATACTAAGGACACATGATAAATCCAGAACTCTATCAATTTCAAATTGAATAAATGATAAAAAATAAATATTCACCATGAAATCATACAGAAAGTTTGCCATTTCCAAATAGTTCCAATTTGTGGGAAATGCATTCAAGCCATTTTATCTTTCCATCTACCTATTTGTCTATCTTCATATAGGGAGCAGTATTACTGGAAAAAAAAAATTCAATTAAGTGACAATAACCCGCAAATCCCCATTAATCATTAATTTGCCTCTTGACAAATAGAACCACCAAATAGATTCAAGAATTATTGGAAATGAAGAAGCCATGATGAACAAATTAGATACTAATTCTAACATAATATAAGGGAAAAACTGTGATAACTATAATCTGACTTTCAATCAAAGGAGTCTAAATAGTTCAACTTGAAGAAAGATAGAAACAAACACTTAACAATGTTTCACTTGTTCCCTGAAAAAACACATGTATAGCATACAAATGGGATCACATGCAAACAGCGCTCTATTTCGTTCAAATAAAAAGATAATTCCACAAAAAAACATGGAGTGGCCATTTCCTTCCACTTTAAATTTATGCAATGATGCTGGCGGTGGAAGTGGAGTTGGTGGCACTAATGAAGGGGTAGTGGCAATTGCACCACCCCAACCCAACTTTTCCACTGCTACAACTATCCAACACACCAACTTCATTAGCAGTGTTGAAATTCTAAATATATAATGAACAAGGAAATCTTATTTATTACAAGATAATTGCAAGCTTATAGAGTATAACAAAAATAACTAAATTGTGAAAAAGAAAATAATTTCCCTGACATGAATTTTTTTTTTTGAACTCAACATATTAAATGTCAACCAGAAGGAGAACACCATTACCAACAAGAAAATTAGTTTGGTGGAAAATAGTTAACAATTCAACCATAGATCAATAAATAAGAAATTAATCAGAATAGCATTGACAAGAGCTCATAGCAATAATGACAATAAAATGGCAAACATAAATTTGCTAGCCTGCAGCATTGAGTTGAGCAGTTAGCTCAACTATACAGTGAGCTACTCAACAAGCCTAGTCGACTAGGCTATGAAAAGTTGGGCTTGGGCTTTTTAACCCTCCAGGGTTTCCTTCTTTTCTCCCTCCCTCTCTACATTTACAGAATCCATCAAAATGCAGGAACATGAATGCAAAAACAGTTGTTCAAAGATGATTCATAAGTAACCCTGCATATTTATACATTGCTAAATGAAAATGTGAGATGATCAAGAAAACTCTAGCAGTAAGCACAAGCTTCCATACTTAATGTATATGCTCAGCAGCTAGGCGGGATCACGGAACAAATATGCAAATAATAGTCATGAAATCCAAGGAAAACAGAAGTGAGAAGACATATTTGGAAAAAAAAAAAAAAAAAAAAAAAGAAAGTTGCAGGGAGGGTGGGGGACATGCATCCAGAATAAGCAGAATGTTGAAAATTCAATATAACTAAACTATCAAGTAAGCATGCCAAACACCCCACCAAATATCATTGAAGAGCCCATCGTTACTTCCCAGGTAAGTCGAGCAATGAAGCGTCTAGCTCTTTAGTCTGCATCTAATAGTAACAAAAGCAGCCTCCCAATCATTGTCTATCAACAGATATGCCAGACCATTCATCCAAAATAAGAAATTTAAAGTAATAAGATCAGTCATTTGAATCTTCAATAATCAAAACAAAATCAAACAAACAAAAACACAAACATAACGTTGTTGTCCAAGTACTCCAAAACCTAGGAAACACATTTAAAAAAATTCCAATTATAAATCAATAAGCAAAACCAATAGAAACTGCAAGGTAGAAGCATTTCCAAGGAACATATCAACTTCAGTAGTTGTGTTGCTAAACTTGAAGAAATAAAAATCCTCATAACCATCACCTGACCAATTTGAGGATGAAGTAAAATGAAGTTGCATATGCAATCAATCAACCTAATGCATCCAATCCAGTTGATAGTTGAGATCAAAATAAGAAAATTTGATCACCAGATCATCAAGAGGTCTCGAGCTCTGCAAATCAAAATCAGAAAATGACATGGTAGAAGAATTATCGATAATTTGTCAAAAAAGGGAAAAGGAACATAATTAATTACAAAGAAACCATATTACAATAGAACAAACAAATGGATGTAAAGCATAGACACTACAACTGCATATTAAAAGAAGAATGGATGCAGGTCAGTGCACAGAAATATGATTGGAGACAAGAAAACGAAATGGAAATATATTTGGCAACAAAAAAAAATCCAACAATCTCCCACTTGATGAGTATTTCGCACACAATGCACTGCACTTCTTCAAACTCATCTCGGTTGTATACGATTCAAACTTTGCTGAAGTCGCTGCCTTAATTAAGAAAATCATTCTTCACTCTCTAGCTCATCCAACTCCCTGTTCCACGATACAAGTTAAAAAACATAGCCACAATACAAGTCAAAAAACAGATTGATGATTTCAACTCCCTTAAGCATCAATGACAAAGTAAGGCTTTGATTATAGGTGAAAACTTAGCATAATATGCTTGGCTAGTGGAAAGCATCAAAACTCAACAAATGAATTAGAAAAGAGCGACTTACAAGAGAAAAATGAGTCAAGACGCAAGAGTGATGAGAGCTTAGCTTTCATTTTTCTGCATGTAGAACGTTTGACAGCGACAATGGCATTAAGGTTAGTACAATGTTTTGGGTGCTCTACCTTGTTAGAAGAACCAACCTGGGGAGCACTCATTTAAGTGCAATATAGGCACCCATATTATGAGTTTAGTATAGTGCACTTTTATTCATTTCCTTCTCTTTAAAATAGACCGTGTGGGTAGCACATGGTACCATTTCTCTATAAAGCTACTTTTACATAGAAAAACATTGACAAAATTAAATGTTAACAAGCTTTGGAGGCCATAAATGTATTTCTCTAGCAATAGTTTGAATCGTATTAAAAGAAAATAATACAAAAACCTCACAAGATTTCTTACCAATTATAGCGAACATAGACAAGAAATATAGCCTAAACTTGTAATAGGATAATATCACTAACTGCTCCCTTCAGCATAATAGAAGTGTTTAACCACGCTGGCTGAATGGCTTGCTGCCATTTGTAGAACTTCTACATGAATAGTCTAACCAATTGGAAAGAACACTTCCGAGGTGAGTGTTGTTGCATCTATAATCGCATTAGCACTTCTACACATCACATGCAGAAATAGACATTATTACCAAAGGCCACCACCTTTGCTTGTCTGTCATTTGATTCTCATATCTAGCTATTTTGTCTATTTAATGAAATTGCCGCCCTGTTTCTTTCTTAAATTTTCCATCCCCATTGCCATATTTTTCCCATCCAATGGACTTTTTCCTCAAAGCAGTTCAATTTCGACAAAAATAAAGGACTGGAACTTAGCCCTAATTAGCATCCCAATCCACATAAAGGATCTGCAAAAATAAGATAGAAAATTTAGAATCATGATTGATCAGTCCAATAAACACACTGCCAAATCCATAAGCTTCGTAACAAACAGCACAAAGGAAACTATCACATGCCTAGTAAAATAACTGAAATATCGATATTAATAAAATTTTAACAACAACTCAAAAATAAATATCATAGAACCAAATGTAAGACGAACAAGATTCCAAAAGAAGTAAACTCTATACAACGACTTTCCTTCTCCATAAGACCAAACTAGATGTCCCATGTAACAACTATTAGAACTAAATAACAACATGAAATTAGTGATATAATGTTCAACTTCCTTTCCACTGCGATAGAAGAAACACCAGGACCCCTAACAGATAAAATATCCACATCTTTAGGGTCCTCAGCAATTTAGAAACCAAGTCCACAATACTACTCTTACCGCTGCCTGACCTTAAGAATTCTATACAGCACTGGCATAATAGGATGAAACTTACACTCCATTTATTTTGTTTGGACCAACAAAACCTAAAACCTCGAGATACCATTGTATGACTCCATAGATCCAAGTTGGCATTGATGCCCTCTTTAGTCTCATCAATCAAAACTATGTCACCGCAAATTACATGCAACCTTGCACTTCATCTGATGTGTAGTGACTACATCCAAACTAAGCAAAATATAAATCTAGGAAAAAATCAAATTATTCAGGATAGGAAATAATCATTTCAAAAGGTTAAATAAATTAACGAGGCAAGAAACTGTAGCTATAATACATAAACTAATTTCAAATAATGACACATAAGTCCATAGTTAAGAACCCTATCAAGAAGTGTATAAGGCTCCACATAAAATTGTTTTATTTTTTTTTTTTAAAGTTTGGGGGAAGGGGGGGCAGGTGTTGAGGTAATGTGAAACAAAGCAATAATGATATTTCAGCAATGAGCTACATTGCCTATAAGTAGAATAGGGACTCAGCTTCAACAAGAGGTGTTAAAACAGCACCTGCGCATGAAATTTGACAAGAGGGCACACATAAAGGACATCTGACACTGGCAACTTTCCAATCTCCCTATTTGCCATAGTTGCAGGAAGACAGATTTTCATCTCATGCGGCAGGGGATCTCTTAGCTGCTAAGGAAGGTGCTCTTTATGATGCCTTTGGAGCTCTGCAACCAAAAATCAACAAAAGTACCATCTGTATATCCAGAAAATCCGATAAAATGAGTACGTCCGTAATTGTTGCTAAAGTGAATAAAATAATGGAACCTCAACACTAGATCGCAGATCAATTTCTGCAAGGACTTCCCCAAGCATTCAAAAAGTCTGTGCTCCCGTTCTTCTGTCTGCAGAGACAATTGAAATACTCTGAGCAACCCTCATTAATTTGTATCGGACTACAACTAAATGGTAATTATGTGACAATAAACATCAAAAGATACCAGAACTTGATCGTCCACATAACAACTGACACAAAGTGCATAGACTGCGCCATAAACAAGACTACAATGTTCTCATTTGCAAGGAACTCTCCTAAAAAAAGGATGGGCCAGTTAACAATAATCACAGACAAGAATAATATAAATTGCAAAATGCTTAGTCAATTGCAAGGGTGTAGTAGAAGGTGAACAAACCAAGCCATCTATAGAAAGAAATAATACTGAATGAACATTTGATAGCATTTCATTAGTCAAGAAGCATATCTGAAATATTCTCGAATATCAAGAATTTCTGATCTTCAAGAAAATTTTACTTTACATGATGAAGTTAGATAAGAGCAATGAAGTATTGCACGGGTTTAATTTCAGAGAAGCATACCAAAATCTCCAAGGCATTCTTATATGCCTTCATAACTTTTGCAACAATGGCTTAAATTTAACTAAAAAGAAAAAAACAGCAGAATATCACAAGCCTGAAGTGTTATGTCAAACACGAATAGATTTCATTACAGAAAAAACAAAAACCCCAATACATGTAATAATCATTCAATGTAGTTAGAGAAATATTGATTCACATGAACTCATTGAGTCTAGCAAAAAAGAAACAATAAGCTTGACGGTACCAGTCAAGGAGATCCTAAATTGTCTTTCTTATTATTCACTCTTTGTCGTAGTAAAGGCAAAACAGCTTATACTTATTTTTTGCATTGCTCGAGATGAAAAAGTTAGTGGAATCCATACTGGAGATAAGAGCATCTTAGTACAGTTGACCTTCTTGTAAATTTCTTTAATAGGCATTGGGATAAGTAAGAGGGCCAAAATATTAAGGTATTTGGCGATATTTTCTTGCCTGCCATTCTAACTACATATCCAAGCAACATCACATAACTCCCTAGCTTTTTAAATATGAAAGTTGCATAATCAAAGTTTTGTGTCATCCATGGACCAAGGATCACAAAAATTAAAACTTTGTCATTGTAGTTGTAGACAGCGACAGAATTTTTTTTCTTTTTTTTTCTTAAGTTATTTATTTGCAGAGGGATGACAGGGTGTTTACAGACCATTTAAATGCCTACAAGCAGCAGTGGAAGAAGATCATCTTTCTTGAGTATTTTTAGGCTTCACATTCTTGTAATAAAGTTCCTCTGTCATCTACCCAACTGTGCCTGAGAATAGAAAGTGACATCCCAAATGCAGTGGATCAACAGGTGGGAAACTGATTTTCTCTTCACCATAGTTGGCTGCCCTGACACAGGGCGGCCACTTTACTTTTGAAGCAGCAGAAGAAGAAAAGCATACCTGATCGATCGGAGACTTGATCGCTTCTGATTGGAGTCGCCTGAACTCGGATTTGCATTGAGTGGAGTCACTGGATCCCTTGATCACTGTCAATTACAGAACGCATCCTCTTCTATGGATTTGGGTTGGGGTAGGAAGAGATCCAAATTGAGGAAGGAGAATGCATTCACTTCTGTGGCTTTTTATTTTAATTTTTATTTTAACAAAAACAAGCAAAAGTGACAACGTTTTGCTAAAATAAAATAAAAAATCAATAGAACAAATATTAACCAGCACCTGCCCCTTTCTCTGGACATTATCAAGGTTCAAAATTCTGCTCCAAGCGACATTAGATTATGTCTTCCAAATGCCATTCAGGGGGCTCTTATCTTCCAAATCTGCTACCACAAGAAATTCACCTTGTTTCCCCCCACATTGTTATTCATCAAGATCTTGTATTCAGATTTTAACTCAAACAGCCCTGTTTTATGTTCTATGATGATCTATCTACATTAGACTTTTATAGATGACGAAGAACTTCACAAACATCTCCAACTCCCAATTTCAAGCTCTTCTCCCAAGGAGCACATGTTCCAACTATGTGCCTGATTATTATCCTGAAGAGAAGAGGACACTGTTGCTTGCTTGTTAACAGCAAGTTCAAATAAATCAGGAAACATATCCCACGTGGAAGAATCCCAGCCCAGTTATCGTTCCAGAACTGGTCAGTATTATCGCTCCCCGGAGCACAAAGGAGTTTCAACCTTTATTAAACCATGAGCAATCCTTCCCACCCTAGATGACCCACCCTCAATGATCCAAACCATGTTTTGCTGCTACTATTCTTCTCCAAAAATGGTCTTGCTACACCATGAACCCCTAAAGCCGTTTACTCAATGAGCAGAAATGAATTTAGCAAGACATTTTTATGCTTAAGTCCTCTCTCCCTAGCGGGTATATCACCACTCCACACTTGAGAAGACTATACTTAAAACTCCTCCCCTATGTTTCGGAAGCACTGCTTCCGAAATGAATCCCTAAACCCATTTACTCAATGAGCAGAAATGAATTTAGCAAAATATTTTTACGCTTGAGTCCCCTCTACCTAGCAGGTATATCACCACTCCACACTTGAGAAGACTATACTTAAAGCTCCTCCCCTATGTTTCGGAAGCACTGCTTCCCCACAAGAAAAGGGCTGGTAACAAGTACATCCAACCATACATCAGAGATGTATAAAGAAAATGACATCGCTATGCATAAAAGTGAAATGCACAAATTTTTTCAACAGAATAACCTTAAAATCACCTAAGTTTAAATTAGATTATTTTGTCTGAAATCAAACATTGCTTCGTCATTGCAAGGATAAGTACGAACCTCGATCTTGTGGCTGACGTAAGCTCCTTGGACTCCTAGATAGATGAAGGAGACAAAGTAAACATCATATAAACTACGGATTACCAAATAATGCTGCAAGAGTCATTTGTAACATACTTCCAACATTCTTACAAATTCTTCTCATGCTTTCCTCTGCTTGACACGCCTCTTTTCAACCTCTAATTTTTTCCTTTGACCTAGGTACTAAAATAGAAGTTGTATTAGATGGAGAAAGAAATCAGAAAATATTAAATTAATCGTTCGAAACTGTGCATTAACAATAGCACGTTACAAACATCAAGGAATATAAGACTCCTTCAACGAATTCCACAAATTCCAACACATAGCAACACCCGCAAGAGTTTGTGCAATGTCATTGAAACACTTGCTTCCGCTCACCAAGAGTTTTGAAAGCACCATGTCTTTTATCATTGATTATTACTCTCATTGGCTGTTAATACAAATCAATATCATTGAAATCAAATATATGTGGGCAGTAGAAAATGTAAAACAAAAGATACTAGGGAGAACAAAGATACCTGTTAAGTATGTCTTGAATTTTTTGGGTTGACTTGTTTGACCCAAAAAATTTGGTGCGACTTAATTTGGAGAAAAAAATGGGATTTAATTCGTTTTGGGTATATATTTCCGACTTAACTAGGGTTTTTCTCTTGGAGTGTAGTTTTTCCGGAATACAGGAGAGAGCAGCGAGTGCTTTGAGTGTTTTTTCTTTTTTTTTTTTTTGTCGATCGATTTTGTCGATCTTGAACTCTTGTAACACTCTTTGTGATAGTGGAATTTATTTTGTCTCGCCCGTGGACGTAGATCACATTAACTGAACCACGTAAATCTTTTGTTCTCTATTTTGGATTGATCTTCATTAATTTCGGATTGTGATTTTTTTCCGCTGTTTGTCACAACAGTACCCGGTCCCAACTCCAGTCAGACTCAACATTCGCAGATTCCAGAAGTGCCTTAAAAGCATTTTTTGCCTCCTAAAACATACCAATAGTTTCTAAGAGTGTATGGAAAGAAAGAAGATAATAGCATTGATGAAGACACAAACATCATAAATCCTAGAATCAAATTAAAAATCAAATGAAACAAATTCTAGATAATTACCAGCTTATTGGCATATACCAGCAGTTCAACATTAACTGCTTTCTCTTCCAAAGGAGTAACATTAACTTTTCCTGCAACTGCCATGCCTTTCTTCACTTCCTGCTAGCACACAACACCAAAATAAAAATCAAAGCATAACCCAAAAAAAATCTCATCCTTCTCAGAGGGCAATCACCACATTTTAAAATTTTCAAGTAGTCTCAAAAAACTAGTTGTACCTCAATGTCCTGCATAGGAGCTCCATGTACAGAAGGTGAATCATCTTGAGATAAATTAAAGTGGTTGCTCCTGCAAATTTTTAGAAATGTAAGACGTACCATATCAGCCTTTAAAATATTCAGACTAATGACTACTCAGTAGAGAAAAAGTAGCCAAGTGGATCATACAATGATGTGCTGCTGCTTGCCAAAGAGGCAGAAACTCCAGCACCACCTGAAACAGTGGTAGGTTTAGGAGACAAAGCTACACTAGGAGGTCCAACCACTGTTGTCGTTACAGCGAGACTAGGAACAGGAATATCTGATGATCCAGAAACAGGCATGCCAGGCGAATCAGAAGTAGTGATAACAGTGTCTTAGCTTAGAACATCATCAAGCTTGAAATGTTATGGGGCCATAGGAAATCTCAAAAGTACTAGAATTATCAAAGGTGTAGTGTCTTAGCTTAGAACATCAAGCAGCGAAGAACGAACAAGAGGAGGATCCATCATCCTCTATGCAGTAATATCTCCATTGTCCTCCACACCATATTACTTCACTTTCACGAAAGAAATTTCTTCTATTCCCAAAAACAAAAATTTCAATTATCAAACTTGAAATTTTATGGGTCTAAAGACATTCTGAAAACTCCAAGAATTGGCGAAAATGCTGTGGCTGAGCTTGGAACATGAAGCAATAAAGAACAACCAGTGAATTACATAAACTAAAGGTCTAATTTACATATGTTCATTCCATCGGATCGCAGAAATAGCTAGGGGGACGCAGCCATGCACAATCTGCAGGCATAACCAATTTCATTTGTGGCTTTTGAAAGAAAAATTTTATTTAGAAGGCATCAGTCTTTGCTTGAATCTGTGATTATGAGAACATAAAGATAATTATTTTCCTCTAGGGAAGTTCGCTGAAGTTACACTTGATGCCTAATCTACATAATAGTAGACAACATTTGGCTTTGAAACCTTCAACTGGATATGCTACAAATTGGACAAACCCACACACTAAAGAAGAAATGATAAAAGGCAAAGAAGTCAATGAGCCAACTAAAAATATCATATAATTCAAAAGAACTAAAGCCAAACAAACCTTACTGTTAGGTAGATCCAAAACTGCTCTTAGAAGATTTTGTCTAAGAAGCAAATTATCCCGGATATAGCAAAGAACCCAATATCATATACATAGAGGATTACGATAAAAACAGGAGAGGTAAAGAGAGGATTTTGTTTTGAGCCCACATGAAATCACTAAATGTATACATACATACATATATATATATACACACACACATATAAAGCATAACATAGGAAAAAATAGAAAACCTTCTATCCTCCCATCCCCCCTAGGTGTAGAGAAGCCAGTACAGCCTAGTCTTTAGCGTCCAATCCCAGCTTATTTGTACTAAGTTTATAACTCAAACCTTCAGTAGGCCTTGTTGAAACTCAACTTAGCAGCTCAGAAGCAGCTATTGGCAGATGACAACATTTGTTCCCCACTAATTCCTTGTTGGTCACGAGCAGATAGACTTTCTATCCTCATCCGCTCACCAAAGCAACATATCGAACATTGCCTAATGCTATACCCATTATGAAGAATTTGCATCATAAAAGCAAGAAGAAAAAAAATAATCATAATCATTTTTCTGCCTTCTGTAAAAGTGGAGATAAATTGCAATTTCATGGTAAGCTCACTCAGAATATACTAGTTTAGCCACCCAAAAAATATTATATGAAAAGGGCACGAGGCTTTCCTCACTCTGTGATGTTGAGACAGGGTCCTTTTATCATGCACACCCTTTCCCCTTATTTTTTTTTGCAAGGATCGTTCAAGGAAAAGAAATACGTTAACTACAATAATCAGCCATATTGTTAGCTAGCAAAACAAGCCAATAATACCATCTATAAGCTACTTGTTTTCCTGTACCAAGTTCACATCAAATGCAAATACAAAAGCTTGGCAAGACATAATTATATGCACAATGCAATGCAACAAAATAGGGAAAATAAATATATATATATACACTATTAACCATTACACCATATTACAAAAAAATGTTTTATGATGACTTGTACTCACAACCATATTAGAAGGAAACCTCCAGAAATCCCCAATCAATAAGATAGTAGATAAATGATGCTCTAGCACACTCGTCTTCATGTACAAAAATGCAGAGTCAAAGATTAGATAGAACTGCAAAGAAAGCAGGAAAGGTCAACTTTTGGGATCCTTATTTAAGTTCCTGCACTGTATGATTACATTATATAGACCAACAAATAGTAATTGTGAGATCCTCCAAACTCCTGAGCTACAAAGTACAACAAGTTGCTCCTACCATTTAACATATTAAATTCTACATAAGATGCCAGGTTACGTTAGAAAGTCTCCAGTGTAAATTTTCCTTCATAATTAAGCAAAGCGTACTGAATATATATATATATTTGAATTAGAGTCAATGAGTTGTCCAGCTAGCAAAATCAAAATGAAGTTTCTCTAACCATAGATGGACAAGTGTAAAAAGAAAAAACACTCAAAGCATGTGAAATGGGCCCACATTGATGGAGAATGTTTAAATTACTGCAGCTCCTGGATTGTAGTACAATCAATGTATTTATTAAGTCCTGAAAGATGAATGGTAAAAGAGACTTTCAGAAAGAGACCTCATGAAAAATGTCAACAAAAAGATGAATGCATTCATAAAACGAGAAAATAAAGTTAAGAATGGAAAGTATAGGGACACTGATTCTAATAGGTAAGATACAAGAACTCATGCAAGAAAATAGGTTTCCAAAGAACACCAAAGCAATATATTTCGGCAGAGGACAAAAGCATAGATTGGAATGGCAACTTAGAGACAACAAGCTAGCAAACTTGAATGAAGTTCTAAATTTCTAATTCTAACAAAACCTTTCAAGAAAAAGAAAATCAGAACAAAACATTTGGACCAACAAATCTGCTGAACTACAAGAACCCTTCGAATTCATTCCCCAATCCCCTTGTCATTTGATCACTCATCTCTCTTAGGAAATTGGTGAGTAGAGGTAACACTTAGCTTGCACATTTCATAGACCCTATAGCCTTTAACTTTATATATAAAGAACCGAAGTCTAATTTCTACAGCTCCTTGGAATTACCATTTATTTTATAACCTTTTTTCCCACAAGTAGACATTTTATTACCAAAGAACAAGAGGAGTACAAGCTACGTGAGCATGCCCTCGGGGAAAGCCCCAAAAAACTTAAAAAGAAAAAAAACAGAAGGAAGCATTCAGTTCCCACTCAAAACACACTGTAACCATTGAGACTAAACATTTGAAACACACATGGTAAATGGCAAGAGCACACATAGTATTTGATTTGGTAAACTAACTCGGGTACAAGTGGTCCCTTTCATCTAAATATTTTACTATTTCCCTCCTTTTAGATAATGAAACAGATGCTGCAAGAGAATCTCTCTTAATTTTACTTGAGTCGATATTAAAATAGTTCTACTAAACTCCCAAACAGTCAATAAGGTTCAGGTTATATAAATAAGTAGAGTAAATAGTGAACTATCAAAACAAGATGGAGTTCCCCAGGTGTCATTCCATCTGAGCCCACAACCATTGCTCTTACAACAAGTACTTCGTTCATAGCTTATGCTAGCATTTATGCATATGTTTAAGTGCAAACATACATATGGTTAGTGTCATAACTATGTCCTTGCTCTTCAATTGTGACTTGTGCATGCGTAGATCTAATCAGTCCTCTTTGAACAATAGTATTTTGATCCTCCCGTGCCATCTAAAATTAGGACGTTTGATTGGTTGGTGGTCCTTAATCACATCAACACCAATATGTTGCAGGATCGAAGGCCATATAAGGGTTGCTCTCCAAATATTAGTTTAATGTGTTTTTCTATTGGCGAAACTAATCTGCAGTTGGTCCTACACTGTTTGGTTGCTTGAGATTTGTATTGGCTTTTTGATCTTACTGGACAGTATTAGGTTCTCTCCTCATTCAGTTGAATTCTAAAAGTTCCTTTTGAGGGCTTTGTAAGCGGAATAAAGCCATGTAGTTACGGGCAGCGAAGGTATGTAATGGAAAATTGGTTGGAGGGGAATGTCGGAGTGTTCAAGACCATTATCAAGGCAGCAAGAATGGAAGCTGGCTTTTCTTGCTTCATTAAGGGCGTATTCTTCTGCGAAATTCAGAGCCCCATCATTTTCACCTTTCAAAGAGACTAAAGGTTGCTTTGTGTTGATTCATTTTGCTCTCTCGTTGTTTCAGTTTGTATTTGTCCTCTGCTAGACTGTTATGTACTTTTCTTCCTTTTCTTGAATAAAGTACATTTAGCTATACTCTATGTAAAGTAAAAACTAAACCAAGAAGCTATAATGCATAAAAAATGTGGATCTTCTAAAGGAATATAAACAAACTAAAACTCAATTCAAAAAGTTTTTGTACAGAAACTCACCATAATCATGTCCCTTTCATAACCTCCTCCCTTAAAAGTGTAGCAGCACGCTCCCTCCAAAGTCGCTTGTTAGCTGTTGGTGTTCTATGCAGATTGACACAGGCCAGAGAGTCAATGCTGAATTAGTAATTCCTAATTTTCTAATAAACAATTGGCATATCTTCAACCCTTAATAAATACATTTTTGTATTCATTCAGATTATTATTTTGGTTCTCTATAAATGTTTGAATGTACAAATTTGTGTGATAATAGTGCAATTTCCAAAAACAAATTTACCCTAACAGTCCTCAAAACATTTTTGAAATTTTTAGAACTATAATTCTCACAAAAAAAATGGAAAAAAAATACCAAAAAGATTGAGATATTGAAAGAGGAACCAATAATAGTTACCCAATATAGGACAAATGTAGCAAGCTCCACAAAACTACATTGTGAACTTGTTATAGCTCCAAACTTATCTTCCTCGATTGAGCCACTCTTGGATTCACATCATATCCACATGAGTTCCAAACTTATCACCC
Source organism: Santalum album (assembly GCA_034195605.1). Lineage (NCBI taxonomy): Eukaryota > Viridiplantae > Streptophyta > Magnoliopsida > Santalales > Santalaceae > Santalum > Santalum album. Next base: position 24,840,173 of record CM067259.1, read on the forward strand.
TTGATCGAGCCACTCCTATATTCACATCATAATAAGATGCTTATCAATCAAAACTCACCAAATATATCTCCCATCAAGACTGTTCAGAGCTAGAAAGCTACATAAATAAATTAATTAATTCAAAGCAATGAATTTTTTGAGGGCCAGGAAGGAGGATGACCTCATCAAGGTACTCTAGCAATAGAAATGCCTTGATCCAACTCCTTAACAGTTACCTCAAGAAGTTGATTCACCAATGTACTCCCATGAGCTGCATCCATGGTTGTCAAGGCATCAAGAGGACCCCAGGCAGTCCTAGGGCGCCTGGATGCCTTATCGCCTAGGAGTCCCAAGGTGAAATGGCAACAAAGGAACATCCAAGGTCACACGGACGCCTAAGCGCCTCTTAGGCGAGGCCTTGACAACTATGGTGGTATGTTTAACTAGGTTCAGCTGTAATCTACCACAAAACACTAGTGCATGCTATCCATAAAAGAATAATAAGCAAAAATCTAGATTACAAAATAGTCAGAAAAAGAAGAACTAATACAAAATAGTAAAGAAAACAGAAGAACGAAAACAATAAATTATTCAACAATGCTTGCAAATAAACCTTTAGAACCTGATCATGGGTTGTAAGCCAATAACGGAACACAAAATCCTGCTCAACATCATGAATCTCCAAAGGCTGGCAGCCCAAGTTTGGGCCATCCTTAAGCAAACAGATGTTAATGCGTTCAATGAGCTTGTGCAAAAGCTTTCCCTCATCCCTGGAATATCACAATGAATAAATCAACCAATATCATGTACAATCAGCGATTCTGAGCAAGATAAATAGACATATGACTTCCAAAGGCCGTGTTTGTTTCAGTGGTAGCTTACAAAAGAGAAAATCCTAACAAAACCCCTAACAATGCCTTCCCTAAGAATGTCTGAGAAATCTCCAAGAGCATTTTCCAAAAGTAAATGAAGTGTCAGGACAAAGAGAAAGACTTCCTCCTTCGAGTTGTAATGACTACTCGCATTCAAACTAATTTCCACCTTTTCCATACATAAAATGAGAAAGATATGTTCAGCCATTAAATTTATATTCTAAAATTTAAGGAGGCAATAAACTACATATAAAGAACACTAAATAGAAGGCTTACCCCAGTAGACCCACTTCCTCATATGAAAATGATAATAACTAAACTTGGATTGAGCTCGGAACATCGCTTAAGACAGCTGAGACTTGACTAAGTAGAGATTCAGCCACAGTCAACAGAAGAGGTATATTTCCTGACAAGGGAATAAAACTACAAACAAACAACATCGAAGTACTGGCCATACAAGATCTTTAGAATAAGATACATGCACACAAACAATCCAATTCATCTGGCCATTTTTTAAACTAAAGTTTCAGTTTATTAAGAAAAGACCAGACAATATGACAAAATGGTGTTCTATGTTTATGTTTTTGTTTTTGTATCTAAAAAAATAAATTGATAAAGCCAGATATCTATATAAGGCTTGGTCAACAACTTCATGAAATCTAACATTCAAAGTCATGATTGTCTTGTTATGCAAATTTAGCATAGAACTTCCCTTACAAACCTTCAGTTGTCTTTTTTTCATTTAAATGTATCATCTACGAACACACTTTTTTTTTTTGCCACTTCCCCTCTATAAATATACGGATAAAATTAAGAAAATAATAAGTAATTTAAATGAGCAATAATAATAAGTGATTGAAATTTGCAACCACATTCATTTTGTTCTCAAAGATAGAGTAGAAGTTAGATCTTGTATTTTCCCCATAATACTATATTAGGGCTCAGCGTCAGTCATTGGTGTAAGCATAAAGCTCATTTGGTTCACAGAACACTTGAAGAAGCCCATTAATCTTGCTAGGCATCTTGATTCCCTAGCTTAGTTTGACAACAATTCTCATATGCCATGTAAGGAAATCTTAGGTGGGAGAGAAAATAAGATGGTTGCCTTTAGCATTTTCATGCATTTATGGAAAACTGGGCCTATTTGATAAAAGATCATCAAGCTAAAATAAATAAAGTTGTAATGTTCAATCTGAGCCAACCAAACATATACGAAAGGACAGAAATTATCCTCAACCTCTCAATGCTGAAGTAAGACCAATCACCCTGTGTTTCTTGATGGTGAAGTAAGAACAACCTCAGGTATACATTTCGTTGATAACAGTGGGAGTGCATAAAGTGGCCGTGCATAAAGCTAACAAAGAACTTCAATCTATCATGCAGTTTAACCATTTCGTTGGCCCTCAAGTCACAACTTTCTTTCATATTTTGCACCAACACAAATTAAATATCTAAATATGTCACTCTAATGATAGATTATTATGGGACAACCAACACTAACTTGAGAACTTAGCACCTTCTGCTCACTTTACAGCGATTTTCAAGGTCTTCCCAAATATCAGTTTTGGCAATTGCTTCTTGCTTGAAGGTATTTCCAATGATATGCATGGAGTAAGCACTATAATAAGAAATGGCAATCTTTCAGCTGCATTAGAAACAATTTAAATTTCTTAGGTTGTTCTCTAGATAAATACGCAAAACTACATAAAGAAACAATTTAAATTTTCTTTGATTATTCTCTAGATAAATACACAAAACTGCATAAATGTTCAACAAAATTACTGCATTTGAAAAAATTTAAATTTTCCTTGATTGTTCTCTAGATGAATAGGCAAAACTGCATACGAAAAATATACTGACAATAAGGAATCTGATCCAGGTTAAGCATTGCACTGGTCGGAGCAAAAAAAAAAAATTAACAGGCTTACATTATATACCAACCGGGGGGGGAAAAGGGTAGTAGAACTTATTCGTTGTTCTATTGCAGAGAAACTCAAGGAAATGAAAAAGAAACCAATCCAATAGATATAAATATAAATTCCAGCTTTGATTTCCCTAAATCACATCTAGTTTAATATATTTTTATATTTTTCCTTTTATGGCTACAAAAAGACACTAAACGAAATTATACGTTGAAGAAGAGTCTTACTTCCCGAGTTTTGGCTTTGTGTGATGAAAGCTTCGAGACCATCTCTTGAACTTCTATTGTTACTCCTCCGGATTGCAGAACAGAGAGTTGGCTTTGCCGGATGAAAACTTCGAATCTCCATTGTTACTCCTAGGGATCGCATGACAAAAGAATGATAAAGAGATTTGAAAGGTTCCAATCGCCATTGTTACTCTGCATCCCATAACAAAATATTGATCTCGAGATTTGGCTTTGAGGGATGAAAGCTTGAATCGCCATTGTTAGCGAGGTTTGGCTTTGACAGATGAAAGCTTGAATCGCCATTATTACTCCTTCGGCTCGCAGAACACAAGAATGATCGCGAGATTTGGCTTTGACGGATGCAAGCTTCGAATCGCCATTGTTACTCCTCCAGATCCCAGAACACGAGAATGATCAAAGCCTTACTTCTCGAGATTTGGCTTCGTCGGATGAAAGCTCGGGATCGCCACTGTTACTCCTCCGGATGGCAGAACCCAAGAACAATCGTGATGTCTCACTTCTCGAGATTTGGCTCTGTTCGCTGAAAGCTTCGAATCGCCATTGCTACAACACAATAACGAACAGGAAATGAAGAAAGAAAACTGGTGCGTGCGGTTGGGCATAGCGAAGAAATGAGTTTTTTGGGTTTTGTCCGAAAGTTCCCCGTTGCACTCTATATACAGACACCGAATCCTTCCAGTGTACGTCTCAAATTTTGGAGAACGGGTCCCGAATTCACCCAACGGCTACATTTTATTAGTCACGTGCCATTTTCCAGTTGTGCGGACAAAAATATCTCGCAAGGCACAACTCGAAAAATTCAAATTGAAAAACAATTTCAAAATAGTTTCTCCAAATTGAACTCAATTTTTAAACTAATTACCAGAATAATTCAAAATTATTTACCAACTTCGATCTCTTCTTGCTGCATCTCGTGACTTATTACATAACATGCCCTAATTACTTTAAAATTTTATTTTTAAACTTATTTAATACATTATTGAGCATTTATATCTTGGATTAAGTTATTTTAAACATATAGAACAATTCATGCAAGCTTTTCGAATCATTTTATAACTGAAAATATTTTTAATAAAAATAATGTGCAGTCAAATGTATTACCATGGCTTTTTATTTTTAGCAAATTAGGGATACAATATAATAATCATAATTTGAAATATAATTCAACTTATTCTTAACAAGAGGTTCAACCAAGTGCACCTGCTTATCGTACACTTGAGTATTAGAAATCTTGCCAATAAGTGATTCATCGTATCAAATGACAATTTGCCATTAGAAAGTATATATATTTATGGTACATATATCTGTATTCAAGTGTTTTCCTAATTTGATAATTTAATAAATAGCTGGAAGATTAAATTCATAATAATAAATTGCTTACTTTTATTTTGAAAAAACGGAAATGTAGAGAAATGTTCTCTAACGAATTGTGTGGTTTGCCAAATGAAATGAAATAAGTATTTCATATAAACATAATATGTAAATCCAAACGAAGTATAAATGAAGTAGTCATTCTCATGAATCAAGGGAAATAGATAAGAAATAGCTATTATTACCAATGACCAATACCATAATAGTTATTACAAGAGCTACTTCTCATATATTCCTCTCACTCTGGACGGAGCTTGGTGTGGGGAAGGATTATGCAACTGCCCCCTGAAATTTTCAAATTCTATTCAGTAGTATTTATTTCTTTTAAAGTTGCCCCACCCCCACCCCCCCCCCCCCCCCCCTTAAAAATTTGAAAAATTACCTCTAAAGAATTCTAAAGTACTATAATTTTATGAAGCCTATAATTTAAATTTTTTAGGACTTTTTTAGTAAATTGGGCCACATATTTTAAGCTCATCCCTAAAATAATGTTAAATATAAAAAAAAAAACTCTAGAAATCAAAACCCGACTCTTCTTATCACCCACGGCACTTCCCTCTGCACACCATCTTATTCCAAGAATCTCCTTCTCCCTTTATCTCATTGTTCATGTAATATTTTTATGAAATATATATATTTCATTCCATTAGGTAAACTTGAACGTGGAATAGAAAATGTTTCAAACCTTTCTTCATTTTAGCTCAGAAAAGCAGAAACTGTTGGTGTACGGCTCCAATATAAAATGGGGTATGCATTCTATGTCATGCAAGTGCCACGGAAAATAAAGGGAGACTTAACATTCCTCAATTGGGAGGTGAGAATATAAGATTCCGAGTAAGTTGAAATGTGCACATGAAATAAAATGTCCAAACTATCCTTATAAATGAATAGATTGACGTAATTCCAATTTAAATACACTGCTCATATAAATTAAAATAATGTTAATAATAATGATAATAATAACAATAATGGTAATAAATAATTATATTATTAATGAAAAAGAGTTGATAATACAATTTTTAGAAATTCACTATTATATTATATAAATTCAATTTTTAGTTAGTAAATGTTTGAGTTAAATTCTCTATTCTTTAGAATTAAAAAAATCAAAAAAAATTATTTTAGCGTTAACTTTAAAATAAATATCTATTATCATGTAAATAATTTTGTATATTATATGTTATGAATTTTATTTTTTTAAAAAGTATTAACAGAAAACTTTAATGCTCTTTGAATTTAATTATTTATACTAAATATAATAATGCTACATTCCGAACATCGCATTTTTAATCTAACTTGGTGCTTTATGTTCAAGCATTAGCATCCAATTTCTCCTAGGATGCCAAGGCAAGCTTTCTCTTCCCTGCCTCAATCCTAGGATGTCTTCATTCCCATTATTACCGCCTCCTTAAGCTTCCTTTATATTTGCACATTAGCCATCATTTGAAGGCTTAATACCTCAACGTCCAAGTATTGACGTAATTGTTTCAGATTTGCAGATTTGTTGATGTATTAAAATAAAATGAGAAACCCAACAAAAAAAAAAAGGAATTGGAAAGAATGTATATTTTATTTTCAAGATGAGCGTTTCTTATTATTCATGGCCTATCTTCAAGTTTTAAGTTGTAGAGCTTTTAAGATAATTAATTTTAAATTATTTAAATCATTGATAAGGGCCATTCTGCTATTTCAGATTTTTTTTTTTTTTAGTGTGCGTTGGAACTAAATGAGTACAAATTTGGCCAATTAGGAAACTAAAAGAGCAGCTCCTTTTAGGGGAAAAAATTCCCAAAATAATAGGGGGAAAAAAATTCTCAAAGTAGGTGTAGGGAGGAACCTTTTTTTAAAATAAGTTTTTGTCCCACAATTGAGAACTGTGAGTCTGATTTTCGATATTTAGACTAGTAATTCTCAATTGCAAGTTTGAATTTCGCATTATTGAAATTCAGTCTTGCAATCATGAATTGCAAGACTGAACTCTTTAAATCCAACCCAAATTAAAGCCATCGTATGACTCGTCCTTTTGGGTTTTTGCCTATCCTCATGAATGGTAACATTTTAGAAGTTGTCTACTCTCGGACCCAACCTATCATAGGACTAAAAGAATCTGGAATAAAATGAATGCATTTAGTCGAGTTCGTTTATGCTCGAGGTGTCATGAACAAGGTCATGATCAACGCACGTGCAAACAGCCTACATGACAAGGTTGTGGTCATTTTTAGTTGTACGTAGTTCACCCAAATGTGTAATAAAATTCTCAAATTTTTTATTCATTTGAAATATTAACTGTGTATATAAATACATGAACTAGGGACAGGAAGGAGGAATAGGAGCGGAAATAGGGTTTTCCAAAAAACAAAATAATAAAAAATCCACTTAAACTCGCTACAAAATTTGTAGAGTTTTAGTGGATTTTGTACTTGTCTCACAAAATGTTGAAGTAAAAGCATTGTCTAGTGCAGCGATACCAACGGCCGACCATTTAAGCTTTATTTGTAAATAATATTATTATCTTAATGTTCAACAATAGTTCCATGTTAATAATGTTCAATTCTTTTGTATTTGAAGTATTTTTCAAGGATAGTTCATTTAATTGCAATTTTCCCTTTTATTTTTTGGTTTTTTTTTTCCTTTCCCATTGTAATATATTTTAGATTCTTAAATTTCATGAAAAATTGTCACGTCCATATGGCGAGAATAGTTTTAAAAAAATTAGAAGTTTAAAAAATAAGTGCATTGAAGAGTATTGAATGAGAAGTATATTGGGGGAGCTAAATCCTATTTCTGGGACCAAATTGATCCATTTCAAAAACTTTGAGAATAAATGAAAAACTCTTCAACCTGAAGGACTAAATCGATACGAGTTTTCATTTCTTCAATATCATTTCTTGCTTGTGACCAGATAGTTGGTTCATGGAAATAAAATCAATCATGTAAACTTATTCGTGTATCGTACAGCCCAAAACATAAAACCAAAAACAAAAGAGTAAACTATTGCAACGCAATTAACGGGCATTTTCCCTAAATCAGCTTAGTTTTACCAAAAATAATTCTTATTTATTTATAATTTTTATAAAATTCATCTTGAAGCTAAATTCTTACAAATTATATAAAGCAATAATATATGTACATCCTTTATATATTCTTCACACTCAAAATAAATGCATGACAAAATTTTGCGAGGTCTTATATTATTATTTGACTAAAATACACCCTATAAAACGAATCATATAAAATTTATCATTTTATTATTTCAGTACAAAGTATGTGTAAAAAATATAAATAAATAAATAAATCAATGGAATAAGATCAGATCGATATGCTTTTCACGTTAGAATCTAATACATATAAAAACTTGGAGGTCCGACCGCAAGAAGACAAGTAATAAGATACGCTTGATGCTTTGGTAGTGATGATCAGTATCATGTGCTCGTGCATAAAATAAAGTATGTGACTGGCTGTGTCACCTTCTTTGAATTGGTGGGTCTTGGGTTCGCAACCCAAGCAGTCAATCCTTTTGCCACTTTTTTTTTTTTTTTGGTTTTTGATCTTTTCCATACCCCAACTCTTACCACCGCGCCCCTATTTTTCTTTCTTCTTTGTGATTTCTCTTATAACATAAATTATTGACTTCATTTATTTTTATTTTATGAGAATTAAAATAAAATGATTAATTATTAGTTTTCTATTAGTAGAATGGGCAATTCACTTTAATGAAAACAAGTGGTGACTCCTCCTCTACTTCCAAGAAAGATACTCTGGTTGCATTGATAAATAAGTTTGATTAGCCTCCGATTCTGAATACATGCTGAATTGGTGCTAGTATAATAGAAAAACTTTTTGATTACATATCTGAATGAAAGACTGAATGACCTGTATTTTCAATTTTACCCTTGTTATTATTTTTATTTATTTATTTATTATTAAGTCATGCATTCAAATTTATCAATTAATTAACAGCTTCACAATTTCAATATCAAAATTTTCAAATCAAAGAACTTAATCAAAATTAAAATTCTCAAAATTTTAAAATCTATGATCTTTTCGTTAATCTTCATTAACTCTCTCTCTCTCTCTCTCCCTCTCTCTCTCTCTCTCTCGCTCTCGGTATACAATTAGAAGCAAAAATAAAAGGAAAAAAAAGTGAAGAAAAAATTAAAGGAAAAAAAAAGTGAAGCAAAAATAAAAAGAAAACAAAGTGAAGCAAAAATAAAAGGAAAAATAAAAAGTGAAAGGAAGGAGGGGTAGTTAAACTTGCTTTAAGTGGGTGAGAGTAAAGTGGTTTTGCCACCAAAAGAATTTGAACTTTTGTTTATAAAGGTCTTTTTTCTAATTTAACCTATAAAATGAACAGTATTTAGCATTTAGCTTTCAGCATTCAACACTAATTTGAGTGCTGATTCTGTGACACCCTAACCTTTAACACACTATACGGTGTACAAGGGTGCACTTATCCATCATCCACTAAACAGTTCCTGGTCTTTATCACAAAAGTAGTACCATGTCCAACACACTCAAACCGTATCACAGAATAAATTACATCTCAAAAGATAGCTTGAAGCTATAAATACTTAAACATTAAACTATTGGCGACCCCTTTCCCTTTATCGCCACCACCACTTACGCACGGCTCATCTTTTAAGAGTTTACCTGAAAATGATCAATTGACAAGGGTGAGTGTGAATGAATACCCAGTAAGGGACAATCAGTCAAAAATATGCTCAGGCAAGGTCAACACAATAAATTTAACATATTTCAGCTCAAAGCAAACAACCACTGAGAGACCCAAAGGGTCATGAACGGTGCGTCTGTTCAAACCCAAACACGGGGTCCAACATATATGCTTTAACCTAAGCACGGGGTCTACTCAATGTATCGGGGCCCGTCAACCAGCCTTAACAGCTCATACGTGCATTAACCCAAGCACAGAGTCTCCCATACCCGCTTACGCGGTTGTTCATCTCAGTCAACGGGTTCAAACACAACATTTATCAACCAATATAACAAGTGTGACCGAATAAATAGGTCCAACCACGTTCAAATCAATGCTTAGGATCTCAACAATTATAACAACAGTAATTGGGTTAGTGGGACTCAACAATTATTCCCACTTACAGCCAAATCAACGGTTCAGGCTCAAATAATACGTACAACCACAAATCGATTGAACAAATTAATATAGCCATGTCAAAAAGAAATGCTGAAACAGAAAATATGGCTCAAATATCAATAGATTCAACTAAAATCAATAGGAATCAAACTGTTTCAATAAAAGGATAGAAATTCCTGAAACAAACAAATCTCAGACATAGGAATAGATTTTTCCTTATAAGAACTAGATTGCCCTTACATGGATTGATCACAGGGTCGAGATTTATCTTTGCCCTTTTTTTTTTTTTCCTTTGGCTGCTTGACGTTTCTTCTGTTTTTTTTTTCCCTCTTCTTTCTTCCTCCTCCGTGGCTCTCGGCTCCCTCCTGCTTCCTTTCTTTTTTTTCCTTTCTCTCCCTCTGCTACTCTTTGTTTCACGATTCTTCCTTCATATAATATATATATACATATATATATATATATATATATATATTCTATTTTTCCCTTCATTTCTCTCCCTCTTCTTTCTTCTTTTTTTTCCTTCGTCCCTTTCACGCAGTGTCTCCTCTCTCTCTCTCTCTCTATAATGTTATCTGCATTATATTCTATTATATATATATATAACTTACATAACCAGCCGCCAGCCGCCACTACATATATATATATATATATATATACATTTATATTTATATTTATATGTTTTATATTATATTATATTATATACTATATTATGTTTAATTTATATACCACATATAATATTAGTGTAACGTACACATGTCATTTATCCACACAGCCACTTATCAGCCCATATCTACCATTTATTTCAAATCAAGAGTAACTGGAATTTTAGGGGTATTACAGATTCGGTCAAAGGTCACTCAGAGTTATTCAAAGGTATTCCCAAACGCTTTGAATGAGTCCATCTCTGACCGATTCAACATTTAGAGTCATTCAGTACCAATTCAGTGCAAAAAAACGCAACCTCAAACTCTCTTAATATTATTATTAGTTTAATATTTTACTAACAACATGGCTAAGCTAATATTATTAATTAATTAACTATCAACAAATAATATTTTTTAGCTTCTACTGAACAAGGTTTTAATTATTTAATTATATTTATTTTTTATAACAAATAATATTTTTAGTTAATGGTTCTCCATACGCGTTCTACAGAGAAATAAAATGAAAAGCATAAATTATATATTTCTTGCATATTTTCTCTAAGAAATAGATTGCGAAACATTAGTTGATAATTCTCCGTATAAACATATTTTTTACACACGTTTCTTGAGAATTAAAATGAAGAACATGAATTTTAGAATTTAGCTAAGAAACATCAATTATTCACTTTCTATACACGTATTTTACAAAATTAAAAATAAAAACATCAATTATTGATTTCTATAGACTTTGTTTCAAAGCTTAAAATGTACAGATACATATTTTATACTCATATATTAATTATCAATTAATTAGTAATGTGTATCCTACACAAGTTTTTTGGGATTTAAAATGAAAAAAATTAATTTGATTTCTTTATATTTTTCTTTGGGAATTAAAATAGATAGCACTAACCAACGGTTTCATGCATATACTTTTTCAAGAATTAAAATGCAAAACGGTAATAATGTTTTTCTATATACATATTCTACGTATTAAAGTAAATAATTACTTTAACCTTTGTAATAATGCTACCATCCAATTTGAAAAGATTTGATTACTGCCGATTTTTTTTTTATGCTCAAATTTTTAGGATTGATTTTAGGTGTGAATTAAAATCATCAATTTTTAGAATGAAGAAGATATAAAAATTGGAGAAAGGCACATTATCACATGGATTGAAAGAACATAGGAAAATATGATGATCCATTAATTTTGATGCAATTCGTGCTAACGCACCCTTTTAATTTCAATGATGAAAAACCTAAACCAAATCAAATCTTTTAGAGATTCTTGAGTTTTTTATCATTTGAATTAAATGAAAAACATGAGCTAACACGAATCACATCAAAATTTAACGGCAATCATATTTTTCCTTCCCCTTCCACTCCATTTGAATTTTGACTATTGTTATTATCAAATAGAAGCCAGAAGAGAGGCATGAAAATGGCGCGAGGAGGGTGGCAATGAGGAAATTCTGACTTAGTGCATAAAGTCATAAGAGAAGTAAGGATCCCAGTTGAAGTGAAGCAGAGGACTTCACTCCTCAACGGCTCTAAGAATCCCATTGGAAGTGAACTAGGACTCCTTCACTCATCTTAACGGCTCTATTCCCGCGTCCGCCGCAAGCAATGATTCTCAGTTTCTCCCAAAAACCCTCACTAAACCCCTTCTCTCTCTCTCTCTCTCACGCCGCCCACATTCTTTTTTCAGAAATTCGGTTTCTCCATCTCTACTTTTTGTTCCTTCCTCCTGATTAAAGGATTTCTACGGATTGCAAGAAGAGATGAAGCCCATGATTGCTTGTCCCCGAGGTGGAGCAGGGTTTCCCAGGGTTTCCGATACCAACTCCGACGGAGGCAAGAAGGCAGATTACAGTTTGAGACAAGTTGTGTCGGTTGTCGATCAGATCGAAGCCCATGCTCGCACTGTGGCCGATGTTGGACGGATTAGGAAACTTCTTCAAAATGCTTCAGATAAGGTACACACACATATATATTCATTCATTCATTCATTCATTCATGCATACCTTTTACATCAATTTTCCCATTTTTCATGTTACCTACACTATTTTATAATGGAACCATCTTGATTTATTTCTTAGAGTTTGTCCAATAAGTTGCCTTAATTAAACTCTTACATTATTAGCTCTTCTAATCAGAACACCAATCAGTTTTCAACTCGCTTTGATTTACTACTCTGTGTTGTTTCCCTTTGAAATAATTACAAGAAGAAGCGTGAGAGCAGCATATCTTTTCTTGTACAGTGACATATAGTGGGCTTTTTTTTTTTTTTTCCCCTTCTCCCCAAGGTAAACTTTCTGTTTCTTGCTTTGTGAATCAACTAAAGCCCTGCTTGTGTTTTCCCCAGCCTGATAAAGATTTGCTCGCATTATTGCGACGGCTTAAATCAATGGGGCTTTCAAGTCAGATTCTAAAGGTTCGAGTCGTTAATGCTCTAGCCCTCAAGCCACCAATTGTCGCATGCCAGTTTTCACTTTATTCCACTATTTCCTTTTTCCAGGAAACGGGGATTGAGGTGCCTGTTCATCGTCTCCAAGAACATAGGCTAATGCACATTCGTGCCCTGGTTCGGAACCTCATTAAGTAAGCCATTTATTGAACCCTTCAAAGAATAATTGTCATTAATCAATCTGAGTTGTGTAAACTGCAGTAGTTTAATTTGCATTTTGTTTGGCAGCGATTGAAAGAACACAAAGGCTGAATGGCAGGAATCAATTCTACACTCAATGAATACATCAGCACCTATGGAATACACAAATGAGGAAATAGGAGGACTGCCTACACCACCACTTGATGAATGGGCTTTCTCCATGCCTCTACCTTCTTCAATGAACTTCTCTGAAGTATGCAAAGTTCTTCATGCTTTTGCAGATTCTTTAAAATAAAATTGACTGATGGTTGTATGCTGACTTTATCTCTTTCTTTCTTGCATCTTCTGTTCTATCCACATAAGTTCTTTGATGGAATTGATGATATTGAAGGTGAGCCCATTGCGGCCTCGAGTTTTATTTTATCCTTGAAATCTTTTCTGTTATAAAAAGGGCCTTAGGTGAATCTAAATAACTTGTATCTAATTTCTGGAAAAAAGAAACTAATATTTTTAATCATTTCTTCTTCCAGCCGAGGATATTCAAGGCAGGGATATGTTGAACATAACTACTGAACCCCGGCCCAATGTGCATCCCAGGCTAAATAAAAACATGATGAATGCGCCGGAAGAAGTTGATGGGTTGAACAAAGGTCACCCAAAGGAACAGCTCCAGCCCCACCCCCAGTTGAAGCGAGCAAGAGACGAGATAAAAATGACAAATGAAATTGACGGGGTGGACAGAAGTCTGAAGCCGCAGCAGCAGCGCCAACCCCTGCAAAAGCGTAATGGCAAAGAATTGAAAACACTTGAAGCAGTTATGAAGCCAAAGATTCATTGTGCAGCTCCAATGCGGAAAGGGCACAAAAAACCAAGGGGACATTGCAAAACTCACTGAAGAAAATAAAATAAAGAAGCAAGTGAACAAAAGTGACGATTGCAAACTCGTAGGATGTCAAGTTGATGCGAGTTCAACAAAAGCTTCATTTGATTTGAAACTGGAGACAACAAAAAGGAAGCTGCATGACTCCTATAGGAGAATTGAGAATGGCAAGTTGTTCTTCAGCTTCTCTTTACCTTTTCTTTCCCTTATATGTTAAGAAGATATCGTGTTTCTCATGAGTTGATGTGATTTATTGTTGAACAGCAAAGAAGAAAAGGAATATTCAGCTTATTGACCTTAAGGATTTACCCAAGCCAGAAATTTATCAGGGAAATCGCCGTCGGTATCAAGGTCCAATGTCAAACAAATTCTGTTCGTCCGTTGCAATTCACTAGCTTCATCAGTAGAGAATACATAACAGGGCAAACAACAGTGTATAGAACTGCAGGTTATTGTTTCGTAGATTCATTTGTTCAATTCAATATTTTTTGAGCCTCTTGCACTGTAGGTCTTGTATAAACAGTGTCCACATTGCTCGAGTTGATTGATGTTGTGCGGACGGATATATGTAATATGACAGCTTGTCATTTGAAATGAAAATTTTTGGAGGTTCTTCGTACTCAGTTCTGATTTTATTAGAAGCATGTTTTTCGTATCAGATAAAATTTGATGCTCAATGGAGCACAACCATATACTCAATTTTGATTTTATTTTTTTTGCAAAGTTCCCTTGTATATGCTTTCTGTTTATGTTAATGCAGTGACCTGTGTTCACTTTCACCCTCTGGATAATAATTACTTCATTAGCTGTGGATGCTAAAGTCCTCATTTGGGCTATGCTCTCGGTTGCCTGGATGTTGACTGAACTGAGGTAAAATAAATTATTACCCTGATGGGAGAGAAGTTTAGGGGAATTATAACAACAATCTCTTAATCCTCCCGAGAGGAGTAGTTGGCTCTATTACAGGCAATTGTCGCTTTTACAATGTATCAGGTAAACTACTACTTAGTCTCGTAAACCTTTAGATTATGTCATACGTTTCATATCCTGCACTACATTGAGTGCATTACAATGTATGACAGGTTGATTCCATTCCGATGTTTGACGAGTTGATTCTAGGATAGAATTTCTTTTTCCTAGGTTTTTTTTTTTTTTTTTTTTTTTTGCTTAATAGTTGCTGTTGATGTACCCTTGATTTCCTAAACTGTTTGCTGTTTCAATCACCTTTCACTGTGCAGTAGACTAAAAATTGGTTTTGCAGCAAAATTCGAGCGTTCTTTGTTTCTGCTCTGGCCTTAATTAGGCGCTTGCTGAAATGGGGAAAATAGATTATTATCTGGTTGAATCATCAAGTACGTATGGGGTGCTTATTGAATGGCACTCCATATTTAGGGACTTGAGTATCTGATTCACAAGTCAAAATGCTACACGGAAACAATATGATCTGCATGCACGGTGTATGTACTCGGTTCACCATGCTCTTCGTGAATGTATTTTCGACGGTTTGATAATAGAATATGCCAGAGCGGTTTGCTTACCTTTTTCACCTGCTCAATTCTTATTCCCAGGCATAATTGGACATTCAGTATGTTGGAGGGTGAACTTTATTTCATTTTATATCTGGTCTTACATATATCGTAGTTTCTAATAACTCTGTCTCTCTCTCTCTCTCTCCCCTGGCCTCCAGAACGCAGGAAGCCAAATGGTTTCGTCTGTCACCTCAGTTGGGGAACGCATTGTCTCGGCAACTGAGGATTCAACCGTATATGCATGGAGCAGCATTACTCGAGAAAATGCTGTTCCGTCTCATGGGAACAGTGTCAGATCTTGTGAGCGCTGTTGAGCAGCCTAGAGGGGGGTGAAAAGGATGCTTTTTTAAAACTAAACTTTCTGCAATCACCCAACGTTAGTTGCGGAATAATAACTTGAATAATAACAGTGCAGTTCAAACAGTTAGTTAGTTCAAACACTGGTTTAAACAATAGTTTGAGCAGGGGTTTGAACACCGGTTTAAACACCCTTGTTTGAACCACTCCGTTTAAATACCTTGATACCAGTAACAGAATTTGAACAGAAAATAACAGACAGTTTAAACAGACCAAAAAGAATAAGGAACACAGAATTTATAGTGGTTCACTTCAATTTGAAGCTACGTCCACTCTGCCAAGCACAGCCCACTGCTGCCTTGGGATCACACTATAAACAAGTTCCTTTTACGGGTTCAGGAACAAATAACCCTTACAGACAACCGTTTCTTCTTCTAAAGCAAGAAAGTGAAAAAACAAGCCTCAAACCTTTCTACTTATAAGGCCAGAAAGTGAACAAACAGCCTCCTAAACACCAGCCTTGACCAATTTGTCAAGCTGTGTTTGAACCTACCCAAATACAAATGGAACTACTGTCTACTTCTCAGAGTATTGGATAGTATCAGCAAATGATAACAGAATATTCAAGTTGCTCAAAAATCCTTTTCAAACAACTTTAAAATGACTTTTCAGAAAACAGAAAAATTTAGACAGTTCAAACGTTTCTGAAAAAGTCAGGTGTGAAAATCAGATTTTAGAAATTCAAATCACACACTAATTCCTGCAAAAAATAAGACTTACAGCCCTTTATGAAATCAAATTCAGCAGGAGGTCAAATGCAGCACCAAGCAGAACTCTTTTCAAAAGTGAGTAGATGTTTGAACATGAAAAGAGTGTTTGAACACTTGCAAAGAGTAAAACAGTTCTAACGGATGTTCTATGTATTTCAAACACGGTGCTGCTGTCTCTTATATAGAGAAAAATATAGCCGTTTGAATGAAATCTTCCAAGATAAAATCCGTGTAAAATATTTCAATCAAATCTATGAATCAAGGAAGTCATTCAAATTCAAATTCGCTCAAGGCTATATTCTAGAAAATATTCTTTCTAAAACTTTCCAAATCTGTTTTTCAAGAATAAACACTTAAAGAAAGTTTTTCGAATTTTGAAAAATCAAAACGCTGCAGAGAATAAAAAATATTTGATTTTGAGTAACATGAAGATCTATCCAATATTTTGAGAAATAGACTTACAATAGTATCCTATAGAATCTTCCACAAATCTTGATCTTCAAATCTTCCACAAATATTGATCTTCAAATCTTCCACAAATATTGATCTTCCTCAATATTTTGATCTTCAAATTTTCCACAATATTCCATTGTAATATATCCTGAGAATAAACTTCGTGGAAATATGTTAGTATAACAAGTTTGGCATCATCAAAATCAAATCCACGGAGCCTTGGGCCAACAATCTCCCCCTTTTTGATGATGGCAAACACAGAAAGTAAATAGTTTAAACAGAGCTAAATAAAACAGAGCTAATCATAAATATTGTTTGAACAGCGTTTGAACATGGTTCAAACAACAAACCGTTTGAACATAGTTCAAACAACAAATAGTTTAAACATGGTTTGAACATAGTTCAAACACCAAACAGTTAGCAGTTTAAACCAAATATCATAGCACACAGATAACACATTATAGCATAAAGTAAAGAAATATTAATTTCAGAGCAATAAACAATCAGAGCAATAAAAAAATCAGAGCAATAGAAAAACAAACAAAACATAGTAAATGTTTAAACGTCACAAAGCAGATAAGATAGAGCTAGAGTGTGTGTGTGTTCTCTCAAAAACTTATCACTGTCACCATCCAACCAAAACCTCCATAACCAAAGGTCACTGCCAGAACTGTCAAGACGTACGAATTCTCCCCCTTTTGACATCAGCAAAAAGGATGGGAAAAGACCTAGTCTTCCAAAAATTCCTTCATAGCAGCAATGGAGTCCTTAACTTCTTTCTTAACCTCCATGAAGCTTTTCTCCAGCTGAGACATACGTCCTTCCAACTGAGTGACTGATGATTCTACAGCCTACATCTTGGTTAAGATATGCTGAAGAACTAGCTCCAAGTTGTTGATAGAGGAGACGAGAGTGTTTCTAGTGACAATCTTGCTTGGGGTTGGAGAAAGAGATGGTGCAGAAGGGTGTAGAGTATTCTCCCCCTGAGGTGTAAGCTCCCCCTGAAGTACAGGCTCCCCCTATGGATGTGCAGTACCTGAAGTGACCGAAGTAGTAGCTGGAGTGGATGCTGGAGAAGATCCTTGTACGACCTGAGATTGAGGTCTCATGTCCGCAGACTTATGGGGCAAAACATCATCAGAGAGAATAAATTTTCTCTTCCTGATGAGAGAAGGTTGATCTTTCTCAGCTTCCTCTACCACAGCTTTGGCATTAGAAGTTGTAGCACTCTGAACTGCTGTACCTGTTACTCCCTCTGTCATTCCTTCCTCTTCTTCTTCTGCTTCCTCTTCTTCTGGTTCTTCTTCTTTTTGTTCTTGTTCTTCTTCTTCTTCTTCTTCTTCTTCTTCTGCTGCTGCTGCTGTTTCTTCTTCTTCCTCCTCAGATTCACTGGCTACCAGTCCTTTAATCTCAGCATATATGCGATGAATGGATTTTTCAAGAGCAGGAGCAGGAGGCCTAAATTCAGGAACCAGATGCTGAAGATCTGATTCATCAAATATGTCTGCCCGAGATTTTGATTCCCCTTTTAAAGGGACAAAGGCATCAACCAGAAAATCAGTGATATAGGCTCCAAAAGCAAGACCTTGCTTTGGCCTATTGCAGTCCAACATCTTGCTGACCAAATAACTTCCCATATTTGGTCGCCTTCCCTTAATTAGACATGCCAGAAGAAATATGTCCATTTTGGTTCCAGTTTCACCTCTCAGGTTTTTCTGATTCAAAGTATGTTTAAGAATGTATGCTCCTACTCTTATCTTATGGGACAACGAGCTGAACACATAAGTAGTCTTTTTCTCTAGAGAATGACCAAAAACAGCTTCTTCCTGGTTAGAAAGAGGAAATTCTTTTCTACATGGAGCAAACACACTGTCAATTAACATACCCTCATTAGGAATTCCAAGAACCTGGCAAACCTTAGCAACATCCAATTTAATCTTAACTCCACGAACAGTAGTGGAGAAACTCTGACGGGGTACCTTATCCGTCATGTTCTTGTAGAACTCATTCACTAAATCAGGATAGATGGTAGTGGGATGAACTAGTAAAGGTATCCAGTTCTGGTAAGCAAACTTTAACAACAGATCATTGTTTTGATATAACTCTAGGGTTTCAGGAGTGAAAAACTTACAATATGAGACTTTTCTAGCAGACCCCGTGAATAGTTCATCAGACTCCGAAGACACAGCCTTCAACTTGCCTTTTGAAGAAGCCATGGGTGATTGTACTGTTTTCCTTTGCACGGCCTTCTTCAATCTCATAGACGGATAGAGTTCTCTGGAGCGGCTGCGGGGCTTTGGTGCAGAGAGATTAGGGTTTCGATTTGAAGCGGTAAGGCACTGAACCGTCTCTGACCCTTTAGTATAATAGGTTTTTGGCGCGGGAAATAAGAAATATTCTTATTTCCTTAAATGATGATGTGAAAGACTTTGAGAGAATATGTGATAAAAGAAAACTTCCATAATAATAAAATTTACAGAATATCAGAAATAGAACAAATACCCAATTCACGTCTTATTTTGCAAAACGTATTTTCTGCTAGGGGTTTTGTAAAAATATCAGCAAGCTGACTTTCAGAATTTACAAATTGCAATGAAATATCCCCTTTGTTTTGATGATCTCTCAAAAAATGATGTCTAATATCAATGTGCTTTGTGCGTGAGTGTAAAACAGGATTCTTACTTAAACTAATAGCACTCATATTGTCACACAAAATAGGCACATCATGCAAATTCAAATCATAATCCAACAATGATTGTTTCATATAAAGCACTTGAGAACATGCAAGACTGGCTGCTACATATTCAGCTTCAGCAGTAGATATAGAAACATTACTTTGCTTTTTACTTGACCAACTAACAAGTGAATGACCAAGAAATTGACAAGTGCCACTAGTGCTTTTACGGTCTACTCTATATCCAGCAAAATCAGCATCACAGAAACATGTTAATTCTAGATTTGAACATTTTGGATACCAAGGACCAAAATCAAAAGTACCTTTCAAATACCTGAGAATTCTCTTCACTGCTTGAACATGTGATTGCTTAGGATTAGCTTGAAAGCGGGCACAGAGACACACAGCAAACATAATGTCTGGTCTAGATGCAGTAAGATATAAAAGAGATCCAATCATACCTCTATACATCTTTGTGTCAACATTGGTACCTTCAATATCTTGATCAATCTTTAACCTGGTACTTATTGGAGTAAATATGTCTTTGCAGTCTTTCATGTCAAACCTCTTGAGTATATCTTTGGTATATTTTGTTTGACTAATGAAGATCCCTTGATCCGTTTGCTTTACTTGAAGTCCAAGAAAGAAATTTAATTCTCCCATCATGCTCATTTCAAACTTACTGCTCATGCTTTCAGCAAATTCTTGACATAAAACATAATTAGTAGATCCAAAAATTATATCATCAACATAAATTTGAACAAGTAAGATATCATTACCTTTGAACTTTGTGAATAGTGCAATATCAACCTTACCTTTCTTGAATCCACTGTTCAGTAGAAAACCACTCAGCTTCTCATACCAAGCCCTTGGAGCTTGTTTTAATCCATAGAGTGCTTTAGATAGTTTGAACACATGATTTGGATATTCCTCATGTTCAAACCCTGGTGGTTGTTCAACATACACCTCTTCATTGATTTCACCATTCAGAAAGGCACTTTTGACATCCATTTGAAATAACTTAAAATCTTTATAACAAGCATAAGATAACAAAATTCTAATGGATTCTAAACGAGCTACCGGTGCATAGGTTTCATCAAAATCAATTCCCTCAATTTGGGAAAAGCCTTGGGCAACAAGTCTAGCTTTGTTGCGAACAACTAAGACATCCTCGTTCATTTTATTTCTAAATACCCATTTTGTACCTACCACTGATTTATTCTTAGGTCTTTCAACTAAGGTCCATACCTTGTTGCGTTCGAATTGATTCAATTCCTCTTGCATAGCCAAAAGCCAAAATTCATCTTGAATTGCAAAGGATACTCCCTTAGGCTCAATAGTAGAAACAAAAGCAAACATACCTGTATCTTTACTTACCGACCTTGTCGTTCGTTGAGTTGGATTCCCAATGACATTATCATTATTCAAGTACTTTGAGTCACGAACTCTAGTGTATGTAGACTTTCTCTTTGGTTTTACTTCCTCATCAGTTTGAACATCCTGAAGTCCTGTTCGAACATTTGTTTGATCATCTGTTCGAACTTGTGTTTGAACCGCTGTTTGAACTCCTGTTCGATCCTCTGTTTGAACATCTGTTCGATCCTCTGTTTGAACATTTGTTCGATCCTCTGTTTGAATATCTGTTTGAACTCCTGTTTGATCCTCTGTTTGAACTCCTATTTGATCCTCTGTTTGAACCTTCTCTGATGGTTCTCTTAAGATTTGGAATACCTGTTCTGGATTTTCATTCTCAGCAATATTTGTTAGTATAGAAGATTCATCAAACGTAACATTAATACTTTCTTCTACAGTTCTAGAATTAGAATTAAACACCCTATATGCTTTGCTACGAGATGAATAACCAAGAAATATACCTTTGTCAGTCTTCTTGTCAAACTTACCTCGATTCTCCTTTGTATTCAAAATAAAGCAAGTACTGCCGAATACCTTAAAGTAACCCACCTTAGGCTTATAACCTTTCCACAATTCATATGGGGTTTTATGCAAAATAGATCTAAGCAAAATTCTATTCGAAATGTAACATGCAGTACTAACAGCTTCTGCCCAGAAATGTTTAGCAGTATTATGTTCATTTAACATGGTACGTGCAAGATCTATTACAGTTCTATTTTTACGTTCAGCCACACCATTTTGTTGAGGCGTACGTGGAGCAGAAAAATCATGATATATACCATGCATATCACAAAATTTCTCAAAACCTTCAAAGTCAAATTCTCTACCATGATCACTACGGATGCATTCAATGCTTATGCCTTTTTCATTTTGTAATTTTAAAGCAAGTTTCTCAAACTCAATGAATGCATCATTTTTATGTCTAAGAAACAATACCCATGTAAATCTAGTATAATCATCTACTATTACATAAGCATAAAGTTTACCACCCAAACTTTCAGTTCTGTTTGGACAGAATAAGTCCATGTGCAGCATTTCCAAAGGTCTTGATGTTGAAACATGCTTCTTGCTCTTGAATGAACTTCTGGTTTGTTTCCCATTTGCACATGCTTCACATTTTCCTTCATCTTTCCAACTAAGTTTGGGAAGACCTCGGACAAGTTCTTTCCTGGCAACTTTGGAAATTAAATCCGTGTTGATATGTCCCAATCTTCTATGCCAGAGAGTTGTACTCTTTTGACTTGTCTCCAAACTTGACATTACCTCCATCAAATAGCTTTAAGTTGGAGAACTTATTGCGATTCCCAGTCATGTGCCGTGAGCATCCACTGTCGAGGAACCATTCATTGCTGGTTTGAACATGACCCTGTTGCAAACAAACGTCGCCTTAGGTACCCATTTCATTTCGGGTCCTTTTGAGTTTCCAGTTGAGAAAGTCTGTTTATTTGTACAATCATTTGTAGCAGTGCCCTTAGGTGCCCATTTTACTTTGGGACCTCTAGCATTGTGTTTCCTCTGATTCACTGTCCAACCTTGGGGTTTGAACCTGCAAAACCTTTCTTGGTGTCCTCTACGGCCACAGTAAGTGCATTTCATAAAAGGAGTATTATAATTCCAAGCAGTAGCACTAAACTTCTTTTTATATGCCTTCTCATACTTTTTAGGTTCATATCCAATTCCTTTTCTATCATAAACACATCTTTGTTTTCCCATCATGGCATCAAAATTTTCTCTACCTCTGGTGAACTTAAACACAACATTTTCCAGATCAGCAACTTTTGCTTTTAGTTTCTTATTTTCATTCAATAATTATGCATAAGTATCATGAGAGATGCAATGTGCATGTTCAGTTTTTATCTTATGATATTGATCAGATGATATGCAGTTGGAATGCTTTTCTTTATATCTAGTGTAGCTTTCTATAGTAGATTCATGCTTATCATATAGTTCATTAAAAGCTTCTAATACTTCTTCTACAGTAGGAGAGTCATTTACCTCATCTTCATCCTGTGCAGTTAGACATAGAGCTGCTGTTTCATCTCTGTCTGAGCTTTCAGATTCTGAGTCACTTGAATCTGACCATGTAGCCACCATAGCCTTTTTCTTCTTGTAGTTGTCAAACTTCTTGTACTTTTCTGGCTTCTTGTCTGATCTTGAGTTCCTTTCAAACTTCTGATGTTTTGAACTCTTCTTTTCTTTGTTCAACTTTGGACAGTCGGGTTTGATGTGGCCGGGCTCATCACATTCATAGCATACGATTGGTTCTTTTGTCTTGCTGAACTTCTTTCTATTTCCTACCTTGGCTTTTCTATACGCTTTTCTGAACTTTGTGAAGAATGATATCTCATCATCTTCATCATCTCCTTCACTGTCAGTTTCAGTTGACATTTTTAGTGCAATCTGTTTCCTTCTGTCAGATGACTCACTCTCAGCCCGTTTGCTTGATTGTTCATATGCCATCAACTTTCCAATCAACTCTTCCAGTGGCAAGGTATCAAGATTGTTTGCTTCCTGGATTGCTACAATCTTTGATTCCCACTCTTTGGGCAATGATCTCACAATCTTCCGTACCTGTTCACTAATAGAAAAACTCCTTCCAAGACCATTTAGCTCATTACAAATAGTAGTAAAGCGTGTAAACATTTGAGTGATTGTCTCATCGCTTTTCATTTTGAACAGTTCATAGTCCTGAATAAGATAGTTAATCTTATTTTGCTTTACCTGGTTTGTACCTTCATGAGTTACCTCAAGCATTCTCCAGATTTCTCTTGCTGTCCGAAATTGACTTACCCTGTTGTACTCATTTCGTCCAAGTCTACAGAATAGTAAGTTGATAGCTTTGGCATTCAGTGTGAAGTTGTCCTTTTCAGCTTGAGTCCAAGTACTCTTGGGCTTTGGAACTTCCTTCTGCTCACCTGCAGCTTCATTTGTGTCTTTAATTTTAGGCTCTGTGTAACCTTTTTGAATGATTTCCCATAATCCCATGTCAATGGAAAGTAGAAAATATTCCATTCTATTCTTCCAGAATGCATAGTCAGCACCATCAAAGAATGGTGAACGAGTTGCAGATTGTCCTTCAGTGTAGTTGTAGTTGTTCATGGCGGCCATCTGATCTTTACTCTTCGGATTGCTAAGTCCTTGTTGAAAGAGACTTGGCTCTGATACCACTTGTTGAGCAGCCTAGAGGGGGGTGAATAGGATGCTTTTTTAAAACTAAACTTTCTGCAATCACCCAACGTTAGTTGCGGAATAATAACTTGAATAATAACAGTGCAGTTCAAACAGTTAGTTAGTTCAAACACTGGTTTAAACAATAGTTTGAGCAGGGGTTTGAACACCGGTTTAAACACCCTTGTTTGAACCACTCCGTTTAAATACCTTGATACCAGTAACAGAATTTGAACAGAAAATAACAGACAGTTTAAACAGACCAAAAAGAATAAGGAACACAGAATTTATAGTGGTTCACTTCAATTTGAAGCTACGTCCACTCTGCCAAGCACAGCCCACTGCTGCCTTGGGATCACACTATAAACAAGTTCCTTTTACGGGTTCAGGAACAAATAACCCTTACAGACAACCGTTTCTTCTTCTAAAGCAAGAAAGTGAAAAAACAAGCCTCAAACCTTTCTACTTATAAGGCCAGAAAGTGAACAAACAGCCTCCTAAACACCAGCCTTGACCAATTTGTCAAGCTGTGTTTGAACTTACCCAAATACAAATGGAGCTACTGTCCACTTCTCAACGTATTGGATAGTATCAGCAAATGATAACAGAATAATCAAGTTGCTCGAAAAAACTTTTCAAAAAACTTTAAAACGACTTTTCAGAAAACAGAAAAATTCAGACAGTTCAAACGTTTCAGATTTTAGAAATTCAAATCACACACAATTCCTGCAATAAGTAAGACTTACAGCCCTTTATGAAATCAAATTCAGCAGGAGATCAAATGCAGCACCAAGTAGAACTCTTTTCAAAAGTGAGTAGATGTTTGAACGTGAAAAGAGTGTTTGAACACTTGCAAAGAGTAAAACAGTTCTAACGGATGTTCTATGTATTTCAAACACGGTGCTGCTGTCTCTTATATAGAGAAAAATATAGCCGTTTGAATGAAATCTTCCAAGATAAAATCCGTGTAAAATATTTCAATCAAATATATGAATTAAGGAAGTTATTCAAATTCAAATTTGCTCAAGGCTATATTCTAGAAAATATTCTTTTTAAAACTTTCCAAATCTGTTATTCAAGAATAAACACTTAAAGCAAGTTTTTCGAATTTTGAAAAATCAAAACGTTGCAAAGAATAAAAATATTTGATCTTGAGCAACATGAAGATCTATCCAATATTTTGAGAAATAGACTTATAATAATATCCTATAGAATCTTCCACAAATCTTGATCTTCAAATCTTCCACAATATCTTGATCTTTCTCAATATTTTGATCTTCAAATCTTCCACAATATTCCATTGTAATATATCCTGAGAATAAAATAAACTTCGAGGAAATATGTTAGTATAACAAGTTTGGCATCATCAAAATCAAGTCCACGAAGCCTTGGGTCAACATCTTCCACAAATCTTGATTTTCAAATCTTCCACAAATATTGATCTTCAAATCTTCCACAAATATTGATCTTCAAATCTTCCACAAATATTGATCTTCCTCAATATTTTGATCTTCAAATTTTCCACAATATTCCATTGTAATATATCCTGAGAATAAACTTTGTGGAAATATGTTAGTATAACAAGTTTGGCATCATCAAAATCAAATCCACGAAGCCTTGGGTCAACAAGCGCGTCTCAGCCAATGCAACCATTGCAATACCTTGGTGCGGCCTGAGACGGCGGGGGGGGGGGGGGGGGGGGGGGGGGAGAGGATCACAATTTCATGCCTCGGCCTACAAAGAAACCTAGTCATGTGGTGTTAGGAGAAGCCAACCCGGGAAGCATATGGTGCATAATGGAGGAAACTGCAGATCTTTTAGAATCCCCTTTGTTATTTGGCAATAAAATTCATGCGAATTTCCTAAATTATGCGTACGCGTTCTAAATGCTACATTGGTATTACTGCCAATTATTTCGGGATCGTTACGCAAGGGGTTTGTCAAATGGCATATGCTTGTTGCTTCAATCATCCATGGGGGATAGTTCTTTGCATTGGGAGGATCCTTGAGATTTCAGAAAGAATGTTTTGAATTTAGCATTGTATAGAATTGTAAACTGCACCCTAAGTTCAAGTTTTCTGATCTTGTTACTTCTTAAACAAAAACTATAAAATTCCCTAAAGAAGCTGGTCTGACCTATTTTGAAACTAATAGACTTATTCTTCGAGTAGATCGAGCGTGTACCAGTGCATGCATGCCCACAGCAATGCCTATAGGCTCTAAAGATTGTTCGGTAAAATCAAAAACTACTTCAAGCATATGACTTGAGCCGCCTTCTTAGCCATCCTCTTACTTAGTTGGGCTCGTCTTTTATGCGGTGTCACACATATGCATGCGCCTCAAAATCGTGTCATTTTTAAAGTCATTTATCAAAATGATGTTCCTTAGTTTTGGTGAACTAATATTTTAAGCAAGCTTGATCATATATTTATGTTCCTCAAAATTGTCTCACAACTCTTTAAGGACTTCCAGTGTGTGGCGGGAGGGAGGGAGAGGGAACGGAGAAGGTTGTTGCCACCACTGAAGGGAAAAGGAAGGAGAAGCGAAAGCCTGACCATTTTACCAGCCCCGACGGGTCCGCCCGACTGATTGGCGTGGGGATGGAAATGAGAATGAGAATGCAAATACTTTGAAAGTACGTGATGGGGATACCCACTTCCCATGTGAACAAAACTAAGTTTCGCAAAGGGGATGAATTTTGTTATTGGGGATGGGAATGGGTCAAAGGGTTGAGCTCATGGCCAGCTCTAGAGGGCACGGGATTCCTATTCAATGCTCAATTTTATTCTCCTGAATTTATTTTTTATTTATTAAATCTATGTGAAGTCCGTGGATTTAAAAAGTGCAGGGATGGAAGTCAAAATATGGTTGTAGTTAAAAGAGGTATAGTTTTACTAGAATAAAAAAAAATGGTCTAGAAAACAAATGTGTCCTGAAATTGTGAATTACAAATTTGTTATAAATTTCTGAATTTGTTCTTCATTCTACACACCGCCGAACTAAAGTGCAGGATTTGTTTCATCGTTCAAAATGCAACAAGAAGAGTGCAAGAGTTCCATTCATTTTTTCCTCACAAACACTATACGCTCAAAACACTCGCAAGATATTTTTAAAGGAAAAATTACACTTAACTTTCCTATGGTTTTACCATGTTGCAGGGAACCTCCTTGTGATTTGAAAATCAATACATAACCTCCCTATGGTTTTAATGAACTTACAAAAATTAACTTTTTCATCAAATCTAATTGTTTGTTCTTTCAAAAAAAATTGAGTGTTTAACAAAAAAATATATATTTTAATTTCCTAAATTACCGAAAATTAACTCCTTACCTCAATCACAATAACTCTCAAAGAACTAATTATTTTTATAATTCTTTAGTCATGAAAAATATATATTTATTATACAAAAAAAAATAAAATTATTTTTATGTGAATCTACCTAGTTGAGATTATGAATGTATAACCTCTATAAAATATATTTTTTTCAAGGTACAAGAAATATAAAAATGACTATTTATTTGGGTATCGTTACAATAGGGATTAAGAAATTAGTTTATAAGTAATTTTAAAAATTAAAATCTTTTTTTATCATATTAAATATTAAAAAATTTATGAAAAAATAACCATTAGATTTAATGGAAAAGTTAACTTTTGCAAGTCCATTGAAACCATAAGAAGATTATGTGCTCATTTTTAAACCACAGGAAAATTATCTGTAACTGCATCAAATCATAGGAGGGTTAAATATAATTTTTCCTATTTCTAAATTGGTACCAACATTTCTAAGTAAGAAAAAACACAAGTTACCGTTGCGAATTCGACGACTACCAGTCGATTGACCCAAGAGACCCAAAAAAAAAAATAATCCAAGCAGTTCATAAAAGGTCCAGGTTACATTTTTTTTTCTACATTTTATAAAAATTGGATGACTACATTTCATTCTACCAAGAGAAATGGCAGCATGCATTTCAATTCATACAATACAACATTATAAACTGGGGCCTTTGGTTCCCTTCATTGTTGTTATTATTATTATTTTTTTTATGCCTTACAGGCCCAAACTACTAATTCTAGTGCTAGACATCCTACTTACAACAATCTTCTCCTCCTTCCCTAACTTCACACTTCTCTTTAACTTCCTCTTCAATGACCAAAAAGGAGGCAGATTTTTTCTCCTTTTCATTCTACTTGTGCTTCAGCACTAAAATGAGGAGCGGTACCTTCACTCGCTATTTTCAAAGTGATCCAGCGGGATGAGAATGCGACCAGTATTCCTCGACAAGTCGCCCAAACAGAGATCCCTCTCTCTTCATCAAATTCATCGGCTCATCGTACTCCACCAGTTTACCTATGAAAACATAAATAAAAAGTTTAACTGGACGCTTAGTTCATGGTCGTAGTTATTCCATTGCGTTCCTACTCCTATTGAACAGTTATTATCCGTTCTAGTTCACTTGGGAGCTCAGGATAGCAATTACTAAAGCTAGTTCCACCCTATTCCATAAACCAAACATGTCATTAGGGTTGTTTAGTTATGATTCTTTTTTTTCTTTTTCCCTCATTTTTTATTTCTGAAAGCTAAGACAAATCACTGTTCATCAAACTGGCCCGAGGGGCAATGATGTTATAACATGAAAGCATATAACCTAGCTTCCTCAAATCTAAGCCAGTACCACTAAGATCTGCACAGTTCAGCATTTACTTACCATCACTGATGGCAAGAACCATCGTGCAGTCCATCACGGTCGGTATTCTGTGGGCCACTGTGATCACGGTACAACTTTCAAACTCAGATCTTATAGTCTTCTGAAGAATTAAGTCCGTTGCATTGTCAATGGATGCAGTTGCTTCATCAAGCACCAATACCCGGCTTCTCCTCAGCAGGGCACGCCCCAAACAAAACAGCTGTCGTTGCCCCATGCTCCAATTCGATCCGTCCTCCGCAACTGAATAACAAGTTGCAGCATGTTAACAGGCACTATGAACGCCACGAATCAAAGCATTTTCTCACATTTACATAATAGACAAGTAAACTCACACTTCTGCATGTCTCAAAGCTTACCTAAAGAGTCCAGGCCGCCTACTTTTTCATGAACGGATTCCCGAAGCTGACACTTTCCAAGAATCTAGCGAAACAGAAGAGTCAGTAGCTTGACGAGAATCAGAAATAAGGATGTTTGGCACGTTGGAATGAAATGGAATGAGTCTTAAGGAGTACAATTATTCCTCTTTGGATGGTTCCATTCCATTGTCCATTCTCATTATAATTAAAAATGAACAAACTATGAAACCTTTTAATGAGAAATGATTTTACTCTTTAAAATCCATTCCAGCGTAGCCTAAACTCATACTAGCGTCGTTAAAAGTCAATGTCATAATAGAAATTAAGATAGTACCTCCCATATTTCCTGATCGTTATGTTGGGATAAAGGATCCAAATTGTATCTCACAGTCCCGTTGAAAAGAGTGGGATCCTGAGGTATAATGCCAAAGCGCGACCTCAGATCATGAAGTCCAATCTTAGAGATATCAATCCCATCAACAACGATCTTCCCTCCAGTTGGCTCCACAAGGCGGAATAGAGCACCTATAAGAGTAGTCTTCCCACTCCCAGTACGACCGACTATACCAATCTTGTCTCCTCCTCGAAATGTGCAGCTGATCCCTCGAAGAACAAGAGGAGCATTGGACCGATACCTAATCTGCATTACAATCAGTATTGCTAAAGCAGGGGAAAGAGAATAACATAGCAGTACATAGAAAATATAATAGCGGTACCTATACATAGGCTTACAAGAACTGCTCACCAAGCTATGGTTTCTAACCACATGTAATTACGAAAATACCATAAACCCTAACATCACTGCTCTTTTCTAACAAATATAATTCAGGACCATGTACCAATTTTCCATTATAAAGGATTGAAACAATAAGTTTACCTGCAAATTTTGAATCTCCACTTTACCCTTAACCGGCCAGTTGGGTGGGGGACGATTATCTTCTATCACTTCCGGTGCTTCGCTTGGTATGTCCATGTACTGGTTAATCCTTTCAACCGAAATAATGTAATTTGCTAGAGTGCATTGGTTTTGAATAGACATGACTAGGGACATATTTAGCGAGAGACCATAAGACAGTGCCATTCCAATAAATCCTGCATGAACAATAGTCATGGTCATTTAACACAGCTACATGTCCACATATGCGTATAGATATATATAAGAGATAAAAATTTAGGTGGGGCCATTTAGTTATAAAAAAGGTTTCCATTTTGATTGCAAAAAAAGTTGGGCTTTATAACATTATGGTTGAGTGGGTTGCAAGTAATCATTTCAACTTAAGTGGAAAACATTGCATTCTAAATGGTGCAAAATTTAGAACATGTTTTAGATGTTTTCTAATATTCCTAAAACCAAGCTAATTGGAAAACCATGTTTTTTCAAGATACACGTATGGAAACAGAAATGTTGTTTTAGCCATCGTATATGCTTTACTCACCAGGCCCAAAAGTTCCACGAGGGAGCAAAACCATGCATAGTGCAGAAGAGGATAGAACAGTTGCGCTAAGTGTTTCCAACCGTTGGATTAACCACTCATTTGCTGCAAAACTGTGGAAGAATGGACTTGCATTTGTATCAATGAGGTCGAAATTCTTAGCAAGGAATCGGTCTTCCTCTTCAAAGGCTCTTATTGTCATAGCTCCTGCAACCGATTCAGCTAAATGGTTTGCTACTAGAGACTTCGTTGTGCCATTGATGCGCATCAACTCCTTTGCAGTGGAAAAGTAATATCTCTGTTGTTTAGAAATGCCATTTTCAATCAGTTTAACATCATCATAACCAAAGTGACCTGCGAAATATAGCATGGGAAATGCTCCTTTCTTGACTTCACACAGACAATTTATCATAAAGTTGAATACTCTCTGACCTCAAATTCAGAAAGACAGAGCAGATAAAATAAATTTACCATCTCTCCTCATATCCTAATCATAGTTGTCAAGGTGCCAAGGCAAAGTAAGGCATTGGCCGGGAGCCTGAACACCTAGGCCGACGGAAGGCGCCCAAGGCGCTTATAAGATACATAATAAAATATATAAATATACATACATATACATATACATATACATACACACACATAAATATGCGCACACATACACATATGCACATATGTCGTACGTACAGTACGTGTATGTATGTATATATGTATATGTCTGTATGTATGTATGTTTAAGATCAACATCTTTAGTAGACTTAATGTTTTCTAGGCATTATAAAGATACATAAGTTCAGTTCTCATTCGAAATAATACACGTTGGAAAACAAAAGACAAAATGTTAAGATTGCTTTCACAAAATAAGAGTATTTTGCAAGTTTTTATGTTTTCTCTTCGATGTTTAATTTTCAATCAATTTAATCTCCTTCTTGTTGTTTGATAGTTTCAAGAAGGATTATATATTTTTAAATTTTGGATTATATATTTTGCCTTTAAGAAAACATACGCAAAATGACGATGCTTTGCTTGTGTCATTATTCTTAATATAATAAATAAATAAATAACACTTGGCCAAGGCGCCAGGCAAGGCAACCGCACGCCTTGCCCATTTTTCCACTCCTAGACGCCTAGACGAATGCCTTGACAACTATGATCCTAATAGGTAGCTCAAAAGGGAGTGATTGTTTTGTTTTGGATCTAGCACCCAACTTAGGTTACCAAAAACTATGATGCTTTAAATCTTTAAGAAAAATTCAACCTTACAGATTCCAAAGAAAATGAAAAGTAATAGTGACTTCTGTGATCTAATACTAGAAAAAATAAATTCAAGCTTTTAAAAACTCACTAAATTTTCAAGACTTCAGTGAATGTGTTTCCACATCATGAAATTTTAGAAAACTTATGAGTGTACTTAATATGTTCTTTTCATTGATACATTTGAATTTGTATTAAATATCTAACATGGGGTAGTTTTTAAGTATTGATAGCACCTAAGTCAGTTGCTATCCGATAGCATACTCCCTTTACTCTAAAGATAAATAGTTTTTTTAAAAAAATTCAACTGCCAAAGCTAATTCAGAAATCCCAAACAGAGGAATACCTGTAGACGTATCGCCAGGTAAACCATTGGTATGGAAACGAACAGAACTTGCCATGTCACAACAGCCAGTACTCCAAGATTAGAGTAGGCATTGGTCGTAGCCCCAACAGTAAATATTAGGTTGAACGGCACATCAAGATCAACAATACTCAAATCAGATGAGACCTAGCAGCAGACAAAAATGAAAAACATGAATTTGAAATAACATTTTCAAATATAATAAAAAAATTTAAAGGAAGGAAAAAAAACATTTTCAGGAATTTCCTATAATTCATAAAAATGTTTGTGCTAGAAATGCTTACCCGACTAAGAATCCTTCCAAGGGGTGTAGAGTCATAAAAGGACATTGGCGCGCGAAAAAGAGAGTTCAATAAGCTTGAGAATAAAGATTTTGACGATTGAAGACCCAACACAACCGTAAAAAGAGATCTAGACAGTAAAAAGAAGGTAGAGATAAATCCAATCAACAAGTAGACCAAGATCAACCGCAGTGTGGTAACACTAGGATTTCCAACATTAGCAGCCATCCAAGAATTCTGTAATATCTGGCCAGCCACGAATATAACATGAGAACCTGCAGCGAGGGAGAAGTACAAAAAGCCTTTGTTCTGATTCAGATACTGTCTGTAAGGAGTAAAACCAGTGTCCCCAATTTCTCTCTCTTCTTGCTTAATCAACTGGTCGCCTTCAGGTGCGGTGTGTTTTTTCTTGACATGAATCTTCTTAATCTCTGTTGAAGTAATTTGATGTCTCTCAGATGAAGTAACAGCTGCAATCCTTTCTGAACCAGCAGTCTCTCTGTGTGCATGAACAAGATTTTGAAATTCTTCGCTTGAGGCTAACAACTGATGATAAGGAGCAGCCAATAAGATTTCCCCATCTGACATTAACTGCCAAAACATAATAATATTTGTTAATGCAATTTGGAAACAAGATTTTCCAACTAAATTTCGATGGGCAGTAGAAAGCGCTTGAAACATATTATGTGTGTTTTCTAAACAAAAGACCACTTAGAAAAAAAGAGGGTTCCAATAACCAGTTCAAGATTTTGAAATCATCTAGCCTATGCTGAAAACACGAAAAGAAACTTACAAGGACTCTATCAAATGCTGGAAGGAAGTCAACTTGATGGGTAACAAGTAGTACTGTTTTCCCCGAAAGAGCTTCCATAACATATTCCTGCCATAATTTAGGTTAGCTAGTGAACAAGAACAAAGAAAAATTTTAGTGCCTACTGAGAGAGGAATTTTGGTTACATTGAATAAACTTGTAGCTGTATGTGCATCAACAGCACTGAACGGATCATCCAAGAGATAAATATCGGCATCCTGATAAAGTGCACGAGCAAGTTGAATGCGTTGTTTCTGGCCACCACTCAGATTAACTCCTCTTTCACCTATTTCCGTATGATCACCATAAGGTAGCAACTCAAGGTCCTTTACCAATGAACACCTCTCTAGTGTTTCTTGGTACCTTTTTGGATCCATGGAGGACCCAAAGAGAATATTCTCTTGTATCGATCCAGTCTGGATCCAAGCTGTTTGAGAAACATAAGCAATTTTCCCATAAACCTGGATCTGTAGAATCCCAAAATATATATATATATATATATATATATCACAAGTTAGTCTTTTTCATTCCTATAAAGGGAAAACAATTTATCAGGACTCAACAGCTTAGGGTGACTATTTATAAGAAATATGCTATGAAACATACAATAATACTAAGAGGAAAAAGAAAAGAATAGAATAGAAAGAACTTACAGTTCCTTGAACATTTGGAACTTCCCCCAGGATTGCTGCTAAAAGAGTCGACTTTCCTGAACCAACTTCTCCACATATAGCCACCTTTTCACCAGGTTTAACCTCTAAGTTTATGTTTCTTAGTGAGGCCTTCGATACATTCTCTTCCCATGAAAATGTAGCCGACTCGATGCACACGGTGCATTCCATATTTCCTGTGGCATACTTATGTCGGACATTCGCACTCTGCAGCTCAGGTGCCTCAAGAAAGTTAACAATTCGTGCAAAAGCAACTTTGGCCTGAATGACCACCCCAATAACATCAGGAATCGTCCGTATGGGATCCTGAAGAAGCCTTAAAGTTGCCACGAAGGTGAAAACATTACTCGCATACAAAGGAATCCCAAGAAAATAGCATGCCCCAAAAGTGGCTGTGGACACCAGCACTGGGGATGACCAAAATAGAAAACTGTTATAAGCTTTTCGTGTCTGTACGGCTGATAACCACTTATGTTCCACTTTCCTCAAACTCTCCACAACACTCTTAAAGTGATTTTCCCATGCATATAATTTTAACACCTTCATATTCAAAAGGGCCTCAGAACTAGCTTTCAGCCTCTCATCCTGCGCCTCCATGAGCTTACTTTGGAACTTGTGCTGTAACTTAGCTAAGGGCATATTGCATAGAACGGTTATAACTATCACAACCAAAGAGGCTACTGTTGCGAGCCCTACAGCACGGACGAGAATAACTAGCGCAATGCAGAGCTGTACACTCGTTGTCCATGTTTGGTGGAACCAAAAGGGGAATTCTCCGATTCTATATGCATCTACAGTCACATAATTCATTATTTCGCCTCCAGAGTGCACAAGCTTCGCTGCATTAGACAGTCTCAGTTGTTTCCTGTAAATGGCTGCGGTTAGTAAAGACCTCACTTTCATGCCAATAAGCCTGCTCCTGAAGTACCACTGCCTTTGGGATAGAGATTCCAGGCTCTTCGCAAAGAAGAGTGATATGGCCAACACGTAACCCTCATATTCAAAATCTTGGTTACCCTCGGCAACCCTAATGAATGCATTAAGAAGGAGTGGGCCAGCTGAGAGACATAGTATCTTTAGCAGTGCGAAAAAGCCAGATACAAAAATTTCTTTCCTGTGGCATTGGGATATTGTCATCAAAATCGACGGCTGCGACAATGATTGTTTTTGCTTGTTCAACTGCTCCATGAAGCGCAAGTAACAAGTTTCAGCTCGATCTGCCTCACGCAAATTGGGTATACTTTTGTCCTCTAGAGTTTTCTCTCTTCCCTTCTCCATCAAAGGATTCAACCACCAAAATGACAGTCTACTGAGGAACCGTGCTTTGGCAAATGGAGTAACATAACCAAAAGCATCTGCACGGGAGACGCCATTTGTATCACCATACAATGGGGTATAAAGGCCGCTTCCATTAATGATGGCATCATCACAATTGTAGCACTTATAAGTGCATAGCAACAATAAAATTGCCCCAACAAAAGAAAGTGCATCTAGGGCTGTCTTAAAAGAAGCTTCTTTGGCAACAACTGAAGCAGCAATGGATAAAAGACCCACGATTCCCGCAAACAATGAGGCAAGAATTGACAATATCCGTAATGGAGATTTAGGGAAATGCCTTCCCTTAAGGCTCACAGTTATCCCCACCACCAACAACGTGAATCCGTGAAAGAACAAGACAGCCCACTGATGTGATGGTAAATTGGAGTCTCCCAACACAGAAATGCCAAGGCAAATGTAAGCTAATCCGAGACAGCCATTGACAACTGCTGAAGCTATTTGTAAAGATGAAAACCGCCAACGCCGAGGAGGGTTTCCGATTGCTTTGGGAGATGACTTTTCGAATCATGTTGAATAGGAAGACGAGCAAAAGAAGGGTATCAAAGCAGATGATCATCGCATGATTGGTACATGAAGAGGGGTTAGTCACAGACCAGAAATCCAAAGATGGGCATGGACTCGGATCAATGTCGGAACAATCGGATTCCCCACAAAAAAGAGCCCATAGATCCTCCATCATTGCCTTTCTATTTTCTTCAGTTTTTCAACCTTGACTTCTACTTGTTCAACTCTGTATTGAATGCAATAAAATGACTAAATGAGAAACATGTCCAAAATTTCAAAGGAACTGAACAGTTTCAGTAGTGACCACACATGTAAGGTTTAGCCGAGTACAACTTCAAGAAATGGCCAATTCTTTACTTTAACTTTTTGATAGAATTTCAAAACGTTGGTAACTGATGGTGAAAAGAAAAGACAAAAGCACTTTTTCCCAAATGTTAAAAGTCATGGAATAACCCAGAATCAGTGGATCGAATAACTCTCACCCATAGCCTCATACATAAATGAATAAATAACAAATAAATAAATAAACAAATACAAAGAGGCAGGCACAAGCTTGGGGAGATGGACGGAAATTGGGAAGTTAATGATGATGAGATTATATACACTGAATGAAGTAAGGGTAAAGGCAGCACCTTTTTCACATCGTCACTTAGAGAGTACTCCCGTGGTTGGGATTAAGATCATTATTACAAGTTTAGATGCCTACATTACAGAGAGAGAGAGAGAGAGAGAGAGAGAGAGAGAGAGAGAGAGAGAGAGAGAGATAGGGAGATGTTCTAACATCATTACAAATGCAAAGTCCAGGATCCTCTTCAAAAAGGCAAAACAAAATCAAAACTTTGTGGGAAAAGCAGAGATATCTACTAGGTTCGGAGAAGGCTCAGAAACTTAGAGCCACCTGCACTACTCAGAGATTAAAAAAAAAAAAAAGCATTCAACACAATCCAAAGGATCACCAAATAAGACCCAAGCAAAAATAAAATAAAATAGAGAGATTAGAAATTTAGAGTCGGTTGAAAACTAACCGGGGAGCCCCACAATCTTCGGCCACTACAGGAATTGCTTGCTTCGCATATAAACCGATTAACGCAAACGAGTTATTGCCAGGATTTCATCAACAACAGCAACAACAAAAAAAGACCCAACAATTCTGAAATCTCACATCATTCGTGAAATGGGAAAAGGTTGGATTTTTTTTTCCCCTCTGCGAGTGCAGAAGAGAGAGAGAGACCCAATTAAACCAAGAAATGAAACTGATAAAAAAAGAATATGGTTCGAGTTCGTGGCCTTATAGCGTCCCAGCACACGCCCTCCATGACAAAAGCATGTTAGATTCGAGCCATCGAGTCTTTGTCGAGACAGAGGTCATGAGAGAGAAGACAGAAATGTGGTAGTGAGTGAATTGGTTTTGGCTTTTCCCCAACTTTTTTGGTCTTATTATATTGAAATGGACCAGCATCCTCACAACTTTCTCATCATTTACAGGGTAAAATATGGGAACAATTAAAGGATTCAGATTACAAATCAATTTGTTACTATTTTTCACCCTACACATGAGGGTGCTAACGTCATTGTAACCCGGGAAAAAAAAAAAAAAAGAGGGTGTTTACATTATTAACTTGTACGAAATTTGATACATGATTAATGCTATAGACAAAAAAATTTCAAAATAAAATCACAAAGAAATGAAAATTCATAAGAACATTTTTATTATCTATTAAAATGTCTTTTACTAAATTTTTATCATAATAGTCTTTTGTAATTTTATTGTTTACGTCTATAAAATTATTCTCGACAAATATCACTAATTTTTTATATTCTTTCAATACGTACAGTTAAAAATAAAAACAAAAAATATACAGCAGAATGTAAGCCCCGCTATATTTTAATGAATAGGATTTTGTGCATAAATCAGTAAATTATGGATCAATGTCAGTTAATCGGGTGTGCCAATACTCGGGTGGAAAAGATGATAAATAAGATCACTAACATATAAGGCGAACCAAAAATAATTATAGAATCTACCTATGACTATACACGTTTGGTTAGGGTCATTGAATAGTACCTACTATTAGACTATGAGATTTTACCGTATAAAGTTTTTTTCCCTAGTAATTTAACATGTATAAAACTATATTTCAGTACTGTCCTGGTGTCTAAGGCTCAGCACCCGAAAACTTTTTGTTTAAAATATGTGAGCATTCATGAGAGTATAACGTGGCTCTATGTGTTTTTCTAGTCATATAATGAGAGTCACTTCATAAAGAGTCTCAGAAAGCAATGAGCCAAAAGAGAGGAGCCAAATGCAGAGCGTGGTCTGTATCGGCTTTATTGGAATTTGAGCCATGTGTAGGCGCGGTTGAGTTTGACATGCGCCGCACTTTGTTGATTAATACTAATAAAAAATTTATTTCATACGCCTTTTTGCACTGAAAAAATAATATAATAAAATTTATATATTTCTTTTAAAATATATTTTGATCTAATAATAATATAAAATTACATAAATTTTAATATGTGATCACATTCCTCGCTCCTCACCTACAACTCACACAGAAATGATGATGCATTAAAAATTATTTTAATTAAAAGAATTATAAATAATCACACCAAGTTTGACGTATGACCATTCTCATTGTGATAAAGGGGGTAAGAAAGATGGACTTAATATTACTGGACTCTGTTTGCAGCTTTAAAAGCTATTCCAAATTAAAGAGGATTATCGATTTCTTTGTTTAGTGTATTTTATATCTTAATATATATGTTCTAAATGTATGTTATATAAATATGAATTAAGTTATATGGCCATTTTATATTAAAGCATATTAACCTAAAAAACTTTAAATATATTTTATATATAATGATTAAATATTTTAAACTTGATATATAAAATATAATAATACTTTAAATAACTTCTTAAATCCTAATATTATTTAGGGCTTATCCCGTCCAAAGCCCACCCCGTCATGGTCTGCGTGAAGCTGCCTTTCGTGTGGACCCGTGCTCTTTTGATTTCCAACAGAGCTTGAATCTCACACGGCTCCTAAAGCTCTAATTTGTTACGAAGAAACTGCGTATATTTATGAGGCTCAGATTATTTCTTCTTCTTCTTCTTTTTATCTCTTTTTGAGGGAATAACTAAGGCTGCTTTCAATTTTGCTGACATCGAAATTGCTAAGAACTTTTCATTCCCTTCAGAGTTTGAATCTCACGCGACTCCTAAAGCTTTAATTTGTTACGAAGAAAGCGTGTGTGTTTATGACTCTCTCTCTCTCTATCTCTCTTTTCATTGTTTTTTTGAGGGAATAGTTAAGGCTGCTCTTAAATTTTCCCCACATGGAAATTGCTAAGATGATTTTTTATGTGAAAAATTATACTTAATCTCTCCGTGATTTGATCTACTTAGATGAAATCCCTCTATAGTTTAGAAATTAATATTTAATCCTCTGTACTTTTATTAGAGGTTTTAATTTTTCCTTAAAGTTAACCGTCTGTGCATCTCAAGTATTATAAAACGGTGAATAACGACTTTAATATTTCAAAGTACGATTATCTTAATAGAAATTAAAGAGTTTGGTAAATAAAAATTAGAGATATTAAACTCTAATTTATTTATTTTACAACACTTGGTATGGGACCTAGATTTTTTTAAGTTCACAGTCCGTCAAGTTTTTTATTAAGTTCTTCTTATATTCGATTTTCATAAACTTTTGAATAATTTTAACCACATGGATAGAAAATAAATACATAAGTGTCGATTTCATCATTTTATAACACTTGGGATGCACAAATTGTTAAGTTTAATGGGAAAAAAACTAATTATTGCAAATCTAAGGAAAGCACCTGAAGGTTAAGTGCCAATTTTTAAACCATAGGGAGGATTCACTGCAGCTCAATCAAATTGCAGTGAGATTAAGTGTTTGGGTTCATAAGGTCTTGGAAAGAGAATATGTGACTGACTGATTAAAAATTTACATGCGGAGAAAATTTGATGGATGAGAGTTTATTTTGGATTTATCAAAGTGACAACCTTTAATACGACTTCTTTATTGATCAAAAAGTGGGTAAATTTTATTTGTGGGCACTGAAGCGCTGGTTGATTTTAAAATATTCAATGAAATGTAATTCGATTCTCAATTGGATTTCTAAACTATAAGATTCTTCATTAGCGCTATTAGCATACCCTTAACTATGTTCAGGTGGCACGACGATATTGTATGCATAGGATTTATTTTTATCTTCTTCTTTTTTTCAGTCGCATGTGATGGTCACCGAAATTTGGAATTTAATTTCACGATAGTTATTAAACTTTAATTTGATAATTTCTCAATCTATTTTATCTCTTCATAAAAATATGATAGTAAAATTATTTGTAAATATTGGAGCTCAAAAAATTACGCTCTAAACTTATTATCATAACTCAAATATCAAATGGTTAATTTATTCATCCAAACATTTGTGACCGTAATCATTGTTTTCTAAGCACTCATGACTCAAGTGTAGTTTCTTTTTTTCTTTTTTCCTTTTTTTCCAAAGGAGACTCAAATATAGTTTTAACCTTACCCAGGCTGCCCGTCATACATATTGACTTGATAGGTACATCCATTGCCAAAGCAATTAATGGTTACAATCAGAACCCACCAAAGTATAGAAAAACGAAAAATCAATCACCTGTTGCCACTTGTAACAAGTGAAAAAGTCTGGCTCTAGTTGTCACGGTGAAAAAAAAAAAAATGCTCCCACACTTGATTGCGATCCACCGTCCAATGTAAATATTCAACAGTTGCAGAGATTGTTAAATCATATATATATATATATATATATACAAACACACATGCATGCATGTATGCATATGTGTAATGATCCATCTTTGCTCGTGGACGTAGGTTTTACATCGAAACACGTTAAATCGTTGTCTTAGTACGTGTGATCGATTTACATTATTTTTTTCCTTAAATTATCATGTTTTAAAATTAACTCTAATTTTCAATCCAGGTGATTAAATTGCTATTCACCTAAATGACAATTACAGTTTTATGCTTCCCTAGGTTGTCAGTGTATTTATGACTCATTTATATTTTAATATTTAGGTTGCTGTTAGTCACTTGCATGTCGGAAATGATAGGTACATCCTTGGCCAAGGAGGGGAAAAAAATAAATAATAAATAGTAATATTATATGTATATTTTATGTATATTTTTCGCATCAGAAGTAATCACATTATATAATTTTTATGATCGTGTGTTATTAGTTAATTAAAACACTTTTTAAAAAAAATTACACAAATTTTACCATGACATTCTCCTAATAAAGGTATGTAAAAAATGTAAAAGTAAAATTTTCATTGTCCAAAGCAATTAATGATTACAAAAATATTAATATACACTAGTTTTTCTACATAAATCCTCCCACATGAGGTAGGATTCACCCCTACTGTAAATAGGGATTTAGTTTTCACAGCAAAAAAAATTTAAAAAAATGAATCTTTCAAATAACGTTGTTTTGAATTCATTTAATTAATTTTAACTATATGAATTAAATGTACATAAAAATAATAAATTATAAAAAATTTTATAGAAACTCATTATATATGAATTTCTTGTTTCATGAGTCTAAATAAAGATGTAATGGTTTAAATATTTTTATAGTTCGTAAAATAAATAAAATTATAATAAATAATAAAATTATGTAAAAATTAACGATATAAACTTATTTTTTTGTAATCGTTCAATCGTTGAAATTTTATAACTGAATATGAAAGAGTTATTTCAAAGCGACAAAGCGCGCGATTAGATTCAGCCAACCCCGTAAAACTGCACGTGCATTCTTTTTGCTCCATAAATGCTCTCACAGTGGAGTGGGGCTCCTCCCCTCGCAATGTAAATAGTGAGACAGAACCAAATTATTAGCAGTTCCAAAACATTGGACATGGGATGTCACAATCGGACACATTTTTATATTTTGGACGAAAAATAAATTTTATAATATGTACATTCAAAATTTCAATCATTTACTTAACTTATATTTTTGTAAAACTACAATTATATTGGGACGATGGATCAATACTTTCTAGTAGTCGGAGATACAAACCATTCAACTATTCTTCAAATCGTGAGAAGAGTTGAAGATGGCGCAACATCTTCAACAAGGTAGACACACTATCCATTCTTCCTTCGCTTTCGCTCACAATAAGGTAGCCATGTCGGTAACAAAAAGTATGGCTAAATTGAATATTTACGAGAGATCCAAAAACATATGAATGCTTTATTTCTCACCAAGTATAAACGAATACTAAATAGTAGTGGTGGGAAATTTTTTAGCATTGAATCAGGGTATTCAGGAAAAACACACGGTTGGATTTTGTGAATGGGACGTTTCAGTGATAATTTATTTGATAATACCTTTCTGTTAAGAAATTATATTAATAAATTAAAATATACCAAACTATTTAAATGGATGAAGTAATTTGATTTGGAGACAAGTAGAGGAAGCATGTCTAATTTTTCTACGAATTTAATCAATGAAGAATTTATGTTAAACCCAGTTGTATTAAGGAATTAAATTGGCATGGGCCATGATATGATAACAGACAAACAATAAGAACAACACTATTAATAATTTTTTTGTAATTAATTTTATTCGGTCTTGTTATCAATTTTATGATGCCCTGTGCCATTTTTTTCTGAAGGGCTCTTCCATCAACGCCATATTAAAGGTATGACAAAATATTTAAATCGATGGAACAAGCAATTATTGACATCCACGGGCTCCATGTGAAGTCTTAGTCTCAGGGTATTCCCGCTAAATCTCAGCCACAAGGCTTTCTCTGGCTGAGAAAATAGCCATGAGGGGGAAAACGAACCAAGCACTCAAAGTCGAAAAAAAAAAATAAATAAATGGATTTAAAATAAATTTTAAGGTGTACGTGTGAAGATGAAGCTCAATTATTATGTAAAAGTAGTGAGATTTATTTGTAATTATTTTTTTTTTGAATGAATACAATTATCCTTACGGAGAAGCAACCACAAAACGATCATTGGGATATAATAAATCTAACACTAAAGATTAGGCTGGGTTCGTAACTTTAGTGTAAAGTCGATCTAACAAGTTGTAATTTGGCCAAAAGATATTGTATGCCAGAAAAAATAAATTGAATAAATATATATATTACATTATTTCGATAAAAGAATTCATGGAGAAGTTCAACAATTCTCAAGTTAGAACGAGAAGCTAAAAAGTAGGCATCGTTAGAAAAAAATAATAATAATAATTGGGGATGGGGGATTTCCCAAAAAGATCGTCAAATATTCTTTCAATTCCTTGGAGAAGATCTTTAAGTCTATCAAAATCTAACCCCACGACCGTAAAAAGGCGTGAAGTTAAAAAATTTGTATTAAAAAAACTAAAAAATGGGAAATATTGATATGGAAAAAAATAAAGTTCTAATAATATGTTTTGAAAATAGTTTACACAGTATAGGCATATGAATAAAAAAAATTTGAGTGTAAATTTTTTTTCTTTAAATTATATAATTATCTATTACGTGACTAAAAATCAGGCTACACCCTAATTCCCCACCATGGCCTTCTCAAAAAAGAATTCATTTTTTTTTAATTAAATGACCTCGGCCCCATCCCACAGCTCTCCCTTTTCTCTCTCTAATTAAATAAAAAATTTACTTTTTAACAAAACACCTGAGCCCCAGCCCCTATTCCCACGCAACACCTCCCCTTCTCTTCTTTAATTAAAGACAAATTCATTTTTAATAAAATAATTTTATTTTAAAGAGCATTTGCATGAACAGAAAAGAACATTTTTAATAATTTTATTTTTAACATATATGATCTTTCTCTTTTAGTTTTATTTTTTAGCATATTCATATATTTGAAATTAGTTTTTCCTTTATTAATTTTTTTAATGGACTTTTCTATTCGCGTAAATGTACTTTAAAAAAATTATTTTATTAACAAATAAATTTGTCTATTAATTAGAGAAGAGAATGCGGGGTGCTGCGTGAGAATTGGGGGTAATTGAATTTGTCATTCAATTAGACAAAGAAAGGGGATGCTGTGAGTGGGGCCCAGGTCATTTAATTAAAAAATAAATTCGTCTTTGGGAAGGGGGTACTGTGCAGGTGGGCGCATTGTGATGGGGCCTGGCTTCTGGTCATCATAAATAATATTTTATAGTTACATAATTGGTAATTTTGTGAAAAAAAAAATTATTAGTTGAATTTTTTTATTCGTACATCTAAGTTAGGAAAAATCATTTTCAAAACATATATTTTGGGCATTTTTTTATTGATATTGGCACTGCACAATGGCGGAGCTAGGAACTTTATCGGGCAGTAGTATAATTTAAATTTTTTATATTCTCAAAAAATGAATCACTTTAATTTTTTATAATTTGAAACTTGACTGTTTCGGATTCGTGTAGTTTAGGCGATGAGAGAAATTGGTTTAGTAACAAAAGAAAAAAAAAACAGTGAGGTGTCATTTAAAAATCAAATAATAGCAG
Source organism: Santalum album (assembly GCA_034195605.1). NCBI lineage: Eukaryota > Viridiplantae > Streptophyta > Magnoliopsida > Santalales > Santalaceae > Santalum > Santalum album. The sequence goes on from CM067259.1 coordinate 24,884,346, forward strand.
GTTAATATAATTAAAATCCTTAATTAATATAGTTATGTTTGAATATAATAAGACATCATTTATCTATTTTTACCTTAGACGCAACTATCCATTTCAATACCTACGAAACATTTTAATTTTATCATTTAATTAAGCCATGATTCGCTCATCCCATATAAGAATCTTAATATTCATTCTTGATTGCTTTACAAATTCCCATAATATCGTTCATACAAGAATTGTTTGTTACATGAATATTTGGCCTTTTGAATTTATTTCGATATAGGGGATACGTGAATAATGTTTACCGCAGTGTTATTAAAAAAAAAGAAAAATCATATAATTGAATCACCTGTCTACATCATTCAAAGCATTGAAACAGTTGTCTACATCATTCACGTGGCTCCCTCCCTCGTGAACTCCCCCGCCATTTTCTCAGGCTTCCCTCTAAATATCAACCACAAGGCTTTTTCCGTCTTCCCAAACGCCAGAGAGAAAAAAAAACAAAGGCAGTCTTCTCTCTGGCAAAAGAAGAAAACGTTCATGTCGTCCTGACACGACTGGCCCGAAAAGATGGAATCATTTGCATGAGAGCATACATTCCGTTTTAAAAAAGAATAATACTCTCTCTCTCTCCTATGTTACATAATTTTTATATAAAAATAATTTATACCTATGCTTATACTATTATAAAAGTATAGATCCTTTTAATTCCATCTTACTAAAATTAATTTAAAATTTAAAATTTAAATTTTTTACGATTATGAAAGATATTTTCTTAACCACTTTCCTCTTACTTTTTTTTCTACTCCTTCCACTTTTATCTTTTTTTTAAATACATACTCATTCTTTTTTTTTATAATTTTATATTTTAACAAAAAAAAGTCATTGAATACGTACATTGCACGTGCGATGCGACTAGTTATATAATAAATATATATATATATAATTCTATATTATTATTTAATCAAAATATCACTTAAAAAGAATCACATATATTTTATCACGTCATCCTATCAAACGTGAAAGTTATATAAAGAATATACATGTATTATTACTCTTTAAAAAGTCATCACCACTTCTTATTCTGAGATGTTTGGATATTTGATAAAATTAAATGTTGAATGTTAAAATTTCATAAATCATAACTAGAGACATGAAATAAGAAATTTCGGGCTTTTCTTCGGATATTAATTATTGATTCTGATTTAATATTAATTACTTTTTTAATGATATCCTTTTATTTGGGCATCATATCAATAGAAAATAATGTATAAAACGAACACCTCGCATAACGTACGGAACGTGGAATTTTAAAATCCAGTAAACTAACCAAAGTCACCTAGGAAATAGTCAAGTTGCGTTGGTTTGGCTATTGCTCTAAAATTAATTTCTACCAAAATTAATGTTTTTAATTCCCTTGGTTTCTAGCAAAAGTCTTACCACCTCCCCTGTAAAAATTAAAAAAAAAAAGGAAAATAAGGGAGACGTTAAAGAGAATTGAACCGCAGAACTTTGTTAGAACGAAAATGTAACAAATTGCACCACTTTTCAACGATTTATAATTACACCGCACGCAGCCCACGTGCGGTATCACTGCACCTCCATCCACCTCACATTAATAAGGTGCGCACAATTATTGACCATCCGTGGGAGAAAAAAATTCTATAAAATAATATCATAATTTGACGTAAAAATACCATGTAATAATTATTAATTAAATATATAATTAATAGTATGCGTCATAAGTATATTTTAGTAAAGTTCATACGAGTGGTCCTATCTGTTAATCTTGACGCTTGTATATTAATACATGTGATCAATTGTTATTGATCTCTAGCTTAATGACGGGTGATCCTGTAAGTATTTGTCACTTTTTTGATTTTCTCTCATCGTTTCGATAAATTCTTATCGTAAGAGTTTTTCAACGATGTTTTCCACAATGTATGATAGGTGGTACTCGAATCATTCCTTTTTTATTTCGATCGACATTTTATGCGGAGGTTATCATAGTCGCAGCAAGGGTATCCTTATCCTCGTGGAACTAAGTTTATTGGAGCTTTCGGATTTTGATATAGCCAACATGTGAAGTGTTTTATTTTATTTTTCAACCACGAGGCTTTTTCTGGCTGAGAAAACACCCAGAATGGGGAAACGAACCCATGTGGCCTAAAGTCGAAGAGAAATCCGAAGGAATCGACTCATTAAATTCTCATTAAAATAGGATTCACATGACAAAAAATACTTGCCATTCGTTGATTATTTGAGGCACCGGGTAGCATATTTCGAGTCTAGGACATGTGCTGACCGCTTGATTAGTTCAGAAAATTTCTTTATTTTAAAAATATCATGAAAAGATAAAGAGCGCCTTTAGGGCTTTCATCCATTGAGAAAAACTCCAAAAGGAAAATCTAATAAAATTCCCAAGCCGTTCATATTTTAATGGTTGTCATTCTGTGGGGATGAAATCCCTAACGCCATCAAATTATATGAAAATTTATGAATCTGCTTAAGTCGTCATATTTTGTTTATTCGTATGGTTAAAATTTCAAAACAATAAAATTTCATGGACTATCAGGCCAATCAATGAGCAACCAATATCAAAACATCCGACAGGAAAGCTCGCCCCTTTATGTGAAGTCACTCGATTCGCACCAACACATTAAATTCAACGATTTTATGAATTAAAGAATTTTATAATAAAATTATAAAAAACTTATATAACATAAATTTAGTGAATAATATGTTAATAAATAATAAGTTACGATCTCATAAATTTATAACATATAAATTTTTTTTAATAATTTTATCATAAAATTCTTTCCATTCAGCCCACTTTTAAAGGCCTGTCTGATCGATGGGAAGGCAAGAGCCAGTCGCAGTTCCCATACTGTCGGTAATTATTTTAAAGCTGCCAAACACTTCGCTTTCACAATTGACTGATAGCAAAAGCTTTGTTTTATTTTGTTTTTTTTTTTCCTTGGATCGAAATAATAAATTACAAAATAATGGTTTTTCCTTTCAAACATACGGCAGCCCCTTGGGATGTCGATTCAATTTTATTTTTTAAACTTTTTTCCCCGCGGTAGATTTATAAAGGCCCAAATTACATTTTTAACTCGACCCTTGATCGGTCTAATTTAATTTTAACTATTAAAATATTGTATTTCAATCCTTTTTTAAGGTGTTGTAATTTTAATTTAAGATTAAATAGTCGGCCTTTATTAGTGGAGCACTTCATTTTTCTTTTTTCTCAAAAGAATTTTAGGGTTTCTATAACTTTTTTTTTTTTTACCAATCTAAAGATATGGGAGGGACATTAGAAATTTCTTGAACATGTTAAATTTGAAGAAGAAAAAAGTACAAAGGTGGCAAAAATCCTATAAATATGTGGGAAATTGGGGGAGAAGAATGGGAGGAGCCCCATAATTTTGGAGAAGAAGAAGTGTTCCAATTACAGAGGCAAATTTAGTCTAAAGTTATAATTGCAACACTCCAAAAAGAGTTGAGATATAATCACCTAATAATAGAAGTTACGCTAGATTCAGAACTTTGGTCAAAAAAAAGAATGCAATTTGGCCAAAGGATACTGTATACCGGAAAATTTTTCTATATTATTGTAATAAAAGAATTGTTAGAGAACTTCAACAATTCTTAAGTTAGAAGGTGAAGCTTCGATTCCTTAAAAAGTTGTGTAAGAAAGATTAAAAGATGGGACGTTGACATGGCCAATATTATTTCTACATCCTTCACCCCTTTTTTTATATTAAAAATATGAACGTGACAAATTTTTAAGCAGTTCATTATTATTACTTTATTAAAACATTTTTTAGAAAGGATATCTTAAACTTGCCCCGTTGATGTTTTGGGCTGCTTTGCAAGAGAATGAAAAGGAGTCATCGGTGCTTTCCTACGAATAAAAGGCTTTGGTTTGAATATAATTTTATAATAATTAGATGGCAGAGGAGAAAATTAAGTGATGGATTAGCTGCGTATTACACTTACTCCTAACACTGATTGAGTATACTTAAACCCTCAAACTTTCATTTTGGGTGCATTAATATTTCAATTAGATGAAATATATAAACAGATGAAATAAATTGAAAATTAGATTTTTCGTTCGAGAATAAAATCTTGTTAGAAACGTCCATATCTGATTCATCATTCAAAACCATGCCACATACTGGATAATGATGAAATATGATGAATCAAAATGCTATTTTGTGAATAAGTAATTATCTCGAGTATGTTTAACCAATGTTGTGTGTCATCTTTGTAGAACTTTGGCAACCAAATAGTAATTATTTTTTTGTTCTCATTCTTGAATCTATAATTAAAATGACATTTCTATCAATGCATTTTTCACATTTACAATGGAGTGATAATGTCTTTGACCCTTTATTTTATTTCATCATTTATTTAAATTGGATGGAATATTTTTATGGTCTCACCTCGTGCTGCCTTTTGAAGTATTCCCTCCATGGCGGTCAGGATTCATTTGGGATTGTATCGTTAGCATGAAACACAAAATGTGAACATCGTTTTAGATTCTGTCTAACTAAAATGTGAGGTTGGAATTCGTGCATCAGAATGCATCCGGGTATCAAAACCACATCGTTTTCCTAAAAAAAAAAACTTATTCACTTAATATTTTTAATAAAATGACAGGACTTTTGAGATTGGACTCACCTAATTTGTGTTTGTTCAACCCCTTTCTATTAAAATGTTAATGCACCAAAAATAAACTTTGAAGGGCTAACAATGGGCCATAAGTTCAGCAACGTGATTTTTCCTTCTCCGTCGACACATTATAGGGAGGGAATTCTGCTATTCCCCCAAAAATTCTATCCCTAAAATAAATCTCTTAAAATCACGAGAGGTATATCTAACACACATTTGGTGGATCCCATCAACATTATGAGTACATGAATTATTCAAGATGAATGGACATAATTCACTCACTCATCCAAGAACTGTTTTCAACCCAATACTTGTTCGAATTCAACGGGAAAGGCAAATCCCTTGGGATGCACTAGATCCGACTCGGTTTTTGTTGATAGATCAATAGACTGAATAGATCTTTAATTTCTACAAATCTTTCTTATTCATTCAAAATCATGACGTAACGCACGTTCCCACGTTCCCATCATGAAATAAATCAAAAAATGAATTTCCATTCAAGAAAAAAATCTGAAGGATGGAGAATTACTCCATAGCTCAACACAGTGGAAGACTCAAACTCCTATGAAGAGACAAATTACCACAAGTTCAGTTAATGCTTGCCAGTAAGGCATCCCACATTTCTCTCCATATATATGGCATGCACTCCCCCCAACGGCATAATGTTTCAATACAAACGCAAAGAGAGCTCAGCTGGGGGGCTAGCCTACACTTGAGGTAAGGTGGATCTCGCATGCACAATTGGTAACACCACCAAACATTGTGGGGGCTAATTAACATGTTTGGACATATAATTAGCCCATGTTTGTCATTTTGGTAAAAGGAAAATACAGCACCGCGATGATTTTTTAGAGCTCGTCGGTCAATATGAAATGAAGTAAATATTTCAGCATTGAGTAATGTTCACAGTAACTCTCTCAAACCTAGAATTCAGTTCATAATATAGGCTAAAAGCTTTTAACGTTTCCCCAGCCTCGTGCTGTACAATCAGTTTACTGTAATTCCATCACCCTATTGGCTGATAAAATATTACACAAACCATCACACTATAGTTCCATTGCACAATAAACCATATGTTACCAGTATTTTTCATGAGGAGCTGTTGAGGAAATGTGCGAGTGCCTTGTCCGTGTTGTTGTCAAACGTGATTAATGCTTCCGCAACAGTGCTCGACGAAAATCCCATTTCTCGCAACAACGTATATCCATTAACGAATTCACGTACCTGAACAAGCAGATAAATTATCTTTTGGTAAAACTGCCACAGAAGACGATCCATTAACAACTAGTGCATTAGTGGGAAAAAACCTATTTGAGCTTCTGTGCCCACAGCTAAAAAGAAAATGTATAAACAGACTCAACACAAAGAAATGAGAGACCGAAGCTTCACTAACGCATCATGCAAGAACAAAATATATAAATTTTGGTTTAACTGCATATGTTAAAGTCAACTCCATATCATCATCAAATATTAATCTCTGCGCAGGAGATCTCTCGTACAAAGAAAGAAAGCACAAATACTAACAGACCCGACTAGATAACCTAACATGTCATGTTCTTAAATGTTTATACTAATGGGACCTTTGGTTTGCGGAACATAATCGAGTGCAAATGGAATAGCCATTCCATATGAATAAAATATGAATGAATAGCTATCCTGATGGATCATAAGAGAAATACATAAGGAATAACTTAAATAGGCAAGGAATAACCATTCTTATAGACCATTAGTGGATTATGTGAGAAATAACTATTCCTAAGGGCCAGCCCGGTATACGCTACAGCCAGCAACCTCAACCCGTGACCCAACCCACCTCAACCCATTCAATTATCATTTCTATTTAGGATTTTTGTCCTTTTTTTTAATGACAAAATATTGATTGGTATATGAAAAACAATAAAAGAAATAAAAGTAAATCCTTGACTTGTCAAACCGCAAACAACATAACTCGATTCGTAAAATAATTCTGACCCATCATTGACCACCCCTATTGTTCCTTGACCGGTCGCTAATGGACCCTGTGCGCCTAATTTCCACCTCTAGCATAAACCTTCAGAAATCTTGGTCAGCCTGAATCCTAAAATTTAACACCTCCAAGAGTTTATAAACATAGAGTTTGAAACTGAGAGCATAACGCCATAGCTTCAAACCATTACCCAAAATCTTATTGTTCCTAATGTAGATGTATACGGCCAACTCATGTCAAGGGACTTCAACCAACAGTCTTCTCAAAACAGATGAAAAACTGGTGTAAAAAGAGAGGGGAGGGAGAGAGGGAAAAGAGAAGAAGGAGAAGGAAGGGGGGGGGGGGGGGGGGGGGGGTGGTGCTTGGATTTCATAAGGGCATGGTCAATTCCATGAAGGCAATGATAAACTAAAATCAGAGTTCGCTTTACTCAACCCACTAACTGGTTAAAGGCCTATGTGAATTCTTTTAAATGTTCCATTACCATTCTCAGAGATTGAGCTAAAAGTAATTATAAATTACTATGGTGTGATCCTAACAGTTAGCACCTAGCAACATGAAGTACATGAGTCTTAGAATGAGAAGGCATGTGTAACAAACACATACCTTGGTTGGGTTGTCTCCATAATTTGCAACTGCAAGCGGAACAGCTTCTCGATTGAGTCCAGATGCAATGTATTTGCTCACAACAGGATCTGCTACAGAACCCTACAATGACAAGAATGATACTTTCAGGAATAAAACATGCCTTTAAACATGCAAAAGCACTTTGAAACTATAAGAGGTCAAAAATAAAAAGGGAAATACCCTCTATGCAAGCTCCTGCTTAAGATATGTAATTAAAAAAAAAAAAAAGAAGTAACTAAGCTAATATTTACAAGAACCCCAATATGTTCCTGTTTGATTGTAACAGAAAATAGAAACATACTTGAATGATGAGGTTTATACAAATTAGGTTTTATTATTTAACCTGAATTATGCAGCACATCTGCCACTAAGCCGCCAAGACAGCTTATCCCCTTCTTACCTCTCTGTTCCCTACAGGCAACAAATGATAGTGTTTCACTTATTAACCATTGCCAAGCGGTAGTATCCTAGTCCATGTTGCCTTGCACAATAGCAATTTCAGCTCATAACAAGCCAACCCAAAAGCATATTTACTCAACCTAAGCAGCATGGGCATGGGCGTGAAAATAGGGTTGGCTTGTATCCAACACAATGTAACTGCCCCCGAAGGGAGACCTGAGATATGCACGTCGGTTGTGATATCACATCCACAGCTCAAACCTTATTAAGCATGTTTTTTTCTCCACCACATTCCAATGTGGGACAAACTTTCCCAAACACTATACACACTTCTTTAAATCACTTGCACACACAAGCGCACAGCTTTTACCAATTTCATTAGTTATATATATGTATATATACCATGGGCTTATGTTATATAGTGTAGCATTTTAGCTAATTCGCATAGAGAAGCACCCAAAACTATATTGCGTTGACAAAAAAAAAAAAAAAGGTTTAATTTTTAACATCATTTATCAAAATAACATAGTTTTGAGTTGCTCCTATACATAATTAGGTAGACTGCCATATTACATAGCATTTTCCTGTATATTATTATTATTATTATTATTATTATTATTATTATTATTATTATAATAGAATGTTTCATTTTATTATTAATTTATTTTCTATTTTTGGGGTGCAATTGTAGCACCCCATAATTAATAAAAAAGAAGTAATAAATGAATTATATAATAATAATGTGTGTGTGTGTGTGTGTGTGTGTGTGTTTGATGTGAAGTAAAAAGTGTTGCATGGCTGAGGTCTTTATGCATTTCAGTTATGTGCAAAGTGGTAAAGCGCGTTATCCCACGTTGGAAACTATAAGAGGAGATGAACAGGTTTATAAGTGCGAGTCGACAGTAATGTTCACCAGTGGCCAACATTTTTAAGTCACATTGATTCGACCCACGCGTGCAAGGTGACATGCATTTTCTTGAGTCTTGGTCATTATAGGTGGCATCATAGCAGACCTTCCTCTGCCAGTAAATCTCAGAATTGGAGTAATGGCTAGCAATGGAACGCCGGAAATGTGGCACTGGGCTAGAGGACATTGAGCAAGGAGCAACAATGTGAGCAAAGAGTGGTTCTTCCTATTCCAATCATATTAACAATTGATATATGGTCGAAAGAAAAATAAGTCCAATTATAAAACCTTGAAAAAAGAGAATGAAACGAAATATAGGTGCTACATCAAACCTTGGCGCACTGGCCAACACTTTTTCAATCATGTTGATTCAACCTATTCACGCAAGGTGTCATGCGTTGCTAAGTTCTGTCCTCCAGGTCATTACAATCAAGGATTCGAAAATTTTCCAAAAACTAGCATTCAAGTGTGACGACGAGATATGAAAAATTTAAATAATATTATATATTAATAGTGAATAAAAAAATATGTGCAGAATCATATTTTAGAAAATTTAGATCTAGAATAGCTAATTCAACCTACAGAACAATAAAAATGAGGCAAGATAAAGACAACAAAACCTCGACCAAGAACTATTGATCAATATGGGTTTCCAAACAAAAGATACGAACCATATTTTAAAAATAATAGAAAAACAAGAAACTTTAGATTATAATAAGAATAATTTAAAAGACATGGAAGAAAAATAGATAAAATCCAAGAAACATAGAATGGGTCACAAGAAAACACCAGAAAGGAAACTAAATGATGAAGAAATAAGTTCAACTAGAGCCGGAAGGGCCGCCACTTAAGGGTTTTCGCAACCCAGTTGAAGAAGAATAAGGAACGGATTGGGGTGCAAGATGAAATCTTTAGATGATCATGGGAATGTATATGCCGCCACCATAGGGTTTCACGATCATGAGAAGGGGTTTGGGGTGGAGAACGTGAGAATGGCATTTTATAACCCTTCTTTTCTTGTGAAGTCATATAGCTTTTTAAAATCCTAGGAAAACAGTATTACAAAACAGGTGAAACATACTGACATATCCCTGCAAATCCAATGATGAATGCTTATAAAGAATAAAAAATAAAAAATTGGGTGCATACCCAACACGAATCTGTGTCCAGAATGCACTTGATTAACACCCTCTTAATTGCCTATGGTGCTTGTGAATAAAGATTCAAATAATAAACTTAACTAACATATTTTAGTAAAAACAAATCGTATTTACTGCTTGGGTAAGTGATATAAAACTGTCTATTTCACTTATAGTCTATTTCCGATATTAAATTTTATTTCTATAACCAAGAGAGCCATTCATCATATTAATAAAAAGAAATGTTACTTCCATTCTACCACCGCATTTACAGCCTTCTCTCCCTCTTTTTAAAAATCATTTTTTCATGATTTACACCTGCAATCCTTGATGGCAGTACTATATTTACAGATTTATTAAATATATTGTGGTTTCAGATGGAAAGTGTAATAATATAATATATTTCTTTATTTAATCTCTGGTCAGATTGGACGAAATTCATCCAAGGGCTGAGATAAGTCATAGCTGTCTCCCCACTTGTCTTCCCACTGGCTCCAAGCTCATCACTCCCAATAGAAAAACCCTAGAAGAGGAGTGCCTCCTCTTACTCTTCTGCAACGACAAACAAACTCCACCCTCCTCCAAAGCTGCCGACATTAAAATCACTTCTAGGTTTGGCTTCTTGGCACTTTTGCTCTCCAACATCACGACTTGTGGTGTGCGCAAAAGCTCTATGGCATGCAGCTCAAGCGTCAAGTAAATAACTCCAATGAGAATAAAAAAAGAAGGCTTTACATTAAGAGACCCTCTTGGTCCAAACGTAGACACTCTAAGATCATTTTCCAAACTGGCTCCCATTTCAGGTCAAGAGATAGATTAATAGACGCATCCTATTGCATTGGCCGGAGGTGGCATGCAGTGACTAACATGTCAAAGACCAAGAAGTTAGTTTATTTGTGTCTTAAACCATTAAAGTGGATCATTTTACAAACCAGCTCCCAATTTGGGTCAACAGCTAGATTAGTAGATGCATTGTATTGCACAGATCGGAGGTGGCTCGTAGTGGCTAAGATGTCAAAGACCAAGAAGTTAGTTTCTTTGTGTCTTAAACCATTAAAGTAGATGTAGTCAACCAGGCAAGGAGGGAGCACCTAACATAACTGCTTAAAACAAGCATTCTCAACTGTTTTATCGCAGGGAAAATGGCAATTCAAAATTGTAATCTAAAACAAACATTAGGGAGAACAAGGAGAATATAATTTTTTTCTTAACAAATCTCTCTCTCTCTCTCTCTCTCTCTCTCTATATATATATATATATATATATATGTAATAACGGAGTCTGGAGCTCTGGTGACATGTAAGACTCATTTTTGCCATTTTTCATATTACCATATCAACATAATTTTGACATGCATCACGCTTATCTCCCATTTAAACTCTTCATCTTCAATGCTCATCTATCATGCTGATCTGCTTAATTCTCATCTATGCACTTCAAACTAGGATTCTTCTATCACTTAGAATTTGCACTGTGAAATTTTATCACTTTAATTATATATATTAAACTTGTAACTATTGATGATTAATGATTCGTGCACTGCACGGGATTTTGTACACAAAATTTTACCCTTTTAGTTATATATGTTAACCAATTAATTCTTAGTTGCTAAAAGACCCGTTGAATCTAGTCATAATATAAAGTTCTTGCAGCAGTAGATTGCAAGCATATTTATCTCATCCAATCTGCCGAAGACTTGCAACACATGACAAGGAAAAGGGAAAAAAAAAAAAACATAATAGAATTTTCAGCATATATAACCCATGTATTTACATAAAGAAATAGTCAATGCATTTTAAAGGGTCTTCTAATAAATTTAAACAACAAGTACAAATCACTGAATAGATTTCATCATCAGTGGAACTTATCTCCAAGTGCTAGAGAAGGCTTTTATTGAGCCACAGACATTGACAAGAATTCAAGGCATGAAATCAGACCTCTATGGTTCAAATAAGTTCAAAATTAGAATGCAGGTTCTGTTTCAGCTCAGCCCAATGTGACAAATTTCTATGTCAATCATGCACACAAGTTCAAAAGGAGTGAAATCAGGTGGATGCAAGCAAATCAAACAATCTACAGTTAAATTCTTAAGATGAAAGACCAACCTAAACATGAGAATTGGCTCAAACATCACAGAGGCTGGGATGAATAATTTTCTAAAGATATGCTATGCACTAGAATTAAAAGGGAAACACACACGCAGATAGGAAACACTTAATAAATTATGTATACCAGTGAAGATGTTGATTCCGTAGTTTTAGAAGGAAGGTTTTCCAAACCAAGCCTGCTCCAATTCTGGCTATCCTTTTCTGCTTCAGCCAGAATCTTCCTCTCAAATTCAAAGTCAAACTGAAAAGTGCTACGAGGAATATCTCCAGCATGGGGTGACATTAGAGGCTACAAAAGATATTAAAAAATCAAATCAAAATCAAAAGAGACACATGGCGTGGTTTAAAGCTAATTCCTGCAACGAATAATGAAAGCAAAAAGGGGAATTTAGAAGAAATAACGCACAATATTTACAATCTGTAGAGCAATTCTACATGAAGGATTAAAACAGGTCATATAACTTATACCATACATTCCAAAGCAAACTTCACAAATAGTTCACGTAAATTAGTATTTTTCTAGTATACCTCATCTTCAGATGAGAATCAACATGACACAATTATACTTAAATATAATCAAACAACATTAATCATTGGCAAAAGCCTCCTTAAATGTCGCAACAGATTAACATCTGGCAAGTTCGAAGCTCAAACGCTTACCGGTAGAGTTATTCGGTATTCTGGCTTAATCGCAACCCTGATGCCCAATCCTGCTGTAAATGATTTGTTTAAACAATGAACAATTAGCCACACAGTATGCAATCAATCAGACATGTACTCAAAAGAAAATGTGAACAAATCGTTGAAACTTATCAACAGAATCAAAAGAGCAGGGTGAGAAACAAGGTGGGTGGGGATCACGGATGAGAAGACTTACAAGAAGAAGAGGGAGGGGAAGTCTGATGATGATGGGAAGAGGTGCGGCCATGGGGATGGGAGATGGGGTGACCTGGTTGACCAACCCTAGGGTAAAGGGAGGGTCCGTACATCGGATGTGTCGAGGAAGACGATGGGATTGGCCTGCTGTTGTATGTAGGGATTTGGGAATCGAACGCTGTCCCTGATCTGTTCCTGAAGTCGTAGTCCATCGGATCGATCGATGGAGATGGAGATCGAGAAGGGTAGAGAGGGGAAGGAGAAGAAGAGATCCGTCGATAAGAAAGCGAGTTCTCCTTCTCAGAAAAGACTACGCCTCGGGCCGGTTTTACTAAAGAAATTATATGGTGCGCTTATAATTTAATAAGAAATAATAATTCTATTTTGGGAGAATGCTTTTAAATTACATTTGTTCGAGTGCATAATTTCTTTTCTACCTTGCAGTAACTAAAAAATACAAAACTGGTGGGATAAAAAATAAAACCGAAAAGAGTCAATGAATCTCAGCTCTTTTTTAGCGTGAATGGAATTGGTGTTGACAAAAAATTTCGCCGGCGAATAAATTTGTGAGAGATGAAGTATCCGGCAATAAGGTGTTGAGCTGAGGTTGAAGAAAGATTCGAAGCTGAGAGTCGGAGATGGGTGTGGACTTGAGAATAGAAATTGGTGGCACAAAAAGTGTCTTGAAAGGCTTATTCGAGAAGCAAAGACTGATACCTAAATTAGTATCGGCAGTGACCGGAAAGAGTAGATAGAAAAAGTTTAGAGAGAAAGGTTCTCAAAAGTGGAAGAAAAAGTTACCATATGTCACTCTTCTATTGATATCCCTCTGCAACTGTCCCCATGCCCTTAGAAGTCTTGTATAGAGTACGAAGGCGAGAGTCGTTTATTCATTGCAGTGTTATTAAACCCGGACCGGACCGGCGGGTCAACCTAGTGACCCGCCAACCCGGCCCCTGAACCAGTTTGGGTCTGAATTTGGTCCAGAATGTACATCAAACCGTTCAAACCCGTTAAACCCAACGGTTCAACCCGCGAACCGAATAACCCGCTTTGACCCGTATAAGAACCGGACCATAATAAAAGAAAATAATATACATCAAATTAAAAGGGGAAGACTTCCTAAACAAAACCGAAGGAAGTACGGGGATGAAAACCGAAGGAAGAACTTCTTCCCCTTTTGCAGTGATCATCGATTTCCCCTCCTCCAGCATCGTCGCCGGCTTGCCTCCACGGAGAACATTGCTAGCTCCGCCGTGTTAATCTTCCACGAACTCCAAAAGGTAAATAGATCTTGAGGAATTTGGATCTGCTATATATGTTGTGTTCACTATCCGATTCTTAGCTTGGTTTGATTCTACTATTTGATTTTCTACTTCGTATTTAGCTAGCATGTTTATGTTTCTAGAGTCAACATCACGAGCCTTCAATGTGTTCCAGTGGCAATACTAAACTGCATTTGTTTCTTAGTTGTTTCATGGTAGCAAACTGCACGCACAGTAGTGGATTCACAATATACCCAAATTAGTTAACAAAAAATTATTTGAAATTCTGTGAACTGTAAGGCTGGTGGAGAAAAAAAAAAAAAGGAGACTCACAATTGGAATTGCAGTGGCAATAGTGGCAATTGCAGCTGCCTTAGCTCCAGCAACTACCCCCTCTGTATATATTCACAAAATTGAACAAGAAACTCAATAATAAATGATGATGAGCAGTAATCAGGGAATTTGGAAGGTTTAGCAAAATGTAGGACATACCTAATCTAATCTGGAATGACTTCTTCTACAGATGAAATGCAATGCTTGGCCATTGCTATGTTGCTGCAGGCAGCTTATTGGAGCATGAGTTTCCTACACTATTTTGGTCACCTTGTGCAGCTCATTGTATTAACCTCATATTGAAAGACACTGGAAAATTAAATTCTGTTTCCGAAGTCGTGCATCACGTGTCGAACATTACAAAGTATATCTATAATCATTCTTATCCTCTATATTTGATGAGAGAGTTTACTAGTGGAAGAGAGATACTTCACCCTGCTCCTACACGATTTGATCCATGGAGTTGAACTATTCTGAATAGCTGTTTGATGCTTATGATAAGACATTTTATGAGGATTATTTCTCAATTTAGTTTGTTTATATTCTAGGTGTGTTTAGAATTGTTATGTTGAAGCATAATTTATTTATGTTAATTATACTGATGAATTCCCTTTAGGGATGTAATGTATTTTTGAGTTTTTCGTATTATATTTTCGATATCATTGGCCTGACGGTCCAACCAGCAGCCCGACGGTTAGACCAGTGAACCAGTGACTCGGTATCTAGACCGGGTCGATGACCGGGTTGGGTCTGATAATTATGGTCCATCGTAAGAAGAGTGCGAGTGATTCTGGTGGGGTGGATGGGCAATGTAGGATCCAAAGCCCATACAATGGGTGCGGGCCCTGATTTGGCTTCGGTTGGATCAAAAGAAATTTAATTAAGTTTCAAGGGTGTTTTCTTGGGCTCAACTTATGAGGCTTCCGGCTAAGCCCAATTTCCCCCCTTTTCCTGGGCTCAGTTTGTGAGGCTTGGGGCTAAGCCCGATTCCACCCCTTTTCTGGGCTCAATTTGTGAGGCTTGGGGCTAAGCCCAATTTGGCCTCCCCAACTCGAGGTAGACTTCTACCCCGTCACCTCAATTTTGAATGTTAACATTTTCCCCCAAAAGAGTATGTATGGCATTTGTGGAGTGTGGGATGGTAGACATTTATGGGGAAGGTGAGGTCGCAGGCATTTGACGGATGGAAGCTCACTTGATTCCATTTGGAGTTTTTGTGGAAGAATCGATTTAGAAGGGCTGAAGCTACTTTTCATGGTGAGCTCAATAATCACAGGCTACACATTTAAGGCAATTAATTGCTTTCAAGAATGTATATGTTTTAAATTTTTATTTTATTTTATGTAAATAGAAGCTGTCATATTCTAATATCTGTACTGAGTTCGATGACACATGCTAAAACACTAACTACTAGTAGTATAGTATATGGGCTAGACTGGATGAAAATTTCATAAATTTGTTCAGTAAAGATAAGAAAATTTGTGATTTAGAAAAAATATTATTACAAAAAATTTAAAAGGTTGATTTACCAACTTGTTAAAG
Source organism: Santalum album (assembly GCA_034195605.1). NCBI lineage: Eukaryota > Viridiplantae > Streptophyta > Magnoliopsida > Santalales > Santalaceae > Santalum > Santalum album. The sequence continues at coordinate 24,900,167 of CM067259.1, forward strand.
TTTTAAAGAATTATTTCAAGTACAAGAATAATGTTACACGTGTGGCTCCAATAGTTGGTAAATAATGTTGAAATATACTGGTAATTAATTTAAAATTTGAGTTCAATTCGGTGAAACTATTTTGAAATTGTTTTTCAATTTGAATTTTTCGAGTTGTGCCTTGCGAGATATTTTTGTCCGCACAACTGGAAAATGGCACGTGACCAATAAAATGTAGCCGTTGGGTGAATTCGGGACCCGTTCTCCAAAATTTGAGACGTACTCTGGAAGGATTCGGTGTCTTTATATAGAGTGCAACGGGGAACTTTCGGACAAAACCCAAGAAACTCATTTCTTCGCTATGCCCAACCGCACGCACCAGTTCTCTTCCTTTCATTTCCTAATATTTCTTGTGTTGTAACAATGGCGATTCGAAGCTAAGTCGAATCTCGAGAATCTCAAGAAGTGAGAATTGTGATTGTTCTTGTGTTCTTCGATCTGGAGGAGTAACAATGGCAATTGGAAGCTTTCATCCGACAAATCCAAATCTTGAGAAGTAAGGCTTTGTTCATTCTCTTGTGATCCGGAGGAGTAACTATAGCGATTCAAAGCTTTCATCCATCAAAGCCAAACCTTGCTAACAATGGCGATTGGAAGCTTTCATCCGGCAAAGCCAAATCTCGCTATCTTTCTTGTGTTATGCGATCCAAAGGAGATTTGAAGCTTTCATCTAACAAATCCAAAATTCGAGAAGTAAGATTCGTGATCATTCTTGTGTTCTGTGATCCAGAAGAGTAACAATGGCAACTGCGACCCAAAGAGAAGTTCAAGAGATGGTCTCGAAGCTTTCATCTGACAAAGACAAAAACTCTGAGAAGTAAGACTCCTCTTCGACACATATTTTTCTTTATTGTCTCTTTGTCGCCATAAAAGGAAAAATGTAAATAAAAATATTAAAAATATTAAACTAGATGTGATTTAGGGAAATCAAAGCTAGAATTTGTATATATATATATTGGATTGGTTTCTTTGTACTTCCTTGAGTTTCTTTGCATTTGAACAATGAATAAGTTCTTCTACCCTTTTCCCCCTCCTGTTGGTGTATCACGTATGCCTCTTTTTTTTTTTTTTTTGGTACTTTTCAAGAAGGAATCAAATTATTGAATTTCTGGTTGGAAGGAGAGAGACGGATGGGGTTTTTGTAAATTTCTAGCTCCAAACAGTGCGATGCTTAAGCCAGATCAGATTCCTTATTGTCAGTATATTTTTCGTTGAACATTTATGCAGTTTGTGTATTTATCTAGAGAACAATCAAGAAAAATTTAAATTTTTTTCAAATGCAGCAATTTTGTTGAACATTTATGCAGTTTTGGTTTTATCTAGAGAATAATGAAAGAAAATTTAAATTATTTCTTTTTTCAGTTTTGCACATTTATCTAGAGAACAACCAAAGAAATTTAAATTGTTTCAAATGCAGCTGAAACATGGCCATTTCTTATTATAGTGCTTACTCCTTGCATATTATGGTGAATATCTTCAAGCAAGAAGCGATTGCCAAAATTGATATCGGGAAAGACCTTGCAAATCGCTGTACAGCAAGCAGAAGATCCTCAGTTCTCAGGTCAGTGGTGGTTGTCCCATAATAATTTATCATTAGAGTGGCATATTTAGATATTTAATTTGTGTTGGTGGAAAATATGAAAAAAAAGTTTGTGATTCAAGGGCTAACGAAATGGTTAAATTGCATGATAGATTCAAGTTCTTTGTGAGCTTTATGCACTCCCACTGTTGAGGCATTAAGTTTAATTCTCGAGAGAAGGTGGCGAGTGATTAGGGACAAGTTGAGGACACGCTGTTGGGAGAGCATCATTAAAAATTGCATCAGATGACATGTTCTCCCACTCAAAAATAAGAGAAGAAAAGAGCCTCTATTGTATTGTGTGAGTTAACTATATATATATATTTTTTTGTGTGTATTGTTTTAGCCAAATTTGGTTGATCTGGAGCAACATCCTCCAAGGGCATGAAGGCAATAATTTTGTTCTCTACTACCTCATTTCTAGTTTTCTAATATGATGCTTGATTTGTAGAATTATAGATTGTAATACCCCTAAATTTCTATTTGATTTTTATTTGAATAAGTGGTAAATTTAGGACTAAAAATGGATACATGGGTGCAATGTTTGCGTTGAATGAGAGATTGAGATGATAAAATGAGGTAGTAGAAAGGTCAATAATAATTTAAGAATTGGAAATAGGGCAAAAAATGGAATAGGTGGGTGAACGACATACGAATATATATTTACGCACGTAACTAATGCGGTTGTATGTTGTATTAGAAGTATAAAGTGTATTATCCTAAGATAATACAATATATACATACATATAGATATATATAATTAATATGTACACATGGGCGCTGGAGGGGCAGAATTTAGTGACTGTCACTAAGTTCCGCAAGTTACAACTTAATATATATATATATAAACTATACTAAGTTAGAGAGGGAGCAACTTACAGTGGGTTAAAAAAAAAAGAAGAAGAAAAACAAAGGGGAAACTGAGAGCTTGTGTGCGGAAGAGGAAGAAAAGAAGAAGAAAAAAGGAGAAGAAACGTCAAGTTGCTAAGGGGAAAGAAAAAAAGAAGATTAATCTTGACCCTGCAATCAATCCAGGTAAGGGTAATCTATTTTTCGTAAGGGAGATTATATTCTTTTACTTCGGAGTAATTGTTTTGCGAGTAATTTCAGTTCTTTTGTTGAAACGTTTTGATTCCTCTTGAATTAAGTTGAAACTATTAGTATTTGAGTCCTATTTGTTGTTCCAGACATTGTTTAGCATGTTTATATTGATTTGTTCATCCGGATTGTGGTTGCACGTGTTATTTGAACTTGATTTGTTGATTTGTCTGCAATTAAGAATAACTGTTTGAACCCACCAACCCAATTATTGGCATTTTAATTGTTGAAATCCCAAATGTTGATTTGAACGAGGTTGGGCCTATTTGTTTGGTCCCACTTGATATGTTGGTTGCTGAAGGCTGCATTTGAACCCGTTGACTGAGATGAACAACCATGAAAGCTAGAATGGGAAACCCCGTGGTTGGGTTAATGCATGCATGAGCTGTAATGGTTGGTTGACGGCCCCCGGAACGTTGAGTTGACCCCGTGCTAGGGTAATAGCACAAATGTTGGACCCCGTGTCTGGGTTTGAATAGACACACCGTTCGTGACCCTTTCGGGTCTTTCAGTAGTTATTGCTTTGAGCTGACATATATTGAACTTGTTGTGTTGACCTTTTCTAAGCATATTCTTGGTCGATTGTCCCTTACTGAGTGTTCTTTCGCACTCACCTTTATTGGTTTGACCATTTTCAGGTAAATTCTTAAAGGACAAGCCGTATGTGAGTGGTGGTGGCGACAAGGGGAAAAGGGTGGCTAATAGTTAAACTTTTAAGCTTTTATGGCTTTAAGCTATCTTTTGGGATGTAATACATGGTTCCACTTTTGTGTTAATGATAAGGAACCGTTTAGTAGATGATGGATGAGTGTACCCTTGTATACCTGTTAGTGTATAAAAGGTGGGGTATCACATAGATTACCTTCAGAAATTTTTACAACACAATCCTTTACATTCTAGACTTACCATGTCATTCCTGATTTACATTTGAAAATGGGGTGTAGTTAGAATATGCAATATTGTGCGACTTGTAATTTTCAATTGAATGACTTATACTCTATCTCAAACTCTAACTAACGTCAGTTTTATCAATTGAGATTTTTAGACCTAAGAATGAAAGAAAATCTCAGGCACTGATTCTTGTTAAAATGTATACCTGAGGTGATTGTTACTTCGCCATCAAGAAACAGAGGGTGATTGGTCTTACTTCAGCATTGAGAGGTTGAGGGTAATTGGTCATATGTTTGGTTGGCTCAGATTGAACATTAAAACTTCATTTATTTTAACTTGATGATCTTTTTGTCAAAGAAGCCCAATTTTCCATGAATGCAAGAAGATGCTAGAGGCAACCATGTTATTTTCTTTCTTACCTAAGATTTCCTTACGTGGCATATGAGAGTTATTGTCAAATTGAACTAGGGAATCAAGATGCCTAACAAGATTAAGGGTCTTCTTAAAGTGTTCCGTGAACCAATGAGCTTTATGCTTACACCAATGATTGACTTTGAGCCCTAATATTATATTATGGGGAAAAGACAAGATCTTAACTTCTACTCTATCTTTGAGAACAAAATGAATGTGGTCGCACATTTCAATCACTTATTATTATTGCTCATTTAAATTACTCATTATTTTCTTAATTGTATCTATATATTTATAGAGGGGAAGTGGCAAAAAAAAAAAAAGAAAAAAGAGAAGTTTGCTCATAGATGATGACACATTTAAATGTAAAAAGACAACTGAAGATTTGTAAGTGGAAGTTCTATGCTAATTTTGCATAACAATACAATCATAACTTTGAATGTTAGGTTTCGTGAAGTTTTTGACTGAGCCTTACACAAATATCTGGCTTTGTCAATTTATTTTTTCAGATACAAAAAAAAAAAAAACGTAAACATAAAAAACCATTTTGTCATATTCTCCTAGTCTTATCTTAATAAATTGAAAATCCAGTTTAAAAAATGGCCAGATGAATCAGATTGTTTGCGTGCATGTATCTTATTTTAAAGATCTTGTATGGGTAGTACTTTGATGTTGTTTGTTTGTAATCTTATTCTCTGTTGACTGTGGTTAAACCTCTATTTCGTCATGTTTCAGATGTCTTAAGTGATGTTCTGAATCCAAGTTTAGTTATTATCATTTTCATGTAAGGAAGTGGATCTACTGGGGTAAGCCTTCTAATTAGTGTTCTTTATATGTAGTTTGCTGCCTCCTTAAATTTTAGAATATAAGTTTAATTCCTGAGCATATATTTCTCATTTTATATATGGAAAAGGTGGAAATTAGTTTGAATGCAAGTAGTCATTACAACCCGAAGGAGGAAGTCTTTCTCTTTATCCTGAGACTTCATTCACTTTTGGAAAATCCTCTTGGAGATTTCTTAGATATTCCTAGCGAAGGTATTGTTAAGGGGTTTGTTAAGATTTTCCCTTTTGTAAGCTACCACTGAAACAAACACTGCCTTTGGAAATTATGTCTGTTTATCTTGCTCAGAATTGCTGATTGTACATGACATTGGTTGATTTATTTATTGTGATATTCCGGGGATGAGAGAAAGGTTTTTGTATTCCGTTATTGGCTTACGACCCATGATTGGGGTGTAAAGGTTTATTCACAAGCATTGTTGAATAATTTATTGTTTTCATTCTTTCGTTTTCTTTACTATTTTGTGTTAGTTCTTCTCGTTTTTCTGACTATTTTGTAATCCATATTTTTGCTTATTATACTTTTTTGGACAGCATGCGCAGGTGTTTTATGCTAGATTACAGCTGAACCTAATTAAACATGCCACCATAGTTGTCAAGGCCTCGCCCAGAAGGAGCTTCAACCTAGATGTTCCTTTGTTGCCTTCTCACCTTGGGACTCTCAGGCGACAAGGGATCCAGGCGCCCTAGGACTTCCTCGGTCCCTTGACACCTTGACAATCATGGATGCTGCTGATTGGGAGTATGTTGGTGGATTAACTTCTCGAGGTAACTGTTAAGGACCTAGATCAAGGCATTTCTATCGCTAGAGTACCCTGGTGAGGTCATCCTCCTTCCTGACCCTAAAGAATTCATTGCTTTTAATTAATTAATTAATTAATTTATTTATGTAGCTTCCTAGCTCTGAACAGTCTCAGTGGTATGTGGTATATATATATTTGGTGAATTTCGATTGATAGGCCTCTGAATATGATGTGAATATAGGAGTGACTCGATCAAGGATGATAAGTTTGGAACTCATGTGGATATGATGTGAATCCAGAAGTGGCTCAATCAAGGGAGATAACTTTGGAACTCTTAACAAGTTCACAATGTAGTTTGGTGGAGCTTGCTACAGCTGTTCCTACATGGGGTAACTCTTATTGGTTCCTCTTTCATTATCTCAATCCTTTTGGCTTTTTTTTTTTTTTGTGAGAATTATAGTTCCAAAAATCTCAAAAATGCTTTGAGGAATGTGTAGGTAAATTTGTTTTTGGAAATTGCACTAATAGAATTTTATTTATTGTCATAAATTATGATTTTATCAGTTTTCTTTTTTTTTTTTGTTTGTAAAATGCTTTATAAATAATACCGAATTTCATTATATTTTTAATGGTTATCACCCACATTTGAACATTCTAACATTTATAGAGAACTAAAGTAATAATATGAATGAATACAAAAATGTATTTTTTTTAAGGGTTGAAGAAATGTCAGTTGTTCATTAGAAAACTAGGAAGTACTAGTCCAGCATTGACTCTCTGGCTTGTGTCAATGTGCGTAGAACACGAACATAAAAGGGCAAATGATTATGGAGGGAGCATGCTGCCTGCACTTTAAGGGAGGAGGTCATAAAAGGGCAATGATTATGGTGACTTTCTGTATAAAAACTTTTTGGACTGAGTTTTATTTTGTTTATATTTCTTTGGAAGATCCACATTTATTACGCATTATAGCTTGTAGGTTTAGTTTTAAATTTACATAGAATATAGCTAAATGTTCTTTATTTGAGAAAAGAAAGAAAGTACACAGCAGAAGTACATAGTCCAGGACAAATACCAACTGAAACGAAGAGAGAGCAAAGTGAGTCCACACAAAGCAACCTTATGACACTTGCCATTTGTATGTTTAGAATTAAACATACGCATACATACTCATAAAATGCCCGCATGAGCTATGAACAAAGCACCTGTTGCAAGAGCAATGGTTGTAGGCTCAGATGGGATGACACCATGGTTGTCAAGGTGTCGTTTACGCGTCCTGGCACTCCCCTTGGCCACCTTGCTGTGGAAAAAAAAGAAGAAGAAGAGAAAACTAAGTACAACAATAATTATTTAGCACATCATCTTAGCAAATCTAAGAACATGTATAAAGTATGGTATAAGAAGGTAAAATCATGAATTTCATTAAGGGGTGCCTTGGACTGCCTTGAGGAAGCCTGGGCGTCCAGGTGGTTGTCGGTTGAAGCTTGACCTCATTGGTGCCATGACAACTAAATCCTGAATAAAGTTGATTTCCAAACAAAATAAGCAAACTTAAAAATATTTTAGCTCAACAGAAGTGGCTGGGTGTTTCTCCATAAAAGAAACTGAACCAGTTCCGGTTACCTTTGAGAGTCACCGCCGCTTGCTTGTGCTCTGTTTTGTGTTCTCATTGTTCTCCACTTCCTTTCGTTTTCAAGGTTTTGAACATAAGATCTCCCACTTTGACCACAACCTGGCTTGGGGAGGTGACTTGTTTGCGAGATGACAATAGTGGCTTCATAGATCTGTGTATGAGCCAAGACTGTAGTGAGTTTAAAAATTGGTGACTGAAAGAGGTTTTGATAGTATCTACTAAGAATTGTGCACTTCAAAATATGTAGATTGGCAAGTTTTGACATGGTTGAATATTGTACGATTGAAATTAGGGGTTCTCATTGAAGATTATTGCATCAATATGAGGCATATTTGGACCATGTATTCCAAATTTGACTCATAAATTGGTTGTTTTTTAGGCCCAGTGGTCAGTCATGCGTTGTTGAAAGGACGGAGTTCAATCTCCTACGTGACATGCTGATTGCTGCTGTTGAGGAGCGCTATAAAGATGCTGGTAATGTCCTTTCTCCGATGCTCTAATTTGTGCTTATATTTGTTAAGCCAATTTAGAACTTGTCAGTAGTGTTCCATCGTATTCTGTGGGAGAGAAAAGTCTAAACAACCTAGAAGTAAATTACTGCACTTTTATTCTTAAAAGATTTGAACTTTGGCTAGTTAGATAATATCAAGGTCGTATTCAAAACCAATTGGTAATGGAGGAGTAGCCCAAAAAGGCACGTCAAGCATTAGAATGCCTATTATGTTTCCTTATTCAAGGAGCTAGAGTTTCCCAGTAACCTTAATATTAAGTATTATAAATAGATAGTCTTGGTGCCCGTATTAGGACATCCGACTTTTCTCCCTAAATTTCTCCCCACTTATTTCGCTATAGCATGAATGCCCTGGCATGCTTGTTGATAGACAATGACTGGGAGGCTGCTTTTGTTACTAGGAGATGCTGACCATAGAGCTAGACTCTTACTTGCTCGACTTACCTGGGAAGTAATGATTGGCTCTTCAATGATAATTGGTGGGGTGTTTGGCATGCTTTCTTGATAGTTTAGTTTAGTGGGTTAAAGAGACCAAGCCCAACTTTTCATAGCCTAGTCGATTAGGCCTGTTGAGTAGCTCACTGTATAGTTGGGTTAACTGCTCAACTCAATGCTGCAGGCTAGCAAATTTATGTTTGGCATTTTGTTGTCATTATTTCTTTGAACTCTTGTCGATGCTATTCTGATTAATTTCCTATTTAGTGATCTGTGTCTGAATTGTGAACTATTTTCCACCAAAATAATTTTCTTGTTGGTAATGGTTTTCTCGTTCTGGTTGACATTTAGTATGCTGACTTAAAAAAAAAAAATCCAAATCAAGGAAGTTATTTTCTTTTTCACGATGAAGTTATTTTTGTTATATTCCATAAGCTTGCAATCATCCAGTAATAAATAAGATTTCCTCGTCCATTCTAAATTTAAGAATTTCAACACTTCTAATGAAGTTGGTGTGGTGGATAGTTGTGGTAGTGAAGTTGGGGTTGGGGTGGTGCAACTGCCACCACCCATTCACCAGTGCCACCAACTCCACTTCCGCCGCCGCCACCATCATCACCGCCTCTCCCACTTCAGACTTATTTTATCACCACCTTCCACGATAAATTTAAGGTGGAAGGAAATGGTCACTCCATGTTTTTTCTGTGGAATTATTTTTTTATTTGAACCAAAGGGAGCTGTATTGCATGTGACCCCATTTGTATGCTATACATGTGTTTTATTATAAGGGACAACTGAAACATTGTAAATGTTTGTTGGTATCTTTCTTCAAGTTCAACTGTTTAGCTTCTATCTCTGTCAGTCTCAATTCTAGCATGGCCCATACGAAGCTTCTGACCTTTTCCCATCTATGTATGCATGTTCAGTAACTAAATGTGAGATATGCAGCTCTAGAGGACTCTAATCCATGTACTGATTTGTTAAGCACTTCTGTGGTTCCTGCAGGTTGTTCTCATGATGTGCATTGTTTTCTATGTCAATCCTCATCTAAGGTCCCATATTCACCTTGTTACTGCTTCTTTGATTTGTAATGGACATTATTGCTAATTTGTTGCGTCTTTCCTTGATAGGGATTGAGTCATTGTGGTACTTGATAACCTATCAAAACAACTTCAATATGTAAACAGGTCCAAGGTGAATGCTGCAGCTGGGATTATTGTGGTTATAATCGTATCCAAGTAGTAAACAGAATTTGTCCTAGTCTGAGTTCACTCATTTGGCATGCTTGGGTGGTTTAAATTCTTAAATCTTTAATTTTCTGCAAAGAACTCTCTAGTTTGATTTTCATTTATTTTATATTTAAAACGATTTTGTATCACCCTTCAACTCGAATCAGCAAAAGCAATGTCTCCTTGCATTTCCCTTGAAGGAACGCATAACTTAAAAGAGCTTATGGGATCGATCCGCTTTTCTTTGCGGTCTCAGCTTGGGCGCACTTGTTGAGGTAACTTCTTATTTCTTGTCCTTGGACTCTTTATTCATTTTGTCTTGCGATGTCAATGAGCCTTGACAATTCAAATTCATACTTGTCCAAATACCGAGGAGCTTTACTAGAACTCTGCTGCTGTATTCTTTACTAACAAAATTTAGACTTATTACCTTCTTTTGTTTGACCCCAAAACATGTTCATAGTGTATTGCATTAGACTGTTGTGGCTGCGGTGGCACTGTTGCTAATTAATAAATTCTGGAACTAAGAGTGCCTCTAACTTGTTCTATAATAGAACCTTACTAGATTCCTCCTATTCAATTCTAACTTTTGGAATGGGCGGATTCTGGGTTGCAAGGTTGAGGCTTAATGAGCAACCCTACAATGTATGATCCTTTCCTTCATTGTTTATGTTACATGGTGATGCGTTTTACATTGTCGGTGTTCAACTAAATATGCAATTATTTTTTATTATATTTTGTTTGTATTTCTCCCAAAATTTACGTCTATGTTTCTGGTGTTTTAGTTGATAGTGTTTTCCGTTGGAGAATGTTGTTTGGAAATATTGTAATTATGACTTTTGATCATGACATTGCCGGCATTCAACTGAATATGCAATTGATTTTATTCATGGCCTCTGCCGGCACTGATTCTGCATGGAGACACTTCAAATCTGAAGCAGGTTTTATAGATTTTGCACGGAGACGCTTCAAATCAGTCTATTTACGATTGTAAGTTGGAATTGAGTTCATATACGATTCTAGTTCTATTCACGTTCTTTTGCCATTTACCAAGCAACCATCATCTTCTTATTCTCTCCTCATATACTTGTACTTATTCCCACTTAGATGGGCCAGGTGGGTCGAGCGGGCATGTCAAAATTATTTTATGGGCAAATTGAGTTGAATTATATTATGAGCGGGTCGGATTAAGGGTTAAAGATTTACCCGTTTTTTTAGTATTTTTACAAACCAATTGCTATTTAAAAAAGCTCTCATTTTAAATCTTAAAAAAAAGCCCTAAAAAATTCCAACTATAATTGATAATTAGATTGGATAGGTCAAAATTATTTAATGAGCAGCTTGGGTCTAGAGTCACGGGATGAGGTTGTCGACTCTATTCCCACCATCCACCCAAGGCTTAAATCGATGAACCTCTCTAATTAGATTATGCTCCATTGCGCAACTCATGAATAGGGTTTAAATAGAAATCTGTTACTGAATGAACGAATATATATACCTTATCAAATTTTTTCCTAAAATCCCTATTCATGAGTTGAGCAGCGGGTGGCGGACGCTGGGAGAGAGCCGTTAAAGATGAGTGAAGGAGTCCTAGCTCACTTCAACTGGGACTCTTAGAGCCGTTGAGGTGTGAAGTCCTCTGCTGCACTTCAACTGGGATTCTTACGTCCCTTATGACTTTGTGCACAAGTCAGAATTTCCTCATTGCAACCCTCCTCGCGCCATTGGAAAATGCCCATTGAACACATTGTAATTTTATTTTCTTTTACGTTTTTTCGTAAAAAAAAATCTTAGTAAAAAAGAAAAGAAAAATGGAAACAGCAGATTTTTTTAATTTTTATGCTAATTCAAAGTGCAAATTTTGTCCGATGGATTTGTCAGATTTGGGTAGAAAGCCCCATGAGCAATGTGAAACGAAATTCAAAGTTGAAGGATACATTCGTAATATTTTATCGTTGCAAGTAATGGCTCAAGAATATACAACCCAAAATAATTTGGCAAAAGCCCAATGTAGGCACTAGCACGTCCCCTGGTTAGGTGGGTTGGAGGTCAAGGGTAGATCTTGGCAGTAAAAAATTTATTTATTTTAGTATTTTTGTAAACCAATAGGTACTTAATAGAAAAAAATTATTCTTTTTTAATAAAAGTTAATCATTTATTTATTTATTTATTGCATTCAATTGCCTGCCCTTGCTGGGAATCAAATAAGGATGCTGAAATCTTCCATGGTCCGTAGAACCTCACATGATCCCACTACCAAATATAGTTAATGCATGTGCAGGTTTCTATTGAAGTATTAATCTGACTAGTTTTTATTATCAGCAGTCAGTCCCCAGCTCTGTTGCACAAACTAAGCAGTTTTATGTGCAATTGGTACTCGAGGATCATTTGATGAAGATTGAGACTTGAAACTGTATCAAAATAAAATCGGATGCATGTTCGAACGTCGTCGAAGGAAGTTTTTTTTTATCATCGCTTGAAATATTATTGAAGGTTTAGAGAGAAAGAAATGTTTCCTCTCTCGGCTGGATGAATAAATAGATGTGCCAAAAAGAAGATGTGTGTTACTGCGGATAATGATGCGGACTTAAAAGCAGTGGTCAAGATGTTGGTGGTGCGAAGCACTGATGAAGTATCAGTTCAGGGTCTGTTTCGATCGAGGATGAAACACTTTTATGATCAGCATGCCAGGGGTCAAATTGCATCCCCATTATGAGTGCTGCTTGATGTGTTAATTGGCAATTAGTATTGACTCACGCGCAAACCCCAAGCAACAAAGGAGCTTGAGATCATGTATGTGAAGAACCGCCAACAAAACTCTAGCAACAAAGGAAGGTAAGGCAGTAAAGCCATCATTCATTCACCCTAAAGGGGAACAAAAAAAAAAAGAAGAAAAAAAATACACCACTGAGAGTAGTAGTTATTCGTTTCGTGCCATGGGCATCCTCCTATACAAGTGCAAACTATCTAATGCTTGTCATTCATTTCTAGATACAAATGTCACTCAAACTAAAACAGGGACTTAGAATCACAACACTACGTAGACAGGAGATAATCACCATTTCATGAAAAGTCTCACATTTCCATTCATTTCGGTAGAACGGAACGTACCAAAATCATACAATGACTTAGAAGCCCTACTATAGCTGTGATAAGAGTCCAACCACTTAAAATGACTTAAAAGTCCAACCACTTATCTTTGAAACTATGTCTGAACATACAAGATATAAAGCTGCAACCCTTTTTTTTTTTTTATACCGATGAAAAGCATATCATGTGGAAAAAAGGGAAAACCGATCCTGTATTCAAAGCTAAGCTAACAGAATTATGCAGTCACCACACTATTGGGACTATAATGAAGCCAATGAATGACTAAACAGTTTAAGTGAAATCCTTATAGCCACTAACAGTGAAAAAGGACGTGGATAATAAACAATTACACCTACAAAATGTATTACAACAGTGACTTAGGAAAAAGAATGCAAAACAATGGCGTATACAATGGACCTTCAATGATTTTCATTTCAAATTACAAGCTACGACGTTACATATATGCATCTGAGCAAAAACAATTACCTCGAGTAATGTGGACAGTGTTTACAAAGATCTACAAGGTAGGACGATTCAAAAAATATTGAATTGAACCAATGAGTTGGACAAAAGAATAACCTATGGCTTTTTACAAAGGATGCTAGTGAATTGCAACGGACGGCCGGAATTTCTTTGACATTGGACCCCGATGTTGATGGCGATTTCCATGAATTGTTTCTAGCTTGGGTAGATCTTTAAGATCAAGAAGTTGAACTCTTTGTTTCTTCTTTGCTGCTTAACAATAAATTACACGAACCCATTAGAAACACAATATCTTCTTAACATATAAGCGGAAAAGGTTTTAGAGAAGTAGAAGAGCAGCTTACCATTCTCAATTCGGCTATAGGACTCATGTAGCTTCCTTTTCATTGTCTCTAGTTTCAACTGGATTGAAGCTTTTGTTGAACTCGCATCAACTTGACATCCTATGAGTTTGCAATCGTCTTTTTTATTCACTTGCTTTGTTATTTTATTTTCGTCAGTGAGTTTGCAATGTTCGCTTTGTTTTTTGAGCCCTCTCCGCATTGGAGCTGCACAATGAATCTTTGATTTCATAACTGCTTCAAGTGTTCTCAGTTCTTTGCCATTACACCTTTGCAGGGGTTGGCGCTGCTGCTGTGGCTTCAGACTTCTGTCCACTCCATCAATTTCTTTCGTCATTTTTATCTCGTCTGTTGCGCTCTTCAACTGGGGCTGGGGCTGTTCCTTAGGACGACCTCTATTGAGCCCATAAACTCCTTTCAGCCGATTCATCTTGTTTTCATTTAGCTTGGGTTGCAATTGGGGCTGGGGTTTAGTACTTATGTTCAACATATTGCTACCCTGAATATCCTCAGCTGGAAGAATAAATGAATAAAAAACATGAGTATGTTTTTTCGGAAATTAGACAGGTTCTTTAGCTACAGATTTTTCATAAAAGAAATCATTTCAACAATAAAAATAAAACTGATAGGCTGCAGTGGGCTCACCTCCAATATCATCAATTCCTTCAAAGAACTTCATGTGGATCAAACAGAAGGTGTAAGAGAGAAAGAGACAATTAGCATACAACCATCAATCAAATTTATTTTAAAGAATCTGCAAACGCACGAAGAACTTTCCACACCTCAGAGAAACTCATCAAAGAAGGCAGAGGTGTGAGGAAAGCCCATTCATCGAGAGGTGGCACAGGAAGCCCTCCTTTTTCCTCAATTCCAGATACCAATGTACTCATCGAGTGTAGAATTGAGTCCTGCCATTCAGCTTTTGTGTTCTTCCAATCGCTGCAAAACAAAAGGCCAATTAAATCACAAAAGATATACATAACTCAGATTGATTAACAGCAAGTATACTTTGAAGGCTTTAAGAACCTCCCAATTTGCAGTCAAATCCTTTCTTTTTACAATCATTATAGACCACAAATTGATACTTTGAAGAAGAAATTTAACAGTAAGAGATGGTAATGTCATACGTGATAAGATTTCGAGACAAAGCACAGATGTGCGTAAGTCTATGCTCTTGGAGACTATAAACAAGATTCTCAATCTCTGTTTCCTGGAAAATGAAATAACGAAATTAAGTGAAAAATCGCATGCAACAACAATCAGTGCCTTAAAAGGTAAGAGCATTAAGGATGCAAGAATCAAACCTTTAGAATCTGGGCTGAGAGTCCCATTGATTTAAGCCGTTGCAATAATGCGAGCAAATCTTTATCAGGCTAGGGAAAAAAAAAAAAGCAATGCTATTTAGTTCATTCACAAAGAAAGAAATGTAAACTTAGAACACGAAAGAAAAGATTTTATAGTAGACTTGATGGATCCAAATTCCAGCAATTGAATAGTCCTCAATTAGATGGATTTACCTTCAGCAGCAGCAGAAGGGGGAAAAAAAAACAAAAGGGCTACTATATATGACTGCAATGGTTATTACAAGAAACGATGGGGTCATATGCTGCTCTCAGGCTTTTCTTGTGACAGCAGCATGCACTTTTCAAAGGGAAACAATACGGAGTAAATAAAGAGAAAATCAAAAGTGCTCAGTACTTATTGGTCTTCTGATGCGTGAATAGAATACAGTTTCTTCACATACATAACATTAACAAGACCCACCACCAACGTGCAATTAAATAAGGCCAGAATTATGTAAGGGTTCAATTAAGGCAACTCATTCAGAAACCCTAAAAGATAAATCAGGATCGGTTGCTCCATAATATTGTACCAAACACGTAAAAACTTCCATAAAATATTGTAGGAAACATGTAAAAATTGAAAATGGATGCAAAGGGGTTTATAAATAGAAATACGTCGATGAATGAATATTATACCTTATCCGAAGCATTCAGAAGAACTTTCCTGATCCGCGCAACATCGGCCACAGTCTGAGCATGTGCGATGATCTGATCCACCACCGACCCAACTTGTTTCAGACCGTAAGGCCCTCGCGCCTCTTCTTCGTCTTCCTTCTTCTTCTCCTCGGAGAAGAATGATTTCGCATCAGAAACCCTGGGAAACCCTCCTCCTCCGCGGGGACAAGGAATCACAGGCTTCCTCATCTCTTTCGATCGGTAGAGATGCTTTGACAACTTTTAGGGATCCGGATTTCGGATTTGAACGCAAGGGAGAGAAGAACAAAATTTCTGGAAAGGAACCGTTGAGTAGAAGAGAGGGAGGGGAATTAGGGATTTATAGGAGAGAATCATTGTGGAGGAGGACGCGGGAATAGAGCCGTTAGAGGAGTGAAGTAGTAGTAGTAGAGTAGTAGAGTAGTAGAGCTGAGGGATTGTTCCTTGCCTTATTTGATGCGAAGTCAAAATGGATTCAAATTTGGTCAACGGTGGAACACTCCCGCCGCACCAACGCGCCATTCTTGATACTTCTGTTTAACAAAATAATAATAACTCTCTTTTTTTTGGGTTAATAAAAAAGGAAAATTGATTTTCTATCGAACCTTTGAATGAAAAATGAAAATGTGATGGATTATTTTTTGTTTTAAGGTTTTTATGTTTTGGTCTGAACAATCCATCCCCACGATCAAGTTGACATAAATTATTTTAAATCCATGAACCATATGTCTCCTTACAAATAAGAAATGATATATATATATATATATATATTGACAAAGTAAACTTGAACCTTTGGGTCCAAGTAATGATATATATATCCATGAACCTTTGGGTCCTCATTAATTTGACTCTTAAAGTCATTGAATATTGGTCAATCTAGTCCTTACACTAATGGATTTGCCAGACTTAGGATTTAAAAGGCAGTGTACAACGCATACTAGTGTTTTAGCTGTGATAGATTTGAAATTTGACGCCTTTCCCATTGAGCTTATGCATTACTTTCCAAAATGCTTCAACAAGGAAAAAAGATAGCTATGAATACTTTATTTCTTGCAAATCTCAGCTAGAAAGATGCCAAAATATAAAAATAAAATTTACATCTTTTTGGAAAAAAAAATCTTTGTAAAAAAAAAGGAAACTAGGAAATCTGATTTTTATTTATATTGATGAAATTTGTTG
Organism: Santalum album; assembly: GCA_034195605.1. Lineage (NCBI taxonomy): Eukaryota > Viridiplantae > Streptophyta > Magnoliopsida > Santalales > Santalaceae > Santalum > Santalum album. The sequence continues at coordinate 24,916,668 of CM067259.1, forward strand.
GAAGCCATCGAACTCTAAATTTACCTGTCTTTGCTTATAGACTTTAATTAATCTAGGGATCAAATCAGGCACTTTCATTAACTTCAGTAACCAAATTAACTACTTTCAAAGATGAGGGGCCATATTGGCGCAAACTCCAGACTTAGGGTATCAAAAAGTATTATGTTTCCCTGATTTTAGATTACAAAATATGTGGATATATGGAATACAAAAATTGAAAATAAAAACCTATTTCTGATACTTCAAAATCTCCGAAAGTGATGAAGTTATGGCTTTAAGAGGAACGGCTCATAGGTGTTTTTGCTTGCGAATTCACATAAATAATGAAACAAATCCTCTACTTTTGTTCAATAGTGTGTAAAATTTAGAACAAATTCATAAATTCATAAAAAAAAATTGTAATTCACAAATTCATAACATATTTATTTTCCCTACCATAGTTTTTTTCAGTAAACCTGCACCTCTTTTAACTATAACCGTATTTTGATTTCAATCCTAACAATAATTAAATCCATGGCTCTTAAGGCACACGGAGAGGTGAAGGATTGCCCCCATGGACTTCACACACACACATATATATATATATATATATTTAAATACAGACGCATTAAGGGGGCAAAAAAAGAAAAAAAGAAAAAAGAAAAAATTCCATCCCCTCTAGGCCTGGCCCTGAACTCAACCCTCTTACCCAATAAAATGACTTTAATAGATTTTTTACTTCACTTTTTTTTCTTAATAAGTCATCAAATTTGGTGCTTTTTGACCTAAATGCTATGGAAAACAAAGGACGAAATACAACTAATTCCTCCATTTAAATAGTTCTTACTTTTTCATATTCCTGTTTCAACCTTCCTCACCGGATAATTCCTGATGTTTGGCACATTCTATGCTTTGTGGATGCAACGTCGACAAATTCATTCATGATCAAGTTCCTAAACACTTCATGAACAAGTTCTTGAACATTTCATGAACAAATTTACTCTTCATATTTCTTCGAGTATGGTAAATTCAATTAATTGCGTGCTACAAAATCATACTAAGTATGGAAAATTCAAATCTAGAGTTCGATCATCAATTGACAATGGTCTGTGTGTCAAGTTGTAACAAATCCAAATACCTAACATGGCCCCTAACGGATTGGTAATCACAAGAACCAAAAAAGGGAGCCTTTCCTCGAATTCAAAAATGGATCCTTTAAAAAGGGGAAAGAAGCAATCTACAAATGAACGACTTCCATAAACAGAATACGTGAAGTATCCCATCCTACAAAACACACCCTTGAGCTATATATCCGTCACCAATCAAAATGAAAATTTACTCCCCCAGTTTCGTAAAATTGTGTATGAGGCCTCCGATCCCGTGAACAGTGAGCAAAGACCAATTTCACTTTCAAAATCCAATGGGGCCTCACTTTTTCCTCTCCTTTCAGTTCATGACAAGGCTTGATGAATCAATAAATCCTTTACAAAAGGAATCAGAGACTGCTTCTTTCGACCACCCATAATTGTTCAGCCGCTTCTTCAGAGAAAGCAAATCTCTTTCATCTTTTGAAGTTCACCCCTGCAAGAGCAGATCCCTAATTAGATCTTTTTGGTTACAAGTAAATTTGAATCCTCTTTCTCTTGTCAAAGTGAATGATCTAAAAGCAAAATCGTTTTCAGACAACAGCTGCTATTACCAGTTCAATAACCACAAATGTCATTGTCAAGTAGGCTTTCAAAATATGCGAGTGTGTACGTGTGTGCGTCTAGATATATAAACCATCGTTGCTTACTAGTTTATGAAAATTACAAGGAATGACCTACAACTGAATTCTTCAACAGCAATATGTAACCAAGTACTGCAGCCATAAAATGTTGCTTGTCAGGTAACTCTAGACAACGAATACTACAAAGCCAGCATACACGGAAGCTTTCTCCCAAGCCACGGTTCGCAATATATTCCGCAATAAGACCTTAACTTTTTAAATATAGAAGCAAATATCATATTTACTGTAAACGTCAAAAGCTGATGATGAAGGGAGACTTAGCATGATAGTGGAGATGCCAAAAGGAACATAGACCAAGGTTGTAAGACATTAATGAGGTGACTTTGCAGCCTACTACGAGTCCCATGAGCCAGTCCTATGGTATTATTCTTAACAGGTTCATCTAAGATTTTCTATGCTGCTGACTCATGGCATTATTTAACAATTTTCAAGTAAGGAATTGATATTTACGCTTTATCTTTTGCAGAATTAACAGTTTGGTGTATGTACTTTTTTCCTAAGAAATGTAGACCATCGCCTTAAACTCCAATTTAAATCAATATATTTGAGTTATAATACTGCTGGGATAGAGGATTCAGCTTCTTTGAGTGGAGTTTACTTTGTCCAACAATCATGTAAGACATCAAGATGGCGAATGTCATACCTTCTTCCCAGTAGTCTTTAGTCATCTCTTTCACCTTGTGATGACTGCATAAAACAAGGGATATATAAGTAATGAGGGAAGGAGGAAAAAAAAATAATAATAATGCTTACCACTCCTTAGGCTCATGCGAATGGAAGAGTGGTTTAATAAAAATATAACATGTAAGGAAGAAGATCCCTATGGACCATGAAAGGAGGAGCGGATGAGGAATGGCTATTATCAATGGCCAAAGGTACAATAGGTAATTATCCTTGAAAAGAACTATTGCTCGCATACTTCCCTTATGCTTCATATTATATTTCTATGGAACAGGCTATTCCATTCCACGAAACAAATGCCATGCTAATGATATCTATATAAAGCCCACTCGCAGTTCCCTTACTTGTTCAGTATGTCTTCCCCTGTCCAGAAAGAAATGTTGTTCGGTATGCTGAATCAGCAATAAATTGATCCAAGGGGCTTTAAATTACCTGTATTAATTCTGGAGAGGTTGAAATCAGATATCGATCCGGACCATCCAAATGTGCTCGCAGCCATTTTTTTGATCATATTTAGAAAGCCATTCAGGACCCTCATCCTAGGATGTACTGACACCAACACTAGTACAGTGAGACGAAATGTTGCTGACACGTGACATGCAATTGTTCAAAAAATGAACAATTTTGACACCTTGACCAACACGTTACTAGTATATTTGTGTGTATATATATAAATAATTAAATGTAGCAAATCATAAAATTTATAAAAGTTTAATTACAAAGCTATAATAATGGCTCAAAAAAGGGAAGCAAGAGAAAAGTAACAAAATATTTAAATATAAATTACATATTTAAGAATTAAATCAAAGTATTAATTCTGATTTATATTTTAAATTATAAAATTAGAGGGCTTTTTCTTTTTTGCAAGAAAACAATAGAATATCTATATATATTATATGTTAGAGGGGCAACTGTCCCCCATTCAATGAAAAAAATCTGTTAACACAAGTGGAGACAACCGTCTCACATTATAGAATAAATCTGTAAAAATAACAAACAAGAGGGGATGTTATCATCATTAATGGAACCCCTGATTTACAGCCTGCTCATTTCTTATATACAGACTCAAATCCTCTCTCAAATTGTCCTTTCTTATATACAGACTCAAATCCTCTCTTGGGAGATCTTCCACGCCCAAATTGAAGGGAAGAAGGCCGGCGAATTGAGGGCAGTGTCATGGAAGAGGGAGAGTCTAATCGAAGTGATTTGCCTTCCAGATTTGCAGTAAGGGTTTCAAATTGGGTAACAATTTTGGGGAGAAAGGGAGAGAGCGTGAGAGAGAGAGAGAGAAACTAACCTTGAGAGAAGGGGGGCAGAGGGGAAAAAAAGGGAAGATATAAAGGAAAAGGAAACAGGGAAAAAAAAAAGGAAAAAACAGAAAAGGAAAACAAAAAAACAAAAAAACATGTCCTACATATTCTTTGGGGAAGGATATGCATGATGCGTTGACTGCGTCGGGCTCGTTGATCGCGTGTCTTGAACATGGCGGGAGCCTGTCGGGCACGTGTCGGTGTTAAGAGAATGTCGGACCTGGTATATAAGACATTTCAGGGTGTCGGTGCATCATAGCCCTCATCCCCTCTTAAGAGATTAAGAGTTTAAGAGAGTATGGCTTCCTCGAGCAATCCTTCGGACCTCTATAACATGACAAACCACAAAGCCAATTACTACTAGCTTAATCAAATACAATAGACTAACAAATCCAGTCAAACTAACACGAGAACACAACCTCCTCTCACTACCAAAAACCATCCAAAGAAGCTAATATAACATTAGTTTTCTTCATTCACATATAAAAGCCAAAATTTTATTTATGAATTCTGAAATTTTAATTATTTGACAAGTCAAGTCTCCATCAAAAACTAATTGAACATGGGAGGCAAAGCCTAACAGATAGGGTACTACAAGCACCACACACAACAATTAGTCTCAATTCAATGTCGAACTCTGACAAGTCAAGTCTCCATCAAAAACTAATTGAACATGGGAGGCAAAGCCTAACAGATAGGGTACTACAAGCACCACACACAACAATTAGTCTCAATTCAATGTCGAACTCTCCCTCGCACGTGGACACAACCTAGGCTCTAGATGTGCAAGAACAAATATGCCAAAGAATATTTCAAAAGTTTGGGCTTGAGAATTAGCAAGGAGTGTTGGATGCAAAGGATTCATTTAAACTAGATCAAGACTTCACAGAGACCTCAGCCTTCAGAATCTCAATAGCAGCCTTTAGTATCTTGAAGAGATGATATAACCCCTTTTGTTGATGCCAAACAGGGGGAGAAACTTTACTAGCTACTACTGGTGGCTTGTTACTGTTGCTTTCTACCAATATGTTTTACTACAGCTTAGTACCGTCTAATATCTATGATACTGCTTTTTTGTTTCCAGTTTTTATATATATGCTTGGTTTGAGGGGGAGTCCTATTCTCTCTCCAAAATTGTTTGATAGCCTGCAAAGTTATGTGTTATATATGCTTTGCCTGAGGGGGAGCCTTACTCAATCTGAATATTTTGGGCAAATGCGTTTGACATCATCAAAAAGGGGGAGTTTGTTGGCACATGACATATTATGTGTATATGTTTTGATCCTATCAAACCTACTTGCTTTCTGTTACTAACATACAGTGTGCAAGCTATCAAACTTTGTTACAAACTATTAACTAGATTTAGAAAGAATGTGGTTTGAGAGTTATTTTGCAAATTATATCTATAGAAAGATGCTACAGCTATTTCACAGCTAAGGTACTGATATTTTGGAAAGAGCATCTATGAGAGGAAACAAATGAAGATTATTTCAAAGAGAAAATTGTAGAGCCGATGGAGTAAATCAAGGGAAAAGAAGATATTTCCTATTTTTATTAGGTAAAATCTATGAGCCTTATATTTAATTATATATCAGATTTGGGGAAATCTTTAAAATTGTTTTAAACCCCAAAATCTTTCTGAAACTTCCATCTTATTTCCTTTGACCAAAAAATCGAGATTTTCATATGAGAAATATTCTCTCAATATTTTTTTTGGCGAGTGCAGTAGCTGTTAGAGGATTTCTTGTAGAAAATATTTCCTCAATATACTCTTTTCGCAAGTTACCGTTGGAAAGAGAGATTGATATATATATATATATATATATATATATATATATATATATCTCCCTAGCCGTTGAGGAATTTTTAACAACTCTTTTTGGATTGTACGAACTGGAGGTTTTTTTGAGCAAAATTTCTCTCTTGACCAAGCTACATTTTTTAGAAATTCTCGAGAAAACTTGACTGTTGTTTGATACGGAAAACAGTCACACTGTGATTGGTGAGATTGTTCTTTTACTGAGCCAAAATCGTTTTGATCTTAACCTGCAAGTTTCACTAAAATTTTTTGATCAAAACCGTGCTCTATTGCTTTATATAATTAACACTTAGATGTAGTTTCCAATGTATCTGTGTTTCTGTTTTTGCAGACTTTCACGACCTCTTGGCCTTAGAGATGGGGATCAACTTGCAAGTTGGATCGATTGTAAAGGCTTTCACGACCTCTTGGCCTTTGAGATAAGAAGATTAGCTTGCCAGCTAAGTTTTGTACTATGACTATCACTGCCTTAAAATGACCTATAGTGGATAACCCAATAGTAGCGGATAGTTACTATTGGAAGAGAGAAGTAACTAGTGGTTGGGTAAACTCTATAAACTACTGTCTCTTTACTTTTCTGTTCTGTCAATAGTTTGCATAAGAGTCAAACTATCTTGCAAACATTTATGAACCTTACTGTTTACTTTCTTTATAAGATTAAAGTTTTGTTTTTAAGTATCATTTGTGCAGATACACCTATTCATCCTCCCTCTAGGTGTATCAATATACACTAGAAATCCAATGCTTTTATGAGGTAATGAAACAATATAATTCTGGTGCTACACATTGAACCAATCATATTTGAATCTTCTTAAGAAATATATCCAGACATCTTTCAAATTGAGCTTTCCGGTTTCAATGCAACGCACTAATGAGGATTTTGTAGAAATGCAAAAGAAACTGTCATAGCAAGTACATGGTAGCAGTTGAAATAACACAGAGTACAGACTACGCACAAGAATGCCAACAGATTATGCATGTAAATTTTCAATGTGCCATATTTTAAAAGGAAATACTATAAGACAAGCCAAAAAAAATATTTTTCCTTGTTGAGGAAACAAACCAATACTTAGAAAATACATCTGATAGTATCAAAGGAGCTGACTGTCCACAAACTTTTAACAACACAGAAAAGGACTCTCTATGGGCACCACAAACTGAAACAGATTGGGATGTAAGGGAGAGCTTCTTTACTGCAACTTCCACGTCCTCGTAACAGTCTACATTGTTCTTTTATGAGCTTAACCCCCTTTCAAGGACATTTTTAGTCATAAAACTTGTATTAGATCTGTTCTAAAGAGAGTGCACACCAACCTTATAATGATGTTGAGAAGCTTTGTCTGGAATTAGAGTTCGTTGACACCTCAAGGATTACTGCTTGAGTTCCCAATATCCTTGAAGGTCCTTAACTGTAAGTTGACTTCCTGGAAAATAACCATCGTCTTAACATTGACAACGAGGATGGCATGGAAGTATTCACTCTGAGTGCCTACCACCCATGTGCTGAAGTGCTTGGGTGAGGGGCTCTCCCCCAATAGCTCAAATGAATCAATTTTATTCAAAGTATGCGTGCTGTATCTCTTAGTTTGGAGGCCGTGCGGGTTTTCCCTATAAAAACCAGAAAAATTAGGAGAATGGAAATACTAGATCAAACATGCAGGCTTTCAACATCGTCAAATAGTATGGCAGTGAAATAGCCTAAACCACTGAAAACTCTTCAAAAGATATGAAGTAGCAGACTTTGTGAAGGTTGGGACACAATTACGGATGAGTATGAGAGTCATGTCATCCTCTGGGCTTGGGATGAACCGACTTTGCCTTTTTTTTTTTTTTTTTTTTGTCTTTTGTTTCGGCTGATAATTGGAATATGTGTCATTTGCAACACTTATTCTCCCTCTACTGAACACAAAGCAAAATGCTGATCTGCATCTTAATGTTTCCTCCACAAAATCATAAAAGCAAGCAGTTACTCCATGGGCAAACATGCAGTTGACTCTCTGTTTTGTAAATATGCCCGAACAAATTTGAGGTAGAGTTTTTATCAGAAAAACATTTTCGATTCACTGAAGCTCGAAACTTGTATCAATAATTTGGTCTCAAATCCTTACATAGCTATACCTCCAATCAATATAAAACCTCAGCTCCATTCAACCGAATGCACAGTAATTGAAGGATGCGTCATCAGCTGCTAAGGTTAGCTTTTTCTGAAGAGGTATACTTCAACTTCATGGGAAAAATACAACACCAACTCAAAACTATATTCAAGGTAAACCCCAGAAACTAGAATGTTAAAGAAAACTAGCTTCTTTAGGAGGCGTGATAATGGGAAGTAACACATTTATTTCCAAAATGACTACTGCTTGTATAGATATACTGGGTACCCATCTAGAATAATTAAAATAAAAAAAAAAACTGAGTAAACTATTCCACAGTACAAGGAACTTCTAAATACAAAACAATCTTAAATTGCAAAATGCTATCTAAAAATCAAATGAGAGAAAGAAAAAAAAAAACATATAATTTTGAGAAAACATAGACAAAGGGTAAAAAATAATTGAAAGCGAAAATGTTGGGAGCGAAAAGTTTGAGAGAACGAAGTCAATATCCTAAATGGTGAGATGTACGCTTCTACATGTCTATTGGTGTGATTGGGTTTTCTCCACCTGTAAAACACAGCGACTGGAGGCATTTGCTCTTGCTGTTGGTGTTTCGAGTCTACGATTCCTGACCAGAGATCTTCGCCACTGGCTCCTGCAACACATGAGACCATCAGTGGAGACGTGAGAAGGAAAAAGAGAGACTGATTTTTAAACAAAAAAAGATGGAAAATTAGGGTTTCTTTCTGTCTCTAACCTGCTTGGGAACCAGTTCCCCTGACTTTGTTTCGAAGGGAGGAGTTTGATTTCGTTTCATTTGTTTTCCCCATGCTTTTTTTACCCCTTTTTGACACAAAAATAGTTTATTTGTTTTCCCCCTGCTTTTTTACCCCTTTTGACACATAAATAATTTATTCATTTTATTAAAAAAAAATACAATTATCCAAAACAAATTATTTAAAAAAATAGCAATATATTAGGAGTAAAATAGGAAAATAAAATTATTCAAATGTTTTCATAAAACTGATTATAAACAGAAGCTATTATTTAGATTTAGATTTCAAATTTCAATATATATTATTAAGATTGGTTCTCAGTGCGTTCAGATCTAACTCCTAAATTTTGCTGGGGACCATATACCCCTAAATTTCTTTTGGAGGTACAACACCAGATAGAAACAACTAACAATGTTAAATTTTCTTAATTCATTGTATGTTGTAAGGAAACTTGCTTAGAAGCTTTAGAATTAACGCTCAAATCTTGTTGGACACATTTGTTTTGTATTTTTCACATTTCATTTCTATTTTTATTTTTCCCCTCCTTGACCTAACTTGCTGCTTCTGTCGGTATGAGTTCATATATTAAGTAATACTACATGTACATATTTTACACAACCTTCACATCGAAAGGATGACGTGGCAGAATATGTGTGATCATTTTTTAGTGGTATTTTGATCAAATAACAATAGAGAACCACATATATTCTACCATGTGGCCACTTTCAGTGTGAAGGTTGTGTAAATGATGTATATATAGTATTACTCTTATATGTTTAACACTGTTACTTGATTTCATTCATTAGTCTTCTTATCAAAGACTTTTCATTAAATTTTGGTTACATCTAAGGTTTTCTTATATGATTACCTACGTTGTGAGTTTCGTCCCAAGGACAATCTATGATGCCTCATGATTTATTGTAATTGGCTGTGTGATCCTTGAAAGGACAATAAAAAGAAAATGGGTTGAATTAGGAGTTGAGTACTACGTTTGAATTGGATAGCCGTTATGAAGTCATAGAATAAGAACTGCTTTAGGCACCACCAGGATCAATGGAAAAGGGGGATGGCATTACGCCCAAAATAGAAATTTTGGGACTATGGAAGCCATCGGCTAATTTCTCTATTAAAAAAATCAACCATTTCCTGTTGCCATGTATCCTTATCTTGTTTACTTTTTCTTTTTTTTTTTTTATAATTTTTTTCCCCTCCAAATCAAGATTACTAACAATCCCCATTTTATTCCTGCAATTTATTTATTTTAAATACGCCAGGCCCATTTCAACTAAGCGAGGCCCAGTCGAAATCTATGTGGTCCGGTGCAGTTAATTTAAGGCATCAGGTGGCCCAAAGCAACCAAGCCCAAATGATGACAAAACCTAGACTTTGTAAATCAATCGTGGGTCAAGGTAGAGACATGCGGCCCGATCTTACTAGAGGTAATACTCTATGATTTAATATTGAAGGAAAGAAGGCATTTTTCAGTTTTGTAGGCATATTTAAGCTTTTCGGAAAGTTATTTTGAATATTACCATTGACACCCATTTTCGTCTCGATAATCGGGAAACTTGAAATTCTCAGTACAAAATACTGCTAGGACTTTAAGCACCATAATTTGAAGGGAGCTGGCTGGCCCAAGCTAGTAGCTCAAGCCCAATTTTGTTTTGAATACACAAAGCTACAGTTGAGAAGAAGTGGCCCCCAATACCGCACTCCGGGCTCAGCCCAATCTTGCCTTGGGGGCACGAAAACCCAAACTGCGAACATAGTAAAGATAAAAAATAATAATAATAAATATGAAAATAAGAAAAAATGGAGAAGAGAAAATAGGAACTTTAAATAAAAGACGAAAAAAGGGAAAGGGAGGAAAAAAAAAAAAGAAGCAAAGAGATGAACGAAGAATGGAGATAAAAACAATAGCTCAGATTCCGGAAGCCATTAAAAAACTTAGATAAAAGTAAATAATACAAAAGAAAAGGTTAAATATAAAATAAAATACAAAAAAAGGTGGAGAAGGGTCTACCCATTGACATTGCTTTCGCCTTACCCTCACTTAGACCCAATTGGGTAGCCCAATAAGCATTTTAAAGCCCATTTCGCACTCACTCACTTAAGCCCAATTGGGTAGCCCAATAAGCATTTTAAAGCCCATTTCACACTCACTCACTTAAGCCCACATTTTGATTGCCCAGTTCTAAGCCCAACCCAACTCTGAAACCCCAAACATTTTCTTGTCTCTCACCATTGCGTTTCGAACATTTTGTTAATAAAAAATAAAAAAAATCAAAATCAAAATATGCAGCAGCTGCTAGTTAGATGCACCTGTGCGTTTTGGTGTTTAAAAAGGAAAACACACAAGGCCGTTTTGGGTTTGTCACCTTTTTTTTTCGTGCTTGTAACGCAGCTGTGGTAGGTGCAATGGCCGCACCAAACAAGGGTTTACATCTGCCCTTTTTTTTTTTTTTTGTAATTCTCAAGAAAAATTGAAAACCAACCAGCAACCATTCTAAAGGGGAGAAAAAAAATAACCTACTCGTTTAACTAAAATTCGAAAAATTGATAAAAACCAAGAAAAAGGGAACAATCAATCCGTTTATGAGGTTTTATAAATAAATATAATATATTTATCTATACTTCTATATCTATACTATTATAAAGGCAAAGATTCTTTTGGTTCCATCAACCAAAATTAATTTAAAATTTAAATTTAAAATTTTTTACAGTTATGAAAGTTATGAAAGTTATTTTCTTAGGCACTTACTCCTAACTTTTCTTCTTACTCCTTCCACTTTTATTTTTTTTAAAGTATATACTCATTCTTTTTGTTCTTTATAATTTTGTATTTAATCTTTTATATTTTAATAAAAAAAGTCGTTGAGCATGTGCATTACACGTGCGATACGACTAGTATATATAGCAATAATTATGTGTGGTCGGTTGATTTATGTGATTTTATTTCATCGATAGCAGCAAACTGACCGAATAACTGATCAAGTCAGTTCAGTTTACGCTAGATTCGATCAGTAATTCAATTTTTTCCATTCAGTTGGATGCCCCTAACATCAAATACAAGCCCATAAAAAATCAATTTTAGTCTCTTCCAAACGCACATGCAAGGGTGATGGTAGACCTCATACATACTATAGATGGCACATCGTTTATGTGCTCCCACTGCTTCCCCGTTGGTAAATAATTTAGGTTAAATATCCTGAAAGCCGGGATTCAAATCCTGCCTGCTGCATATAGCTTTTTCATTTTAAAAGCATCTTTGGGTTGTCTGACTACTCGATGAGAACTAGTAATACTTTTTCCAGTTCAATTTCCTATAATTTTCCTTTTTTTCTTTATATTTTTCTTCTTTGCGATTCAGCAAAGGGGGATAGTGTGCATATTATACCTTAATAGGAGGAGTGAATCCTAGGAAAATAGGTACACCTTAACAAAGACGGATGGTGTGAATATTAAACCTTATATGAGAAAAATGAACCCGCAGGGATAAATGCACCTTAATTTTCATTGAATGACACGTGGAGAGTTTTTTTTTTTTTCCCTTAATTTTGTTTTTTCTCTCTATTATTGTTATTTCTAGCATTCCTACTGTTGTTATTGTAGTAATACTAAAAAAAAAATGCTAGCTAAACTAGTCTACTTAAATAGTCTTTGACTTTGACTAATATCTAAAAATTATTTACTAGCTTATTAATTTCTGTAAAAATAAAATAAAATAAAATAAAAAGGAAACAAAAACATTAGCATGTTGATAAGGCGAATTTTGTGCGCACGACAGAGGTGGTCCCGACGATCTCTCCTTATCCAACTCACACTCCAGAAGGCTCAACATTTGTCTTTCTCCTATTTCAATTATCTACTTCCAATTTCATTTTCCACCATATTTTCATTCCTTTAAATATTTTATTCAAATACAAGAGCTTTTAAAAGCTCTTTGTATTCAGACTTAACTTTGTTGACTCTATTTACAATTAAAAGTTACGAAAATTTAAAAATATTATAATTTTTAATCAAAACAACGTTCTTTTAGAGATCTGAGTAACTGAAACTCAATTTACTTACATAACTCTATCATTCCCTTTCATTTTGAACGTGTTACAAAATTCTAATACAATAAGAACATATTATATCGACTTTTTTTTTTCCGTAACAGTGACGTAATTTGATTTATTATGTATAGCTTATTTTCAGAAATACTGGATATTAATCACATATCGTTTAGCTTAATGATACAATTGCTGTTAAATGGACGGCAAACTGCAAATAAAATCCCAACTTTTCAACGTTTTCACAATTTTAGTTTCATGTTTCAATTTTCGCAATTCGATACACAAATTTGTAACATTATTATAATTTTCACAATTGAATACACGAATGTTCGATTAGTGATTGATATGTCATCGTCCGGATCCTTTGATGCCATAAGTTGGAGAAACCAATTTGTGCGAAAACCCAATTTCAGATTTCAGAAACCCACTTCCGAGTTCATATAACTAAGTTAAGCCCATGAGTTTCTTTGATTGACAATCTAAATTTGAATTGAGAATTAGGGATGGGGGAAGAACACACAGGCACGGGAATAGGAAAGATGGAGGGATCCGCTGTCGGTGGCAGTGACAGTCCTGAATGAGTTCTAATCATCAAATTATATCAAAATGTGCAATTATATATAATTCTTGATGTTCTTTTTTTTATCAATAAAGTGGAATAAGTTTAATTGATTTAAAGTACTATATGTACACTCCCAATATACTGGAACATGTTAGAATGAGCACAATAGTTTGAACCCAAACCGAGCACACATACACTTGAGACTGTTCGAAGAATTCCACCCGTATTAGCTAGAAGAGCATAAAATAAATAGGACCTACCAACTTTCATACAGATCGATGATTCAGTGAACCTTCATTTCGAAAGTTGTAATATGAAGAGATCTTACCCGTTATATCTTTCATCTTAAGATGAAAAATCTATGTATTGCCAGATTATATGAAAATTGGTAGGTCCTTGTAATTTTTTCTTCCTCTTTCGCAAATGGAATTTCTATAATGGGTCCAAGTTGATGTGTATTTATTTTGTGCTCACAATAGGGGTGCTCATTCTAACATTTTATTGCATATATATATATATATAGGACACTGTTAGTGAGAGCCAAAGAGCCAACTCATTTAGGGCTCACATAACACTGAGAAAAAAAATTTTGATGGATAGATTAAATATCATATACATATCTTATTAGTTACAAAAATTTGAGTCCCATCTGACTCCATATAAATTGGGCTTCATCTAAATGATCAGGGTTAGACTTCCGTATGATCAAAAAAGAGGTCAACAATAAAAAATAGAAACATTAACTATATGGAACCTTAAACATAAGGGCTAGCTTTTATAAGAATAATTAACTCTTTGACCACATATACATACATACATACATATATATATATTCTTTATTCTCAATTTGAAAAAGAGTAGCTTGATCTGCCCAGAAAACAGAAGTTTCAAAGGACACGTCCTCATGCATCCGTGAGAACCACAAAATTCGTATGTAGGGTCAGCAAGAAGACCGGAGAAACTGTTTTAAAGAGAAACAAACAAATAAATAAAAAAAAAAACTTGGCTGGACAAGCCGCGGCGTCTCTCGTTCAGGTCGCGACAGGGAACTCTCTTTCTGCCGTGTTGACTCCGCCTCATCTGCAGTCAAATCAACCGGCGGAAGACCTTTCCTCGCTCAACTTCTCTTTCTAATTTTATCCTTCTGATTATTTTTTTTAAAGAAAATTATCTTTTGGCTCCATAAAATTTAGGATCCTTTTACCCATTTAGTCCCTTGAGGTTTTTAAAGGCGGTCAATTTAGGCCTCAACTTATGCAAACGTCAGATTCAGATAAAAAATCACCATGTACCATTGCGCGTGTAGTTAAAGAAAATAGTAGATTTGAAATTTGAGGAAAAAAAAGGTCAATTTTTTATTTTATTTTTTTTGAAACAAAAGAAAACCTATCAATTTTATAGAAATTGATTCCACTATTTGAGCTTAGAAATGTCATTCAGCGGAGAAAAAGAAACCTCATTTAGGAAATTTAATTATAATTAATAAAAGGAAAAATCTTTTCCTAAGATTCTAGTACAAAAATTAAACAAACAAAAATTTCATCAATATACTAAAAATAATAATATTCATACAAAATTCTATTACATAACTCCATAATCTTTGTAGTAGGAAAAAAAGCAAATAAAAATTGATATATTCTTTTCCTTAAATTCCAAATCGACGATTTTTCCAAACCAGATGTGCATGGCACAGATAAAATCTAACAGTTTTGTTAGTTGGGGAACAAAAAAAAAATTAAATTTTCCTTTTTCAAAGAAACTTTGAATAATTTAAATCGTAAAAATAAAAAACACACACAATAATATATAAGCGCTTTAATTTTCATGAAATTTGAAAATGTATAACATATCCATCTAATCACTGAAAATTCAGTAAAATTTTTATAAATAATTTTAAATGATTAGGATGAATAACTAAATTTTTTTTTAAAAAAGCGACTGAGATGAATATGTTCCTTTTATAAAAATTGATATACCTATGTACTTTTGTGTGCATTTTTCGATTCATCTTGTCAAAAATTATTTTAAAATGTTTTAAAATAAACTATGAGGATAGGATTGGAGAGAGAAGTTGGGGGAACAAATGAAAATGAACTTGGCCTTATGGTTGTTTTATGATTAAGACGCTAATTGCGTCGGCGTTTCTTCCATTTTCGCTTCATCTATTCTAATTAATTTTATTCGTACATTTTAATAAATACTGATGTTACAAATTTTAATTAATTATTCTAATGATAATTTAGTTCGTTGAGAAGAAAAGAACCGCTTAAAGATTGCGAAGGATATTCACCCTTATTGTATTTGTAAGATGAGGAAATGCCTGAAACATGTTGGCAACATCAGATTTTTTTATTATAAGAAAAATATTAAAAACACCTCGTATGATTTAAAAAATTATTGAAGATACTTTCTGTAATTTTAATTTTTCTATCATACCTTATGTGCTTATAAAAATTATTTGATTTTTTAATTACAATAATTTAATTTTTTATTTTTCCTTAATTTTTATGTTTTCCGCTATTTTTGAATAATTTATTATTATTAACTTGAATGAAATTTGATAACAGAGATCTATTAGAGTATAAACCTATGTACAAGGATGTAACCATAAAATTGAATATACAGAAATTGTCTTAAATAATTTTCCAAATTGAAGGGGATTTTTGATATTTTTCCTTGATTATAATATGACAGATAATTAAAAGAATGGATTGACTTATTCTTTTTTTTTTTTTTGGGGCATGTAATAACGTACGGGACACTGAAATTTAACATTTTCCGCATGGAATCTGGCCAATTGAGGAAGCCTAGTTTGAACTGATGAACACATCATTTGAAAGGTCACTTGACAAGAGGCTTCCTTACTCCGAACGATTGCCCCAAAGCACACTCTCAGCAGACTTTTCTTCAGCGTTTGCTCCTCCTATAAAGAGATCACACTCAAGCAAATCAATTCCTTCGATCCTAATACTCTCTTTCCTTATCTTCAAATCTTCCGAATCGGCCGGAATCACCACCTACTGGGGCCAAAACGGCGGCGAGGGAAGCCTCGCCGACACTTGCAATACGGGAAACTACCAATTCATCAACATAGCATTCCTTTCCGAATTCGGCAACGGCCAAACCCCGGCCCTTAACCTGGCGGGGCACTGCGAGCCAGCATCGAACACCTGCACCAAATTCAGCGACGAGATCAAGGGCTGCCAAAATCAAGGCATCAAAGTTCTCATCTCCATCGGTGGCGCACGTGGCACCTACTCCCTCTCCTCTGCCGATGATGCCAAGTATGTTGAAGATATCCTATTTTAATATATGTTATATGGATATAAACTAGGTTGAACAGACCTTATAGAACAAACGAATTCAATGAAGGGTTGCTGTGAGTTTGATATCCAACAATCTCTCTCGTGCTACCAGGAACGTAGCCAACTACTTGTGGAACAACTTCTCGGCGGGCAATCAAGTTCGCGCCCGCTCGGCGACGCGGTCCTCGACGACGTTGATTTCGACATCGAGCAAGGAGATGGGCAGTTCTGGGACGAGATAGCACGGGCGCTCTCCGCCTTCAGCAGCGGCGGGAAGAAGGTGTTGCTAGCGGCTGCGCCGCAGTGTCCGTTCCCTGACAGGCTACTGAGCTCCGCCATCGACTCGACGAGCCTCTTCGACTACGTGTGGGTCCAGTTCTACAACAACGGGCAGTGCGAGTACAATGGCGCCGCCGACAACCTTGAACAGGTGGAGCCAGTGGGCGGCGGTCAACGCCAGACAGGTGTTCTTGGGAGTGCCGGCATCGACCGAAGCCGCCAGGGAGCGGGTTTATTCCGGCGGATGTGCTGAAGTCTCAGATCCTTCCGAGGATAAGGAGCTCTCCCAAGGACGGAGGGGTGATGGTGTGGAACAAGTTCTTTGACCAAAGCTACAGTTCGTCTATCAAGGGCGGCATTTAATTTTAATGAAGAATGATTTACGGTATAGTAAAAAATAAAAGATAAATAAAATAATACGGAAAATAAATAAAGGACAGTTTGCGGGAACTATTAAAGGGTTAGGCAATGTATGGGAGTGCGTCTGTACTACGTGTAGACGGTCCAATTGGGCAGGTGGGTCAAAGGGGCAGGTCAACATTATTTTATAGGCAAATCCAGTTGAATTATATTATGGGCGGGTTGGATTAAGGGTCAAGGATTTATCTATTTTTTTAGTATTTTCATAAATAAATTATTATTTAACAAAAGCTCTCATTTTGAATCGTGAAAAACTTAAAAAAAACTCAACTATAAATGATAATTAGATTGGATTGACAGGTCAAAATTATTTAATGAGCAGCTTGGTTCGAGAGTCATGGGATGAGGCTGTTGACTCTATTCCCACCATTCAACCAAGGCTTAAATCCATGAACCTCTCTAATTAGTTTAATTTACATTATTGGCATTAGTTTAATCGATGAACCTCTCCAATTGGACTATTCTCCATTGCGCAACTCATGAATAGGGTTTAAATAGAAATCTGTTAGTGAATGAATGATTATATATACACTTCAACTGGGATTCTTACTTCTCTTATGACTTTATGCACGAGTCAGAATTTCCTCATTGCAACCCTCCTCGCGCCATTTTCATGCCGCTCTTCCGGCTTCTATTTGATAATAATAATAGCCAAAATTCAAATGGAGTAGAAGAGGATGAAAAAATATAATTGCCGTTAAATTTTTATATGATTCGTGTTAGCTCATATTTTTTATTTAATTCAAATGGTGAGAAACTCAAGAATATCTAAATGATTTGATTTGGTTTAAGTTTTTCATCATTTAAATTAAAGCGGTGCATTAGCACGAATCGTATAAAAATTAATGGATCATCATAAGGGTGATAATGTGCTTTTCTTCAATTTTTATATCTTCTTCATCCTAAAAATTTATGATTTCAATTCACGCCTAAAATCAATCCTAAAAATATGAGCATAAAAAAAAAATCGGTAGTAATCAAATCTTTTCAAATTGGATGGTAGTATTATTACAAAGCTTAAAGTAATTATTTACTTTAATACGTAGAATATGTATATTACCGTTTTGCATTTTAATTCTTGAAAAAGTATGTGTATGAAATAGTTGGTTAGTGCTATCTGTTTTAATTCCCAAAGAAAAATATAAAGAAATCAAATTAATGTTTTTCATTTTAAATCCCAAAAAACTTGTGTAGGATATATGCATTACTAATTAATTGATAATTAATACATGAGTATAAAATATGTATCTATACATTTTTAGCTCCGAAAGAAAGTCCATAGAAATCAATAATTGATGTCTTTATTTTTAATTTTGTAAAATACGTGTATAGAAAGTGAAAAATTGATGTTTCTTAGCTAAATTCTAAAATTCATGTTCTTCATTTTAACTCTCAAAAAACGTGTGTAAAAAATATGTTTATACAGACAATTATCAACTAATGTTTCCCAATCTATTTCTTAAAGAAAATATGCAAGAAATATATAATTTATATTTTTCATTTTATTTCTCTGTAGAACGCTTATTGAGAACCATTAACTAAAAATATTATTTGTTATAAAAAAAATAATTAAATAATTAAAACCTTATTCAGTAGAAGCTAAAAAATATTATTTGCTGATAGTTTATTAATTACTAATATTAGCTTAGCCATGTTGTTAGTAAAATATTAAACTAATAATAATATTAGGGGAGTCTGAGGTTGCATTTTTTTGCACTGAATTGGTACTACATGGCTCTGAATGCTGAATCGGTCAGAGATGGACTCATTCAAAGTGTTTGAAAATATCTTTAAATAACTCTGAATGACTTTTGATCGAATCAGCACTCAAATTAGCGTTGAATGCTGAATGCTAAATACTGTTCATTTTATAGGTTAAATTAGAAAAAAGACCTTGATAAACAAAAGTTCAAATTCTTTTGGTGGCAGAACCACTTCACTCTCTCACCCACACTTAAGGCAAGTTTGACTCCCCTTCTTTGCTTTTACTTTTTATTTTTTCTTTTATTTTTGCTTCACTTTTTTTTCCTTTAATTTTTGCTTCGCTTTTTTTTCCTTTTATTTTTGCTTCTAATTGTATACCTCCACAGAAATAGATAAATAGATAGAGAGAGAGAGAGAGAGAGAGAGAGAGAGAGAGAGAGAGAGAGAGAGAGAGAGAGAGAGAGAGAGAGAGAGAGAGAGAGAGAGAGAGAGAGAGAGAGAGATAGAGAGAGTTAAAGAAGATTAACGAAAAGATCGGAGATTTTAAAATTTTGAGAATTTTAATTTTGATTAAGTTCTTTGATTTGAAAATTTTGATATTGAAAATGTGAAGCTATTAATTAATTGATAAATTTGAATGCATGACTTAATAATAAATAAATAAATAAACTAACAAGGGTAAAATTGAAAATACAGGTCATTCAGGCTTTTATTAAGATATATAATCAAATAGTTTTACTATTATACCAGCATCAATTCAGCACGTATTCAGAATTAGAGAATAATCAGACTTATTTATCAATGCAACCTAAGTGTCTTTCTTGGAAGTAGAGGAGGAGTCACCATTTGTTTTCATTAGAGTGAATTACCCATTCTTCTAATAGAAAATTAATAATTAATAATTAATAATTTTATTTTAATTCTAATAAAATAAAAATAAATGAAGTCAATAATTTATGTTTTAAGAGAAATCACAAAAAAGAAAAGAAAAATGGGGGCGGGGTGGTAAGAGTTGGGGTGTGGAAAAGATAAAAAACCAAAAAATAAATGGCAAAGGGACTGATTGCTTGGGTTGCGAACCCAAGACCCACCAATACAAAGAAGGTGCCACAGCCAGTCACATACTTTAATTCATGCACAAGCACATGATGCTGATCATTACTACCAAAGCATCGAGCGTATCTTATTGCTTGTCCTCCTGCGGTCGGACCTCCAAGTTTTTATATATATATTAGATCTTAACGTGAAAAGAGCATGGATCTGATCTAATCCCATTGATTTATTTATTTATTTATATTTTTCGCACATATTTCGTATTATGGTTCATTTTATAGGGGGTATTTCAGTCAAATAATAATATAGGACCTCACAAAATTTTGTCATGCATTCACTTTGAGTGTGAAGGATATATAAAGGATGTACATTTATTATTACCTTATATAATTTGTCAGAATTCACCTTCAAGACGAATTTTATAAAAATTATAAATAAATAAGAATTATTTTTGGTAAAACTATGTTTACTCTTTTGTTTTTGGTTTTCTGTTTTGGACTGCACGATGCGTGAACAAGTTTACATGACTGATTTTATTTCCATGAACCAACTATCTGGTCACAAACAAGAAATGATATTGAGGAAATGAAAACTCGTATCGATTTAGTCCTTCTGGTTGAAGAGTTGTTCATTTATTCTTAAAGTTTTTGAAATGGATCATTTTGGTTCCAAAAATAGGATTTAGCTCCCCCGATATGCTTTTCATTCAATAATCTTCAATGCACTTATTTTTTAAACTTTTAATTTTTTTAAAACCATTCTCACCATATGAACGTGACAATTTTCGTTAGATTTAAGAATCTAAAATATATTAATATTGGGATCGGAATTTTTCTATAATTTTTAAAAGGTTTAGATTTATCAAATTTTCAAGTACTAAAATATGAAACTAATATAACGTCAAATCTCCTGAGAATAAACTTATGGACTTATTTTTGCATTTTTTTTTCTATTTTTACTGTTAAGAATTATTGGAGGAGAGCTAAATCACATAGGACTAATGGATTTGTCAAAGGTGTGGCATTTAAATCATGGTAGATTTGGAATTGAGGCATTTTTCGCCAATTGAGCTTAAAGCATATTTTCTCAAATTCAGTTGTAATTTTCCAACATGCACTCTCGAGAAAAGAAGAATAGCTAAAGTATTATTGAGAGAACTTAAAATTATGCACCGAACAAGGGCCGGAAAAGTGTAAAATCGACGGCTGAGATCAGTTTTGGAACAGATTGCGCAAAAAAAGGTAAAATTATTTTTATATTTATCATTCGTATCCTTCCAATTGATGGAGCTCTTGGATACTAAGGATTTATGATGGCAAAGGGGAAAAAAAAAAAAAAACCAAAAAAATGTAAGGGAAAATTGCACTTAAATGAACTATCCTTGAAAAATACTTCAACTACAAAAGAATTGAACATTATTAACATGGAACTTTTGTTGAACTAAGATAATAATATTATTTACAAATAAAGCTAAAATGATCGGCCGTTGGTATTGCTGTGCTAGACAATGCTTCTTGATTCCTCACTTTTATTTATAGTTGTCAAACCCGATTCAGATTTCAACTTGCTAAGAGACAAGTCACCTCATCTAACCATTGGATCAATAATATTTATAATAGATAAGGCCCAATTTTTAGAGTTTGTATAATGTCCATCATATTTTTAGGAGAAAACCAACTTTTCGTAAAACTAATAGACGCCATGTTAATGAAGTATTAAATATTTATGATTTTTCATTAATAAGTTGTTTTTTTTGAACAATTTATTTTCTACTAGTAGAGTAATTGATAAAAAAATCTGTTTTGAAAGGTCTTAAAGGTCTATTGGTTGTTTATGCTCACCATGCCTCGTGGATCCCTGATTTGAATTCAATTATGTTAATTTTAGACGCTTCTATAATAGGCGGGTTTTACTTGGATTGGTTACTAGGTCGACCGGGTTCTGTCAACATGCAAATTTGGTCAACGAAGGACCAGGCGAGGTCTTATATAACATTGCTTTTACTTCAAAATTTTATACGCTCGAAAGGGAGCAATGCAGTAAAATGCCTATTTTAATCCATTTTATGAAATTAGCTTTAAAAAACATAAAAATATCTAGGCATGTTGATTTTCAAGAAATTAAAGCCTTTAAAAGATATATTGAAGCATGAATGGACCTCGCCTTATCAAATTTTATAAAAATTAACATGTAGTTTTATATGTTCTTTTTTTTATCCGTGCGATTAAAATTATCTAAAATTATTTTACGTGGGCTTAGAATATCCAACCCAAACTTTCTTAAAGATAATTCGGATTAAGATTTGGATGCAAAAAGTATAAAATACTGAAAATTGTGGTAATTTAAAAAATTTTACATATTTGACCGGGGCAAAGTGATAAAATTAACTGCATTAGAGGAACCGGAAGAGCCGAGGATTGGGAGTTGAAAACCTGTTTCCCGCAAAAGGAAAAAAAAAATTCTGGAAATAATAGGAAAAAAAAAATTCCTAAAGTAGGTGTATGGAGTAAAGTTTTCTCAAAATAGGTGTATCATAATTCACAGTTGTGAGACTAGTACAAAATCCACTAAAACTCGTAAATTTCATAGCGAGTTTAAGTGGAATTTTTATTATTTTGTTTTCTTGGAAAACCCTTTCATAGCAAGTTTAAGTGAATTTTTTATTATTTTGTTTTTTTGGAAAACCCTATTTCCACCCCTATTCCTCCTTTCTGTCCCCAGTTTATGTATTTATATACACAATTAATATTTCAAATGAATAAAAAATTTGACAATTTTATTACACATTTGGGTGAAGTACGTACAACTAAAAATGACCACAACCCTATTATGTAAATTGTTTGCACGCGCTTCGATCATGACCTTGTTCATGACACTTCGAGCATACACGAACCGACTAAACACATCCATTTCATTTTGGATTCTTCTAGTCATATGATAGCTGTGGCTAGTTCATTTCTAGGTTGGGTCCGAGAGTAGACAATTTCTAAAATGTTACCATTCATGAGGGTAGGCAGAAACCCAGAAAGACGAGTTATACAAAGACTTTAATTTGGGTTGGATTTAAAGAGTTCAGTATCCCAATCACGATTGCGAGACTGAATTTCAATAATGCGAAATTCAGACTTGCAATTGAGAATTACAAGTTTGAATATTGAAAATCTGACTCACAATTCTCAATTATGGGGCAAAAGCTTATTTTAGAAAAACTTTCCTCTGCTGAGAATTTTTTGTTCCCCTATTATTTCCAGAATTCTTTCCCTTAAAAGCAGCTGCTCTTTTAGTTTCCTAATTGCCCAAATTTCTACTCATTTCGTTCCAACGCACGCTAGAAAAAAAAAAATCTGAAATAGCAGAATGGTCCTTATGAATGATTTGAATAATTTAAAATTAATTATCTTAAAAGCTTATGAATTAATTTTAATACTTCAACAAATCTGCAAATCTGAAACAATTACGTCAACACTTGGACGTTGAGGCATTAAGCCTTCAAATGATGGCTAATGTGCAAATATAAAGGAAGCTTCAAGGAGGCGGTAACAAATGGGAATGAAGACATCCAACCAGAAATTAGATTAAAAGGGTAATTTGACCTGAGATTGAGGCAGAGGAGAAAGCTTGCGTTGGCATCCTAGGAGAAATTGGATGCTAATGCTTGAACATAAAACACCTATTTGGTTCATAAAATCTCACATTTTCACCAAATATTATATTTCTTAAAATACATTACTTGAAAATACGATGTTCGAAATGTGACATTATTATATTTAGTATAAATAATTAAATTCAAGGAGCGTTAAAGTTTTTTGTTAATACCTTTTAAAAAAATAAAATTCACAACATAAAATATACAAAATTATTTACATGATAAAAAATATTTATTTTAAAGTTGACACTAAAATAATTTTTTTTTGATATTTTTTAATTTTAAAGAGTGAAGAATTTAACTCAAACATTTACTAACTCAAAATAGAATTTATATAATATAATAGTGAATTTCCAAAAATTTTATTATCAACTCATTTTCATTAATAATATAATTATTTATTTCCGGTATTGTTATTATTATCATTATTATTAACATTATTTTAAGTTATATGAGCTGTGTATTTAAATTGAAATTTCGTCGATCTATTCATTTATAAGGATGGTTTGGACATTTTATTTCATGTACACTTTCCAACCTAATTGAAATCTCATATTCTCACCTCCTAATTGAGAAATGTTAAGTCTCCCTTTATTTTCCGTGACACTTGCATGACATAGGATGCATACCCCATTTTATATTGGAGCCGTACACCAACATTTTCTATTCCACGTTCAAGTTTACCAAATGGAATGAAATATATATTTCATAAAAATATTACATGAACAATTGCGTGAAGAAACTGTCCAACTCTTTGGGATTTACGTGGGTTCAGAGTTCTGTATTCCTTTACTTTCTCCTATTTTATATTGGTAATGTTTTTTTTTTCTTTGGAATTTTATATTGGTAACGAACCTTGTTGGCACATGAATTTTATATTCCTTTCCTCAAAGTTTGATTTAATGTTTCAAATTTTCTTCTACTTTTCATTTTGGAAAATTTGAATGTGAAAAGTGAAAATAATAATAATAATAATAATAACGATAAAGAAGCAGGTTGGCTCACTAATTTAATGAGGGGGAAAAACGCTTTTGGCTTAAATTATTTAATAAACTCATATTGTTGGGGAGCCGGCCTAAGTGTAATTGACCCAAAAAAATTGCTTAAGAAAATTTGGATTATTGGGCTTTATCAAAATTCTACTAAGCCTAGTCCAAATTTCATTTTATCCCATGTAAGGAGAACTTTTATCGAGCTCCTTTGTGACTCTACAATTGATTTAAATAAAAATTTATTTATAATTAGATGAGACTCAAATTAAATAGTAGGATATGAACATGATCATGTAATTATGCTCACATAGCTAATGCGAGTAATATTTTGGTGCTTTTTATTTGCACTAAATGAATCACTTATAGGCTAGATTTCTAATACTCAAATGTGTGATAAGCAGGTGCATTTAAGAACAAGTTGAATTAGATTTCAAATTATGATTATCATATTATCCTAATTTGCTAAAAATAAAAAGCCATAGTAATACATTTGACTGCCCATTATTTTTATCAAAAATATTTTCAGTTATAAAATGATATGAAAAGCTCGCATGAATTGTTCTATATGTTTAAAATAACTTAATTCAAGGTATAAATGCTCAATAATGTATTAAATAAGTTTAAAAATAAAATTTTAAATTTATTAGGGCATGTTGGGTAATATGTCACGAGATGCAGCAAGTAGAGATCTAAGTTGGTAAATAATTTTGAAGTATTCTGGTAATTAGTTTAAAAATTGAGTTCAATTTGGTGAAACTATTTTGAAATTGTTTTTCAATTTGAATTTTTCGAGTTGTGCCTTGCGAGATATTTTTGTCCGCACGACTGGAAAATGGCACGTGACTAATAAAATGTAGCCGTTGGGTGAATTCGGGACCCGTTCTCGAAAATTTGAGACGTACACCGGAAGGATTCGGTGTCTTTATATAGAGTGCAACGAGGAACTTTCGGACAAAACCCAAGAAACTCATTTCTTCGCTATGCCCAACCGCACTCACCAGTTCTCTTCCTTCATTTCCTGTTCGTTATTGTGTTGTAGCAATGGCGATTCGAAGCTTTCAGCGAACAAAGCCAAATCTCGAGAAGTGAGACATCGCGATTGTTCTTGGGTTCTGAGATCCGGAGGAGTAACAGTGGCGATCCGGAGCTTTCATCCGACAAAGCCAAATCTCGAGAATTAAGGCTTTGATCATTCTCGTGTTCTGGGATCTGGAGGAGTAACAACGGCGATTCGAAGCTTTCATCCGTCAAAGCCAAATCTCGCGATCATTCTTGTGTTCTGCGAGCCAATGCAGTAATAATGGCGATTCAAGCTTTCATCCCTCAAAGCCAAATCTCGAGATCAATCTTGTGTTATGCGATGCGGAGTAACAATGACGATTGGAAGCTTTCAAATCTCTTTATCATTCTTTTGTTATGCGATCCCTAGGATTAACAATGGAGATTCGAAGCTTTCATCCGACAAAGCCAAATCTCTGTTCTGCAATCCGGAGGAGTAACAATAGCGATTGCAACCTCAAGAGAAGTTCAGGAGATGGTCTCGAAACTTTCATCACACAAAGCCAAAACTTGAGAAGTAAAACTCTTCTTCAACGTATATTTTCCTTTAGTGTCTTTTTGCAGCCATAAAAGGAAAAATATAAAAATATATTAAACTAGATGTGATTTAGGGAAATCAAAGCTTGAATTTATATTTATATATATTGGATTGGTTTCTTTTCATTTCCTTGAGTTTCTCTGCAACAGAACAACGAATAAGTTCTACTACCCTTTTCCCCCTCCGGTTGGTATATAATGCAAGCCTGTTATTTGTTTTTTTTTTTTTTTGCCCCGAACAGTGCGATGCTGAAACCAGATCAGATTCCTTATTGTCAGTATATTTTCCTTATGCAGTTTTGCCTATTCATCTAGAGAACAATCAAGGAAAATTTAAATTTTTTCAAATGCAGCAATTTTGTTGAACATCTATGCAGTTTTGTGTATTTATCTAGAGAATAATCAAAGAAAATTTAAATTGTTTCTTTATGCAGTTTTGCGTATTTATCTAGAGAACAACCTAAGAAATTTAAATTGTTTCTAATGCAGCTGAAACGTGGCCGTTTCTTATTATAGTGCTTACTCCATGCATGTCATTGGAAATACCTTCAAGCAAGAAGCAATTGCGAAAATTGATATTTGGAAAGACCTTACAAATTACTGTAAAGTGAGCAGAAGATCCTAAGTTCTCAGGTTAGTGTTGGTTGTCCCATAATAATCTGTCATTAGAGTGACATATTTAGATATTTAATTTGTGTTGGTGCAAAATATGAAAGAAAGTTGTGAATCGAGGGCCAATGAAATGGTTAAATTGCATGACAGATTGAAGTTCTTTTTTAGCTTTATGCACAACCCCTTTATGCACTCCCACTGTTGAGGACACGCTGTTGGGAGTGACTAAGGACGGGGTTGAGGACACACTGTAGGGAGAGCCTCATCTCTCAAAAATAAGAGAAGAGACTCTATTGTATTGTGTGAGCTGACTAGTTTTTGTGTGTGTATTCTTTTAGCCAAATCTGGTCGATCTGGAGCAACACCCTCCAAGGGCATGAAGGCAATAATTTTCTTCTCTACTACATCATTTCTAGTTTTCTTATGTGGTGCTTGATTTACATCGCAGTCCTTTACATTCTAGCCTTACCATCCCGTCCCTGACTTACATTTCAAAAAAGGAACGGTTCCCCCCTCCCCTAAATATCTAGCTGTGTAGTTAGGATATGCAATATTGTGTAACTTGTAATTTTTAACTGAATGACGTATACTCTATCTCAAACTCTAACTAACATCAGTTTTATCAATTGAGATTTTTAGACCTAAGAATGAAAGAAAATCTTGGGCACTGATTCTTGTTAAAATGTATACCTAAGGTTGTTCTTACTTCACCATCAAGAAACACAGGGTGATTGGTCTTACTTCAGCATTGACAGGTTGAGGATAATTTATGTCCTTTGGTATATGTTTGGTTGGCTCAGATTGAACATTACAACTTCATTTATTTTAGCTTGATGACCTTTTGTCAAATAGACCCAATTTTCCATGAATGCATGAAGATGCTAAAGGCAACCATCTTATTTTCTCTCCCACCGAAGATTTCCTTGCATGGCATATGATAGTTGTTGTCAAATTAAACTAGGGAATCAAGATGCCTAACAAGAGT
This sequence comes from Santalum album, assembly GCA_034195605.1. Classification (NCBI taxonomy): domain Eukaryota; kingdom Viridiplantae; phylum Streptophyta; class Magnoliopsida; order Santalales; family Santalaceae; genus Santalum; species Santalum album. Next base: position 24,944,330 of record CM067259.1, read on the forward strand.
AATGGTCATCTTAAAGTGTTCTATGAACCAAATGAGCTTCATGCTTACACCTGACTCTGAGCCCTAATATAGTATTATGGGGAAAATACAAGATCTAACTTCTACTCTATCTTTAAGAACAAAATGAATGTGGTTGCATTATTGCTCATTTAAATTACTTATATATATGTATATATATATATATTGGTAAACAATTGTATCCATATATTTATAGAGGGGAAGTGGCAAAAAGAATGTGTGTTCGTAGATGATACATTTAAATGTAAAAAGACAACTGAGGGTTTGTAAGTGGAATTTCTATGCTAAATTTGCATAACAAGACAATCATAACTTTGAAAGGTAGATTTTAGGAAGTTCTTATATGGGCAGATGAATCATAAACATAAAACACCATTTTGTCATATTCTGTGGTCTTTTCTTAATGAACTGAAACTTCAGTTTAAAAAATGGGCAGGTGAATCAAATTGTTTGTGTGCATGTATCTTATTCTGAAGATCTTGTATGGGCATTACTTTGATGTTGTTTGTTTGTAGTTTTATTCCCTTGCCAGGAAATATACCCCTTCTGTTGACTGTGGTTAAATCTCTATTTAGTTATGTCTCAGATGTCTTAAGTGATGTTCCGAGCTTAATCCAAGTTTAGTTATTATCATTTTCATATGAGGAAGCGGGTCTACTGGGGTAAGCCTTCGATTTAGTTTGCTTTATATGTAGTTTACTACTTAAATTTTAGAATGTAAGTTTATTGGCTGAACATATATTTCTCATTTTATATATAGAAAAGGTGGAAATTAGTTTGAATGCGAGTAGTCATTACAACCCGGAGGAGGAAGTCTTTCACTTTACCCTGACACTTCATTCACTTTTGGAAAATCCTCTTGGAGATTTCTCAGATATTCCTAGGGAAGGTATTGTTAAGGGGTTTGTTAAGATTTTTCCTTTGGTAAGCTACCACTGAAACAAACACTGCCTTTGGAAGTCATATGTTTTTTTATCTTGCTTAGAATCGCTGATTGTACATGATATTGGTAGATTTATTTATTGTGATATTCCAGGGATGAGGGAAAGGTTTTGCATGAGCTCATTGAACGTATTAACATCTGCTTGCTTAAGGATGGTCCAAACTTGGGCTGCCAGCTTTTGGAGATTCATGATGTTGAGCAGGATTTTGTGTTCTGTTAGTGGCTTACAACCCATGATCGGGGGTCTAAAGGTTTATTCGCAAGCATTGTTGAATAATTTATTGTTTTCATTCTTTTGTTTTCTTTAATATTTTGTATTAGTTCTTCTTTTTCTGACTATTTTGTAATCCAGATTTTCGTTTATTATACTTTTCTGGACAGCATGAGCTGGTGTTTTATGGTAGATTACAGCTGAACCTAGTTAAACATGTCACTATAGTTGTCAAGGCCTCGCCTAGGAGGCGCTTAGGAGTCTGGGCGACCTGGATGTTCCTTAGTCGCCTTCTCACCTTGGGACTCGTAGGCGACAACGTGTCCAGGTGTCCTAGGACTGCCCGGGGTCCTCTTGACTCCTTAACAACCATGGATGTGGCTCATTGGGGAGTACCTTCGTGGATCAACTTCTTGAGGTAACTGTTAAGGAGCTGGATCAAGGCATTTCTATCACTAGAGTACCCTGGTGAGGCCATCCTCCTTCTCGGTCCTCAAAAAATTCGTTACTTTTAATTAATTAATTTATTTATGTAGCTTCCTAGCTCTGAACAGTCTCGATGGGAGATATATTTGGTGAGTTTCGATTGATAAGCATCTGAGTATGATGTGAATATGGAGTGACTCGATCTAGAATGATAAGTTTGGAACTCATGTGAATATGATGTGAATCCAGGAGTGGCTCAATCGAGGAAGATAAGTTTGGAGCTGTAACAAGTTCACAATGTAGTTTGGTGGAGTTTGGTGCATTTGTCCTTTATCGGGTAACTATTACTGTTTCCTCTTTCAATATCTCAATCTTTTTGGGTTTTTTTTTTTGGGTGAGAATTATAGTTCCAAAAATCTCAAAAATGTTTTGAGGACTGTGTAGGTAAATTTGTTTTTGGAAATTGCACAAATAGAACTTTGTTCATTGTCATAAATTATGATTTTATCGTTTTTTTTTCTTTTTGCAAAATATTTTATAAACGATACAAAATTTCATTATACTTTTAATGTTTATCGCGCACATTTGTACATTTGAACGTTTATAGAGAACGAAAATACTAATCTGAATGAATACAAAAATGTATTTATTAAGAGTTGAAGATATGTCAGTTGTTTTTTAGAAAATTAGTAATTACTAATTCAGCATTGACTCTCTGGCTTGTGTCAATGTGCATAGAATACTAACAGCTAATAAGCGAGTTTGGTGGGAGCGTGCTGCTACACTTTTAAGGGAAGAGATAATGAAAGGGAAATGATTATGGTGAGTTTTCTGTGCAAAAACTTTTTGGATTGAGTTTTAGTTTGTTTATATTCCTTTAGAAGATCCACATTTATTATGCATTATAGCTTCTTGGTTTAGTTTTTACTTTACATAGAGTATAGCTAAATGTACTTTATTCGAGAAAAGAAAGAAAAGCATATGGCAGAAGTACATAACAGAGGACAAATACAAACTGAAATGAAGAGAGCACAAAATGAATTAACACAAAGCAACCTTTAGTTTCTTTGAAAAGTGAAAAAGACGGGACTCTGAATTTTATAGAAGAATACGCCCCTAATGAAGCAAGAAAAGCCAGCTTCCATTCTTGCTGCCTTGATAATGATCTTGAAACAATCCAGCATTCCCGTCCAACCAAATTTTCCATAACATACCATTGCTGTCTGCAACTACACGAACGAGGAGAAAACCTATTACTGTCCAGTAAGATCAGAAAGCCAATACAAATCTCAAGCAACCAAACAGTGTAGAACCAACTGTAGATTAGTTTCGCCAATAGAAAAACACATCAAACTGATATTTGGAGAGCAACCCTTATATGGCTTTTGATCCTGCAACATATTGGTGTTGATGTGATTAAGGACCACCAACCAATCAAATGTCCTAATTCTTAGATTTCACGGTAGGATCCAAATACAATTCTTCAAAGAGGACTTATTAGATCTAGGCATGCACAAGTCACAATCGAAGAGCAAGGACATACTTATGGCACTTACCATATGCATGTTTGCACTTAAACATATGCATAAAATGCCAACATGAGCTATGAGTGAAGTACCTGTCGCAAGAGCAATGGTTGTGGGCTCAGAATGACACCTGGGAAACTCCATCTTGTTTTGATAGTTCACTGTATAGTCTACTTATTTATATAACCTGAACCTTTATGATTGTTTGGGAGTTTAGTAGAATTATTTTAATTACTGCTTCGTTCATCGACTCAAGTACAATTAAGAGAGCTTCTCTTACAGCATCTGTTACATTATCTGGAAGGAGGGAAATAGTAGAATATTTAGATGAAAAGTACAACTTGTACCGAGTTAGTCTACCAAAACAAATACTATGTGTACGCTTGCTGTTTACCTTGTGTGTTTCAAATGTCTAGTCCGAGTGGTTACAGTGTGTTTTGAGTAGGAAGTGAATGCTTCCTTCTGTTTTTTTTTTTCTTTTTAAGTTTTTTGGGGCTTTCCCTGAGGGCATGCTCACGTAGTTTGTACTCCTCTTGTTCTTTGATAATAAAATATGTACTTATGGGAAAAAAAAGGTCATAAAATAAATGGTAATCCCAAGGAGCTGTAGAAATCAGGCTTAGGTGCTTTATATATAAAATTAAAGGCTATAGGGCCTATGAAATCAACTTCCTAAGAAAGATGAGTGATCAAATGACGAAGGGATTGGGGAATGAATTCGAAGGGCTCTTGCAGGTTAGGTTGGTGCTAACAAAATTATTAAGTTGAACCCCAAGAATATTATTATCTCCCTATCCTATGAAGCATTCGGGTGAATTGGAAAGTACCATCACGATGAACATGCTTCTTTTCTTATTTTTCCCCCATCTCTCTTTCCATCAAAGACAGAAAATGTCTAAAAGTATGTTCTTCGTGTCAGCAAATTTATTTTAGAAAGTTCTGTTGGTCCAAATGTTTTGTTCTGATTTTCTTTTTCCTGAAATGTTTTTTTAGAATTAGAAATTTAGAACTTCATTCAAGTTTGCTAGCTTGTTTTGTCTCTAAGTTGCCATTCCAATTTATGCTTTTGTCCTCTGCCGATAGATATTGCTTTGGTGCTCTTTAGAAACCTATTTTCTCACACGAGTTCTTGTATCTTACCTATTAGAATTAATGTTCCTATACTTTTGCATTTTTAACTTTATTTTCTCATTTTATGAATGCATTCATCTTTTTGTTGACATTTTTCATGAGGTCTCTTTATGACAGTCTGGGATCTGCAGATATTTAATCATTCTCCTTCAATCTGAGCCCATTCCATTTGCTTTGAGCGTCTCTTTTTTGTTTTTTTTGTTTTTTTTTTTTACACTTGTCCGTCTATGGTTAGCGAAACTTCATTTTGATTTTGATCTGCATATATTTAATCAGTCTCTTTTTTGTTTTTGTTTTTTGTTTTTTACACTTGTCCGTCTATGGTTAGAGAAACTTCATTTTGATTTTGCTAGCTGGACTACTCATCAACTTTTATAAAAATATATATACATATATACATATATATATATATATATGTTTCAGTATGTTTTACTTAATCGTAAAGGAAAATTTACGTCGTAAACTTTCTAACATAACCTGGCTTCCCAAATGGACTACATCTTTTGTAGAATTTAGTATCTTAAATGGTAGGAGCAACTTGCTGTACTTTGTAGCTCACGAGTTTGGAGGATCTCACAATTACTACTTGGAGGTCTACATAATGTAATCATACAGTGCAGGAACTTAAAGAAGGATCCTGAAAGTTGATATTTTCTGCTTTCTTTGCAGTTCTATCCGATCTTCAACTCTGCATTTTTACACATGAAGATGGTTTTCTTTACCTGAAGTGAGCTAGAGCATCATTTATCGACTATCTTATTGATTTGGGATTTTTGGAGATTTCCTTCTAATAAGGTTGTTAGTACAAGTCCTCATAAAACATATTTTTTGTAATATGCTGTAATGGGTAATAGCATATATACATTTATTTTCCCGATTTTGTTGCATTGTATTGTGCATATAATTATGTCTTGCCAAGCTTTTGTATGTGCATTCGTGAAACTTGGTACAGGCAAACAAGTAGCTTATAGATAGTATTATTGGCTTGTTTTGCTAGCTAACAATATGGCTGATTATTGTAGTTAACGTATTTCTTTTCTTTGAATGATCCTTGCAAAAAATAAGGGAAAGGGTGTGCATGATAAAAGGACCCTTTCTCAACATCACAAAGTGAGGAAAGCCTCTTGCCCTTTTTATATAATATTTTTTGGGGGCTAAGCTAGTATTTTTTGAGTGTGCTTACCATGGAACTGCAATTTATCACCACTTTTACCGAAGGCAGAAAAATGATTATGATTATTTTTTTTCTTCTTGCTTTTATGATGCAAATTCTTCATAATGGGTATAGCATCTAGGCGATGTTCAATATGTTGCTTTGGTGAGGGGATGGGGATAGAAAGCCTATCTGTTTGTAACCAACAAGGAATTAGTGTTGAACAAATGTTGTCATCTGCCAATAGTTGCTTCTGAGCTGCTAGGTTGAGTTTCAACAAGGCCTATCGAAGGTTTGAGTTATAAACTTAGTACAAATAAGCTGGGATTGGATGCTAAAGACTAGGCTGTCCTGCCTTCTCTACACCTAGGGGGATGGAAGGATAAAAAGTTTTCTATTTTTTTTCCTATGTTATGCTTTATATGTGTGTGTGTATATATATATATATATACACACACACACATATTTATATACATTTAGTGATCTCATGTGGGTTCAAAACAAAATCCTCTTTTTATTACAATCCTCTATGTGTATGATATTAGGTTCTTTGCTATCTTAATGTTTGTGTAGGGTGACATGTGGGATAATTTGCTTGGATGAAATCTTCTGAGAGCAGTTTTGGATCTAGCTAACAGTAAGGTTTGTTTGGTTTTATTTAGCAAAAAAAATAAGGTTTGTTTGGTTTTAGTTCTTTTGAATTATATGATGTTTTTGGTTGGCTCATTGACTTCTTTGCTGTTTTATAATTTCTTCTTTAGTGTGTGGGTGTGTCCAATTTGTAGCATATCCAGCTGAAGGTTTCAAAGCCAAATGTTGTCCACTATTATGTAGATTAGGCATCAAGTGTAACTTCAGCGAACTTCCCTAGAGAAAATAATGTAGCATATCCAGTTGAAGGTTTCAAAGCCAAATGTTGTCCACTTTTATGTAGATTAGGCATCAAGTGTAACTTTAGTGAACTTCCCTAGAGAAAAATAATTATCTTTATGTCCTCATAATCACAAATTCAAGCAAAGACTGATGTCTTCTAAATAAAAATTTTATTTCAAAAGCCACAAATGAAATCGGTTATGCCTGCAGATCATGCATGGCTGCGTCCCCCTAGCTATTTCTGCAATCCGATGGAATGAACATATGTAAATTAGACCTTTAATTTATGTAATTCACTGGTTGTTCTTTATTGCTTCATGTTCCAAGCATAATCACCGCATTTTCGCCAATCCTTGGAGTTTTCAGAATGTCTTTAGACCCATAATAATTGAAATTTTTGTTTTTGGGAATAAAAGAAATTTCTTACATGAAAGTGAAGTAATATGGTGTGGAGGACAATGGAGATATTACTGCATAGAGGATGATGGATCCTCCTCTTGTTTGTTCTTTGCTGCTTGATGTTCTAAGCTAAGACAGTGTACCTTCGATAGTTCTAGTACTTTTTCGATTTCCCATGACCCCAAAACATTTCAAGCTTGATGATGTTCTAAGCTAAGACACTGTTATCACTGATTCTGATTCGCCTGGCGTGCCTGTTTCTGGATCATCAGCTCTTCCTGTTTCTAGTCCCGCTGTAACGACAACAGTGGTTGGACCTCCTAGTGTAGCTGTGTCTCCTAAACCTACCACTGTTTCAGGTGGTGCCGGAGTTTCTGCCTCTTTGGCAAGCGGCAGTACATCACTGTATGATCCACTTAGCTACTTATTCTCTACTGAGTAGTCATTAGTTTGAATATTTTAATGGCTGATATGGTACATCTCACATTTCTAAAAATTTGCAGGAGCAACCATTCTAATTTATCTCAAGATGATTCACATTCTGTACATGGAGCTTCTATGCAGGACATAGAGGTACAGCTAATTTTTTAAGGCTACTTGAAAATTTTAAAATGTGGATAGTCCTCTAAGAAGGATGGGATTTTTTTGGGTTATGCTTTGATTTTTATGTTGGCGTTGATTTTTATGATGTTAATTATCTAGAATTTATTTGATTTGATTTTTAATTTGATTCTAGGATTTATGATGTCTGTGTCTTCATCAATGCTATTATCTTCTTTCTTTTCATACACTCTTAGAAACTATTGGTATGTTTTAGGAGGCAAAAAAATGCTTTTAAGGCACTTCTGGAATCTGCTGACTGGAATTGGGACCGGTATCTTTGTTCTCCTCAGTATCTTTTGTTTTACATTTTTTACTGTCCACATATATTTGATTTGAATGATATTGATTTGTATCAATAGGCAATGAGAGTAATAATCAATGATAAAAGATATGGTGCTTCGAAAACTCTTGGTGAGCAGAAAAGCAAGTGTTTAATGAGGTAAACATTGCACAAACTCTTGCGGGTGTTGCTATGTGTTGGAATTTGTGGAATGCTTTGAAGGAGTTGTATATTCCTTGATGTTTGTAACATGCGATTGTTAATGCACAATTTCAAACGATTAATTTAATGTCAGCCACAAGATGGAGGTTTGTACTTATCCTTGCAATGACAAAGCAATGTTTGGTTTCAGACAAATTGTGTATTTTAAACTTAGGTGATGCACAAGATATATTTAGTGTTCTAAATAAACTTTTATTTTTGGCAAAGCTGTAACTATCTTTGAAGATGATGAACGCTTCAAGGCCGTTGAATGAGCCAGAGACCGTGAAGATCTTTTTCATAATTACTTGGATGAACTTATGGAGAAGGCAAATTTGTGAGTAAATGTTGTTTACATGCATGGATATTTGAATTCCATATGTTTTCTTTTTGATTATTTGCTTATTCAGTAAGGTGCAGCATTCACAATTCATTATTAAAGATCGAATGGGCAGTATAAATATTAGTAAACCAGCAATGTATGTGGCACAGATGCCGACACACGAACAAAACATGACATGATGGTTCACCCGAATGCAAATTCCTAAAAAACTAGAACTCTGACACGTTGAACGATACATATTTTAAATATATAAATATATGGCAAGAAAACATTTTCAAATTATGTGTAATTAAACATTCTACAAATTTATAGCCCTAAGAGTGACCTGCTTTGCCCTAGAAGATTAGGAGAAATTAAAGGAAGAAAAAACAGAAAAAACAAATAAATCTGTTCCATTAAAACAAACCCGTTTCATGCATGCCCGATGCGTCTGGGGCATGTTGGTGTCCTATACATGTTGAACACGACACGACTCTCTGACCTGAAAAGAGATTCTATGCTTCTTAGCTGGCCAAAAAAACCATTTTATTTAAGGCTATTTTGTTGAAAAATTTGTGCATTTCCCTTTTATGCATAGCAATGTCATTTTCTTTATCCATATCTGATGTATGATTGGATGTACTTGTTACCAGCCCTTTTCTTGTGGGGAAGCAGTACTTCCGAAACATAGGGGAGGAGTTTTAAGTATAGTCTTCTCAAGTGTGGATTGGTGATATACCTGCTAGGTAGAGGGGACTTGAGCATAAAAATATCTTGCTAAATTCATTCTGCTCTGTTAAGTAAATGGCTTTAGGGATTCATGGTGTAGCAAGACCATTTTTGGAGAAGAATAGTGGCGGCAAAACGTGGTTTGGATCATTGAGGGTGGGAAGGATTCCTCATGGTTTAATAAAGGTTGAAACTCATTTGTGCTACGGGGAGCAATAATACTGACCATTTCTGGAGCGATAAGTGGGCTGGGATTCTTCCTCGTGGGATGTGTTTCCTGTTTTGTTTGAACTTGCCGTTAACAAGCAAGCAACAGTGTCCTCTTCTCTTCAGGATAATAATCAGGCACTTTGTTGGAATGTGTGCTCCTGGGGAGAAGAGCTCGAGATTGGGAGTTGGAGATGTTTGTGCAGTTCTTATTGTCATATATAAAAGCCTAATGTAGATAGATCATCATAGAACATAAAACAGGGCTGTTCGAGTTAAAATCTAAATACAAGATCTTGATGAATAACAGTGAGGAGGGAAACAAGGTGAATTTCTCGTGGAAGCAGATTTGGAAGATAAGAGCCCCCTGAATGGCATTTGGAAGATAAAAGTCTAATGTCGGAGGCTGCTTGGAGCAGAATTTTGAACCTTGATAACGTCCAGAGAATGGGGCAGGTGCTGGTTAATATCTGTTCTATTCACAGTTGTTTATTTGCAAAGGCAGTGGGTCTCAAGCCTGGGGCGCCTAGGAGCTTAAGTGCTTAGGTGCTTGTCCAATGGCGGAGGAGGAGGATCACAAATTATTAACATACCTGATCGATCGGAAAATTGATTGCCATCGATTTGAGTTGTCAGAAACTTGATCGGCATGAGGGAAGTTGTTGGATTTCAGGGGAGGGTTTTGGTTGGTGGAAGAGATTGCTTGTTTTTTTTTTTTTTTTTTTTTTGGGGGGGGGGGGGGGGGGGGAGGATTCTCTTCTATTGATTCTTTTATTTTAGTTTAGCAAAAATATGTCATTTTTGCTTGCCTTTGTTAAAGTAAAAATAAAAGGCCAGAGAAGTGAATGCATTCTCCTTCCCCAATTTGGATCTCTTCCTCCCCCAACTCGAACCCATAGAAGAGGATGTGTTCTGCAATTGACGGTGATCAAGGGATTCAGCAACTCCAGTCAATGCAAATCAGGGTTCGGGTGACTCCAGTTGGAAGCGATCAAGTCTCCGATCGATCAGGTATGTTTTTCTTCTTCTGCTGCTTCTAAAGTAAAGTGGCCGCCCTGTGTCAGGGCAGCCAAGGTACACGAGCAACGTGCTCGCCTTGGTCCCCATGGACCAAGGCCCTGCTTGCCATGATCCATGGGGAGAGCCAGGGCAACAAGATGTCTAGGCAACACCTTAACAACTATAGTGAAGAAAAAATTGGTTTCCCATCTGTTGATCCACTGAATGTGGGTAAGGCAGATTTGGGATGTCACTTTCTATTCTTGGTTATAGTTGGGTAGATGACAGAGGAACTTCATTACAAGAATGTGAACCCTGAAAATACTCTAAAGAAAGATGATCTCCTTCCACTAATGCTTGTAGGCAAGGAAATGGTCTGTAAATACCCTGTCATCCCTCTGCAAATAAACACCTCCAAAAAGAAGAAAAAAAAATGTTGCTGTCTGCAACTACAATGAGAAAGTTTTAATTGTTGTGATCCCTAGTCTATGAAACTTTGATTATGCAACTTTCATATTTAAAAAGCCAGGGAGTTATGTGATGCTGCTTAGATATGTAGTTAGAATGGCGGACAAGAAAATATCGCTATTGGAAATATTCTATTAATTAATATAATATCAATATTAGGCTATGTGTTTTATTTTATCTTGGGCTTTGTATTCTGAGCCCATTAGGGTTTCCTTTATGTGTGTGCTTCTATTATGTTGCCTTGTTCAAGGGGTTAGGGTTTCCTAGTAACCCTGGTATTGAGTATTTTAAATAGATAGTCTTGGTACCTATATTACGGTATCCGACTTTTCTCCTTAAAATTCTCTCCTCTTTTTCACTACAATCACCAAATACCTTAATATTTTGGCCCTCTTAGTTTTCCCAATGCCCATTAAAGAAATTTGCAAGGTCAACTGTACTAAGATGCCCTTATCTCCGGTATGGATTCCACTAACTCTTTGATCTCAAGCAATGCAAAAAATGAGTATAAGCTATTTCGCCATTACTAGGACACAGAGTGTATAATAGGAAAGAAATTTTAGGATCTCCTTGACTGGTACCATCAAGCTTATTGTTTCATTTTTTCTAGACTCAATGAGTTCCTGTGAATCAATATTTCTCTAACTATATTAAATGATTATTACATGTATTGGGGTTTTAGGTTTTTTGTAATGAAATCTATTTGTGTTCGACATAACAGTTCAGGCTTGTGATATTCTGATGTCTTCTTCTTTTTAGTTAAATTTAAGCCATTGTTGCAAAAGTTATGAAGGTATATAAGAACATCTTGGAGATTTTGGTATGCTTCTCTGAAATTAAACCCATGCAATACTTCATTGCTCTTATTTAACTTCATGATGTAAGGTAAAATTTTCTTGAAGATCAGAAATTCTTGATATTCAAGAATATTTCCGATATGCTTCTTGACTAATGAAATGCTATCAAATGTTCATTCAGTATTATTTCTTTCTATAGATGGCTTGATTTATTCACCTTCTAATGCACTCTTGCAATTGACTATGCTTTTTACAATTTATATTATTCTTATCTATGATTATTGTTAACTGGCCCATCTTTTTGTGGGAGAGTTCCTTACAAATGAGAACATTGTTGTCTTGTTTATGGTGCAGTTTATGCACTTTGTGTCAGTTGTGCTGTGGATGATCAAGTTCTGGTATCTTTTGATGTTTATTGCCACCTAATCACCATTTAGTTGTAGTCCGATACAAATTCTTGAGGGTTGCTCAGAGTATTTCAATTGTCTCTGCAGACAGAAGAACGGGAGCATAGACTTTTTGAATGCTTCAGGGAAGTCCTTGCAAAAATTGATCTACGATCTAGTGTTGAGGTTCCATCATTTTAATCACTTTAGCAACAATTAAGGGCGTACTCATTTAATTGGATTTTCTGGATATACTGGTACTTTTTGTTGATTTTAGGTTGTGGAGCTTCAAAGGCATCATAAAGAGTGCCTTCCTTAGCAGCTAAGAGATCCCCTGCCACATCAGATGAATATATGCTTTCCTCCAACTATGGCAAATAGGGAGATTGAAAAGTTGCGTCTGTCAGTCTTTTATGTGCTTCCTCTTGTCAAATTTCATGTGCGGGTGCAGTTTTTACAGGGTCTGTTGAAGCTGAGTCTCTATTCTCAGTAGCATTTAGATTCATTTATTTATAGGCAATGTAGTTCATTGCTTAAATATCATTATTGCTTTGTTTCACATTACCTCAACAGCCGTCCCCCTTCCCCAAAACTTTCTAGAAAAAAAAAAAAGAACACACAATTTTATGTGGAGCCTTGTACACTTGTTGATAGGGCTCTTAACTATGGACTTCTGTGTCATTATTTGAAATTAGTTGAGGTATTATAGCTATACTTTCTTGCTTCGTTAATTTATTAAATCCTTTGAAATGATTATTTCCTATTCGGAATAATTTTATTTTTTCCTAGATTTGTGTTTTGCTTAGTTTGGATGTAGTCACTACACATTAGACGAAGTGCAAAGTTGCATGTAATTTGCGGTGACATAGTTTTGATTGATGAGACTAAAGAGGGCATCAATGCTAGCTTGGATCTATGGAGTCATACACCGGTATCTCAAGGTTTTAGGTTTTGTAGGTCCAAACAAAATAAATGGAGTGTAAGTTTAGTGAGCTTAGGGAAGTAGATGCCCGTGTTGAAAGGGAACTTCTGTAGAATTTCTATAAGATCCACATTATTCTATAAATGAGTGTTGGAGAATGTAGAAACATGATCACAAAATGGTAATACGAAGAGCATTAGTTGAGATGCGTACAGGGAGATGGATAAATGGTAATACGAAGAGAGAGAAAATTAGAAATGGGCTGGTTCAGGTTCAATTGAAGATTCAGTATTTTAGGCATGTGCAACGTAGACCTATAAGCACCCAGGTCGTGGGTGCCAGGCGATTGACTTGGGAGAGAGATGGAAGGCTAAGGGATAGGCTGTCGAGAACTTGGATGTAAGTTGCAAGAAAGGACAAGAATGTTGAGGTTGTAGATGAGGAGGTTGCCGTCTTTAGTGAATAAGTGGGATAGGAAAATCCATAACAATGGCTAGTGTAATCTTTTGGTTTCATTTAGTTTGCTCGTTTTTATGAAAACTGGGTTGTACTTAAATTTTGTGTGATTTTCCCCAGGTTAGGTGAAAAGCTTCAATCCTTCACAGCCAAGTTAGTATAGTTGTCAAGGCGCCAAGGCGGTGGGAGGGAGCATGGATGCCTTGCCGATAAGGTGACCGCTAGGCACTCAAAGCGTGAACAAGAGAAATATTAAGTTGCTTAATGATATATTACAAATAAAGTTGATAAATATTCACTTTTTTTTTTTTGAAATTATGGTTCATTACTAAGTTAAATCATGAAACATACACTAATATTATCTAGTTCTAAATTCAAGGGAGTCAAATAATTAGAAAAAAATAAAATATATATTAATTCATAATAAATTTCAATTCAAGTGAGTGAAAAGAATAAAGTTAAAAGTTTAAAAGATCGTAGTGAAAGATTAACCAAAATAAAAAATAAAAAGTAAAAGGGAAAGTTGGTGGGGTGGGGTTAATAGTTTCAAAGTTAAAAGAAAAAGAAAGTGGGAAAAGTGGAATCAAAAAAGAGAAAAAAAAGAGTTGGATATAAGGTCACATGGGTTGCACATGGCAGCCTCCACTACCAGCCCTTTGCCATTCGATTATGATCGAGATCCTCCACTTTTTCGTTGTTGCAAGTCTAGGTCTTCGGCCTCCATCGAGTATCTTATTTTTTTATTTTTTATTTTTTGATTGGGTCTATTTTCCTCCAAGGCACCCCCGCCTTGCCTCAAAGGAGTCTCAAAGCGGCCTAGGCGATGCCTTGAGAGCCAAGGCGGGCGCCTTGGAGGGAAAAATCGAGGTGGCCCTCGCCTAGTCTCCCCATAGCCGCCTGGACGCTAAGGCGCCGCCTTGATAACTATGCAAGTTAGGGCATTGCATCACATGACTGGTGGATCATGCAGTTTCTATGGTTTAAGAGAACCAAAATGATATCGAATCTCATGGTTGTTTGAGCTGGAATTCTATGTTTTACGGGGCAAGCTCTCATGGCTTTATTTCTTCTCTTTTTGTTCACTGTAGGGATCAGTATGTTATTGCTGTTGTACTGTATTCTGCGATTATTCAGTCCTTTGAAAGGTTTTTAGAGGTCCTGACCAAATTATATGAAAAATGTCTGATTGTGTGAGGAAAATTGAATCTGGGGTAATTCGGCCAGTTTCATCCTATTGTGCCAGTGCTGTATAGAATTCTTAAGGTCAGGAAGCAGTAAGAGTAGTATTATGGAGATGGATTTCCATATTGCTAAGGATCCTAAAGATGTGGATATTTTATCTGTTATGGTACCGGTGTTTCTTCTATTGTACAGTGGAAAGGAAGCTGAACATTATATCACTAATTTCACACTGTTATTTAGTTCTAATAGTTGTTACATGGGACATCTCGTTTGGTCTTATGGAGTAGGAAAGTGATTCTAAGTATTTCAGTTATTTTACTAGGCATGTGACAGTTTCCTTAGTGTTGTTTGTTATGAAGCTTATGGATTTGGTGGTGTGTTTATACTGATCTGACCAAACTTCTGTTAGACATTGTCTTTGCCCTAGTCGTAAAATAATATTGGCAGTTTATGTGCTACTGATCAATCAAGATTCTAAATTTTTTATCTTATTTTTGCAGATTCTTTATATGGATTGGGATGCTAGTTAGCACAAAGTTCCAATCCTTTAATATAATAGCTGCTATATGTGGTTTGCTAGGAAGTCTGTCATCCATGGAAAATGGGGCAAAGGACAGAAGATATTGTGTCTATTTAGAAAAAAAAAAAAAAAAAAGCTTCTGTACAGGTACTTCCCAGATTTATTGTTACTAATGTTAAAAAATGGGTCAATGGGTGTGAAGAAGAATTTTTGTGATCATTTGTTGTTTGCTTATTTATTTATTTTTATCAAAATTGAACTGCTTTAAGGAAAAAGTCTATTGGACTGGAAAAATATGGCAATGAGGATGGAAAATTTAAGAAAGAAACTGGGCAATTTCATTAAACTAGACAAAATAACTAGATATGAGAATCAAATGAAGTACAAGCAAAGGTGGTATGAACTCTTATCAATACTATTCTGATTAATTTCTTATTTGTTGATCGATGGTTGAATTGTTAACTGTTTTCCACCCGAATATTTTCTTGTTGGTAATGGTGTTCTCCTTCTGGTTGACATTTAATATGTTGACTTCAAAAAAAAAAAAAATCCATGTCAGGGAAATTATTTTCCTTTTCACTGTTAAGTTATTTTTTTAATATTTTATAAGCTTGCAATTATCCTGTAATAAATAAGATTTCCTCGTCCATTATATATTTAGAATTTCAACACTGGTAATGAAGTTGGTGTGGTGGATAGTTGTGGCAGTGAAAAAGTTGGCGTTGGGGTGGTGCAATGGCCACTACCCGTTCAGTAGTGCCACCAACTCCACTTCCACCGCTACCATCATTGCATAAATTTGAAGTGGAAGGAAATGGCCACTCCATGTTTTTTTGTGGAATTATCTTTTTATTTGAACAAAATGGAGCTATTTGCATATGACCCCATTTGTATGCTATACATGTGTTTTATCAGGGAACAACTGAAACATTGTAAGTGTTTGTTCGTATCTTTCTCTAAGTTTAATTGTTTAGACTCCTTTGATGGAAAGCCAGATTATAGTTATCACGGTTTTGCCCTTATATAATGTTAGAATTAGCATCTAATTTGTTCATCATGGCTTCTTCATTTCCAATAATTCTTGAATCTATTTTGTGGTTCTATATGTCTAGAGGCAAATTAATGATTAATGCTCTTTTATGAGGAATTTGCATGTTATTGTCACTTAATTGAATTTGTGTTAGATGATTGTATATTATGTTAGAGAGAATGGAATCACTTAACATTGTGTTAAGTGAGACCCTTTATTTATAATAGACTCGTGGTACATCGTAAGTAAGGTGGGCATACCCACACACAATACAAGCACACATATACTCACGCTAACACCCCCCCTCAAGCTGAGGCATATATATGTTTATCATGCCCAGCTTGTTACAAATAAAATGAACCCGGGGTCCAGCTAAAGACTTAGTAAAAATATCTGCTAATTGATCACTCGTCCAAACATGAGAAAGAACAATAGTGCCTCGGGAGAGCTCCTGTCGAACAAAGTGACAATCTATCTCAATGTGCTTCGTCCTCTCATGAAAGACAGGATTCGAAGCAATATGAATCGCAGATTTGCTGTCACACCATAATGAAGCAGGCTCACTCATCTTACACCCCAACTCATCAAGGAATTGCCGAATCCACATGATTTCTGTAGTAGCCGTGGCCATTGCCCGATACTCCGCCTCTGCACTACTCCTAGCAATGACATCCTGCTTTTTGCTCTTCCAAGACACTAAGTTACTTGCAACAAAGACAGTATATCCAGAAGTAGATCTCCTATCCGTTGGACTACCAGCCCAATCTGCATCCGTGTAACTCTCCATGCAATAATGCCCATGTGCAGTAAAAGCGATACCTTTACCAGGATTACCCCGAAGATATCGCAAGATTCTCAACACTGCATCCCAATGCGGTTTCCTCGGAGCAGCCATAAACTGACTTACAACACTAACTGAATAGGCAAGATCAGGCCTAGTCATAGTGGTAAGATAATTCAACTTGCCAACAATCCGCCGATACTTCTCTGGAGAATCAAGCAGCTCACCCTGATCAGCCAGGAGCTTCAACCCCAGTTCCATAGGTGATTCTGCTATTCGAGATTGATGCATGTTGAACTCAATCAGAATATCCATAACATACTTGCGCTGGAAAAGTAGAATACTACCCTTTTTTCGAGCAACCTCCACACCTAAAAAGTATCGCAAATCTCCCAAATCCTTCGTCTCAAAGTGTGCATGTAAATGACATTTTAAAGCATTAATGCCCTGCTCATCATCTCCGGTAAGAACAATATCATCCACATAGAGGACAAGATAGATGCATCCCATAGAGGTTCGGCGATAGAAAACTGCATGATCCTTCTGGGATTGAAGCAACCCAAATTTTTGCACCACAGAACTAAAGTGGCCGAACCATGCCCGAGGGGACTGTTTAAGTCCATATAATGAGCGCCGAAGCTTGCACACTTTCCCCCCCTGAGCAACAAACCCAGGTGGTTGCTCCATATACACATCCTCATCGAGATCACCATGAAGAAAAGCATTTTTGATGTCTAACTGGTATAGAGACCAAGAATGCTGGGCAGCAAGAGACAGTAAAAGACGAATAGCGGCCATTTTCGTGACGGGGGAGAATGTCTCAAAGTAATCCAGGCCATAAGTCTGAGCATACCCTTTAGCAACTAGGCGAGCCTTAAGCCGTGCCATAGTACCATCAGGATTGACCTTGAAGGCATATACCCAACGACAACCAATAATCGATACATCCTGTGGAGGATCCACCAGATCCCAAGTGCCATTGTGCTGTAAAGCTTGCATTTCATCTGCCATAGCCTGGCGCCAGCCCTTATGTTGGAGCGCGATAGAAACCGACGGGGGAATGGCATTATCGTCAAGATTAGCCACAAATGCCTGAAGACTCGCTGAAAGGCCTTGATAGGAGTGAACATACAGTGGACGGTCCCTACAAGCACGATAACCCTTCCGAGCAGCAATAGTAAGATCAGGAGGATCTCTATCGGGAGAGACTGGCTCTGCAGGGGCTGTTTCAACAGAGGACGGAACTAAATTCGAAGACGAGATAGGATGTTCAGGAATAACCACCGACGGGACATCAGAGGATGAATAAATGAGGATGGAGTCAGACTCTGGGACAGAAGAAGTTGGGGGAGACTGGACGGAAGGAGAGTAGAAAGGCTGATACTCATAAAATGTGACATGACGGGAAGTCAATACCCATCCCAACTCAGGGGAATAGCAACGATAACCTTTAGACACTGTGGAATACCCCACAAACACACATTTAAGAGCACGAGGATCAAGTTTAGATACACATGGATGATCATCATAAACATAGCAGGTGCAACCAAAGATTTTGGGAGGCAGAGGAAAAAGACTACGAGTTGGAAAGAGGAGACCGCATGGGGTCTGACCCTTAAGAGTGGACAATGGCATGCGATTGATTAGATAACAGGCAGTAAGAACAGCGTCACCCCAAAAATGTTTAGGAACATTTCTATGGAAAAGAAGGGCACGAGCAGTGTCTAACAGGTGACGATTTTTGCGTTCAGCAACACCGTTTTGCTGTGGCGTCCGAACACAAGATAGGCGATGATGAATACCACGATTACGAAGAAAAAGCTGGAATTGGTCAGACATATATTCCCCCCCTTGATCAGATTGGAGGGTTGGAATACGAATATGAAAATGGGTTTCAACATAGGAATAGAAAGCACAAAAGATTGAGAACAACTCAGAACGATTTTTCATTAAGTAAATAAAGGACATCCGGGTATAATCGTCCACAAACAGAACATAATACTGAAAACCATGAGTTGATACGACAGGGCATGGACCCCAAACATCAGAGTGAACAAGATCAAATGGAGCCGATGCTCGCTGACTCAAACGGGAAGGTAAACTGACACGACACTGCTTTGCGAGTTGACAGGACTCACAATTTATTTGGGAAACAGAATTAAAACGAGGAAATAAAGACTGTAACACGGACAAGGAAGGATGACCCAATCTACTGTGAACATCCTGAACATCCGACTCTCGAATCAAGGCAGCAGGAACAAGAATGCCATCCAGCTCATATGTCCCCCCATTGAGACGGCCCCTACTGATAGTCTTCTGCGTCAAGAGATCCTGCAAAACACAACCACCAGGAGTAAATGTCACGGAACAATTAAGATCTCGAGTAATGCGACTGACAGATAACAAATTGAAAGACATGCCAGACGTATATCTAACAGAAGAGAGAGAAAGCCCATTAGTAGAATAGGCAACCCCCTGTCCCTGAACTGGCAAGGTGGAGCCATTAGCCACCATAATCTGATGATGATGAGGAATCGGCTGAAAATCAATAAGAATACCTCGGTCACCAGTCATATGAGTGCCAGCGCCAGAATCTATAATCCATGAGTTAGAGGGAACTGCAGTGCAAGCAGAAGTTGACTGAGCCAGAGTAGCAGGAGACGTATCCTCATAAGCCGATCCAGTACGGGAAGCTTGATACTCCATATACCGAGCATACTCATCTGGGCTCATCGGCACCATTGTCGGATCAGGACTGGGAACAGCAGGAGATTCAGTGGCCACATGAGCAGAGGGAAAGCGGGGTCCTGAAGCACCTTGAGTAGCCAAGAATTTCCTGCAATAACTCTGAACATGGCCAGGAATACCACAATAATTACACACGCGTGTCTCACGGCCTCGACCCCGTCCACTAGGGTTACTGCGACCCATGCCACGGCCACGAGACCCACGGCCACCGCCGCGGGCTGAATAGAAAGCGGCATGTTCAACGGAATCACCCGTTGAACGACGGTCATCACGAAGAGTTGTACGAAGCACGCGACGATGTACTTCACCAAGAGGAGAGGCACGATCATCCGACAAAATTTGAGAACGAGCAATCTCATATTCAGGCCCTAAGGTATTAAGATAGCATGTGACGAGGAATTGAGTACGCTGCTCCTGAAATGTGGCCCGAGTAGTGGGATATGGAACCAGGCGATCGAACTCATCTGCAAAGGATTTAAAATCCTCATAATGTTCCTGCAAGGGTTTCCCCGGTTGGGCGGGTTTCAACAAACCACGCAGCACATCATAGAGTCGGGAAAAATCATTTAATGACGAATACAATTCCTCTAGGGTATCCCAAATCTCCTTGCAGGTATCTGTACTGCTAACAAGATTTTGAACCGAAATATCCATAAAATTTAACAATTGACTATAAAGACGACAGTCCAAAGTATACCAATCATCATATGTAGGGTCTTTTTCATTCGGAGGAGGATGGGTAAGATGGTGAGACAACCGCTGGCCATGTAAATTCTTGAAAACATTCTTCTTCCATAAGGTATAGGTAGACTGGCCCGTTAAAACTCGTTCAACAAGCTTCGTAGAGATGAGTGTTGGAGTGTGCAATCGAATAGTCCCAGATCCAGGCACACCGGATGAGGGAGTCGTTTCAGTTGTGCCCTCAGGACGCACCGAGGGATCAGGGGTGGCCATCGAAATCAATTACTTCAGCCACACCGAAGCAAATCACCAGAAAGAAAAGAGAGAGAAGGCAAAGGAAGCCTAACTCCAACACATCAGGCTGACAGATCCAAATAAAATAAAAGAACCACTCAAACCCTTAGAAATCATGATGAGAAATCGGGGAAGGCTGTTCTGGGCTGGTTAGTTTGAGAAGAGAGGCTGTTGGTGAGTGTGGATGGTGTCGGCTAGGGTTTTTTTGGGCGAGAGACGGCTGTGGCTGGAGATGGTGGGGCTGTCGGCTAGGGTTTTGGGTGGCTGTCGGCTAGGTTTAGGGTGGAGAGGCGGCTGTGGGGCTGTTGGCTAGGGCTAGGGTGGCTGTCGGCTGGGGTTAGGGTGGAGAGGCGGCTGTGGGGCTGTCGGCTAGGGTTAGGGTGGAGAGAATGAGAGAGAGAGAGAGAGAGAGATTAAGGTTTTCTCAACCTGGCTCTGATACCATGTTAGAGAGAATGGAATCACTTAACATTGTGTTAAGTGAGACCCTTTATTTATAATAGACTCGTGGTACATCGTAAGTAAGGTGGGCATACCCACACACAATACAAGCACACATATACTCACGCTAACATATTATACAATAGCCCTATCATCAAGATATTCAATAGAATTGAATAAAGAAACAATTATAAATTTATGGACATTGTAAGGGAGTACGATACCTCCAATATGGTACCATTTGCTGCTTTATTCTTTTGGTTCTCAATGGGTTTATAGCTTTGAAAATGCTGTTGCATCTTCTTGATGGTTCTCGCCACATTTTTTAGGTCACAGCTCTTGTTCTTAAGATATTTCTGTATGATAATGGTGAAGCTAACTTTTGTAATACATCAAAGTTTTTCCCCCGTGGCTTCTATCTCTATAAGTCTCAATTCTGGCTTGGCCTATATGAAGCTTCTGGCCTTTTTTCATCCATCTATGCACGTTCAATAGCTGACTGTAAGATATGCAGCTCTAGAGGATTTTAATCCATGTACTGGTTTGTTAAGCACTTCCGTGGTTCTTGCAGGCTATTTTCATGATGTGCATTGTTTCTGCTGTCAATCCTTGTCTAAGGTCCTATATTCACCTTGGTACTGCTTCTTTGATTTGTAATGGATATTATTGCTAATTTGTTGCGTTTTTCCTTGGTAGGGATTTAGTCATTGTGGTACTTGCTAACCTATCAAAACAACTTCAATATATAACCAGGTCCAAGGTGACTGCAGTAGCTGCAATTATTGTGGTTATAATTGTATTCGAGTTTATGCTTGGGTAGTTTAAATTCTTAAATCTTTAATTTTGTGCAAAGAACTCTCTAGTTTGATTTCATTTATTTTATATTTAAAATTTTCCCTTGGAGGACTGCAGTGCCTAAAGGAGGTTATAGGATCCGCTTTTCTTTGTGGTCTCAGCTTAGGGGCACTTGTTGAGGTAACTTCTTCTTTCTTGTCCTTGGAATTCATTTTGTCTTATATGTCAAATGAGCCTTGACAATTCAAATTCATGCTTGTCCAAATACCGAGGAGCTTCACTAGAACCCTATTGCTGTATTCTTTACTAACAAAATTTGGAATTATTACCTTCTTTTGTTTGATCCCAAAACATGTCAATAGTGTGTTGCATTAGACTGTTGTGGTTGCGGTGGCATTGTTGTTAATTGATAAATACTTGAATGCTGAATGTTGGAGGACAAGATGCTCCTCGAATTTTGAAAATTAGGGAAAAAAACCTAAGTTGAACAAGAAAGATCCAACTAAGGGCCTTAAACCAAGAGTGCCTCTGACTTGTACTAGAATGGAACCTTACTAGATTCCTCCTATTCAGTTCGAACTTTTGGAATGGTCGGATTATGGATTGCAAGATTGAGGCTTAACAAGCAACCCTACGATATATGGTTCTTTCCTCCGTTGTTTCTGTTACACGGTGATGTGTTTTATATCATCAGCGTTCAACTAAATATGCAATTGGTTTTTACTATTTTTTTGTTTGCATTTCTCCCAAAATTTACTTCTGCGTTTCTGGTGTTTTAGTTGCTAGTTTTTTCCTTTGTAGAATGTTGTTTGGAAGTAAAGTGATTCATATTGTAATCATGACTTTTGATAATGATTATATCATCAGTGTTTAACTAAATATGCAATTGATTTTATTCATGGCTTCTTCCGGCACTGATTCTGCATGGAGACACTTCAAATTTGAAGCGGGTGTCTATGGTACGTGGTCTTAACTCTAATTTTCCCCTCTTGTTCGTTGTTCCTTGTGCCCTGCGTTGCATCTTCAACTAGGGCCTATTCACAAAAAAATTCTTTAGAAAATCACATAACAAACTCAATGATTTTTTTAAATTATATATGCTCAATTTGTGTTCCGTGATTTTAAAATGTTATGGACTAGGCCCTAAATATCATTCATTTTTTGCGAATTTCAGAATAGATGTGGGATTAAACTGACTAATTTCAAATACCTTGGGGCCAAGCTACCCATTTTCAAGGATACGGGCTATATTGGCCCCATAATCATGAGGGGATCAAAAGAACTTTTATTTCACTGGTAGATATCAAGGCGCTAAAGTGAGCCAAGGCGGCAGGAGGGAGCCTTGACTCCTTGGCGCTAAAGCGAGCCAAGGAGCCAGCTAGACGCCCTGTGTGGGAATAATGGAAATATTAAAGACTTAATTTAGGGTATAAAATACCTTTAAAGTTGGATTAAAAATGATACAAGATCAGTGAATTGAGATAAATAAAACATTAGAAAGAATTATATTCTACATTAGTTCAAATTGCAAACTAACGTCAAAGTTTCAAGCCATATGTATGTTTACAATATTTAGATTAATGGAATAAATTAGGAAACAAGATGATTGTAATATCAATAAATACCATCTTAGTTTTTAGGTAAGAACTTGACTGTGAGAACTTATTAGCATTATAATTTTAAAATTAAATAAGGGTTTTTTTTTTTTTTTGCTTAGCAGAATTAAATAAGAAATTGACAAGAGTTGATGAGATGTTGCTTAATGATAAATTACAATTAAAGTTGATAAATATTAAAAAAAAATTGAAATTATGGTTGATTGCTAAGTTAAATCATGAAACATATACTAATATTATCTAGATCTAAATTAAAGTGAGTTAAATCATTGGAAAAAAAAATTAAAATATACATTAATTTGTAATAAATTTCAATTAAAGTGAGTAAGAAAAAATAAAGTTTAAGGTTTATAAGAGAGTAGTGAAAGATTAATTAGGAAAAAATTGAAAAGTAAAAGGGAAAGCTAATGGGGTGGGTTTAATATTTTGAAGGTCGGAGGGAAAAGTGGAATAAAAGAAGAGAAAAAAATGGATTAGTGTAAAGGTCACATGGGGCTAATCATTAAAGTGGTGAGCCATCTTTCCTCCTCCTCCATCTTCACGTTCTCATTTCGTGGGAAACCTGCAAGAAAGAAAATGGGTTGCACATAAAGAACCATGGCAACCGTTGCCACCAGCTCGCCATTTGATTAGGGTCGGGATTCTCCACTTTTGTCATTGCAAGTCTAGATCTTCATCCTCCATCAGGTATTTTATTTTATTAATTTATTATTTTATATTTTTTTGATTGGGTCATTTTTTGCGTAAGGTGTGCGCCCCTTGCCTTGAAGGAGTCTCAAAGCAATGTAGGTGACACTTTGTGAGCCAAGGCAGGCGCTTTGGAGAGAAAAAAAATCGAGGTGGTCCTCGCCTAGTCCCCCTAGCAAGGTGCCACCTTGACAAATATGATTTCACTAGATTTTTGTTAGATTTTTCTTCGATTTTTTTTTTTTGGAGGGGGCTAATTTTTTGCTAGTTTGAGATATAGCAAATGAGTAGACGAGTTATAGGGATCGGGTACTTAGAAGGATAACTTTAATAGGATATAAGAATGGGTTTTATACACTGCTATATATATATACACACACAAAGTCTATTAACTCGCATAGCTACATTGCATGATTGTTCACAAAATATTGAATTTAGACAATGAATAAATGAAAGAATATTGGGGGGTGCTTATTAACACTACAGTAAATCCTACTACGATCAAAGTAGAAAATTAAGATTCAACAAGGGAGATTAATATTTGAGGGAGCTTAATTTTGGTCAAACGAGTTTCTTTTAAGTGATTACGAGCAGTGTATGTGTTACATGGTGATACGTTTTATATTGTCAGCGTTTAACTAAATATGCAATTGGTGTTTACTATTTTTTGTTTGTATTTCTCCCAAAATTTACTTCTGCGTTTCTGGTGTTTTAGTTGCTAGTTTTTTCCTTTGTAGAATGCTGTTTGGAAGTAAAGTGATTCATATTGTAATTTGACTTTTGATAATGATTATATCGTCAGTGTTTAACTAAATATGCAATTGATTTTATTCATGGCTTCTTCCGGCACTGATTCTGCATGGAGACACTTCAAATCTGAAGCGGGTGTCTATGGTACGTGGTCTTAACTCTAATTTCCCCCTCTATTGTTTGTTGTTCCTTGTGCTCTGTGTTGCATCTCTAACTAGGGTCTATTCACAAAATAATTCTTTAGAAAATCACATAACAAGTTCAATGATTTTTAAAATTATATATGCTCAATTTGTGTTCCGTGGTTTTTAAATGTTATGGTGCAGACCCTAAATATCATTCATTTTTTGCGAATTTCAGAAAAGATATGGGATTAAACTGACTAATTTCAAACACCTTGGGGCCAAGTTGGCCATTTTCAAGGATGAGGGGCTATATCGGCTCCATAATCATGAGGGGATAAAAAAAAAGACTTTTATTTCGCTTATAGTTATCAAGGAGCTAAAGCTAACCAAGGTGGTAGGAGGGAGCCCTAACGCCTTGGCTATAAGGCGTCAGCTAGACGCCCAATGCGGGAATTAAGAAAATATTAAGAACTTAATTTATGATATAAAATACCTTTAAAGTTGGATTAAAAATGATACAAGATCAGTGAATTGATATAAATAAAACATTAGAAAGAATTATATTTTACATTTAGTTCAAATAGCAAACTAATATCAAAGTTTCAAGCCATATGTATGCTTACAATATTTAGATTAATGGAATAAATCAGGAAACAAGATGATTGTAATATCAATAAATAGCATCTTATTTTTTAGGTAAGAACTTGACTATGAGAACTTATCAGCATTATAATTTTTGAATTAAATAAGGGGTTTTTGCGTTTTGCTTAGCAAAATTTAATAAGAAACTAATTTTTGAACTAAATAAGGGGTTTTTACTTTTTGCTTAGCAGAATTAAATAAGAAACTGACAAGAGCTGATAAGATGTTGCTCAGTGATAGTTTACAATTAAACTTGATAAATATTTTAAAAAATAAAATTATGGTTGATTGCTAAGTTAAATCATGAAACATATACTAATATTATCTAGATCTAAATTAAAGTTAGTCAAATAATTGAAAAAAAAATTAAAATATACATTAATTTGTAATAAATTTCAATTAAAGTGAGTGAGAAAAATTAAAGTAGTGCAAGATTAGTAAAAGGAGAGTAGTGAAAGATTAATCAGAAAAAAAATGAAAAGTAAAAGGGAAAGTTAATGTGGAAAAGTGGAATAAAAGAAGAGAAAAAAATAGATTAGACATAAAGGTTATATTAGATTGGTGAGCCATCTTTTCTCCTTTCATCTTCTCATTTTCTGGAAACCTGCAAGAAAAAAATGGGTTGCACATAAAGAACCATGGCAATCATTGCCGCCAGGTTGCCATTTGATTACAGTCGAGATCCTTCACTTTTGTCATTACAAGTCTAGATCTTCATCCTCCATTGGGTATCTTATTTTATTATCTTTTGTTTTTTGATTGGGTCATTTTTCCTATAAGGAGTGCGCCTTGCCTTGAAGCCGTCTCAAAGCGACGTAGGCGATGCTTTGTGAGGCAAGGTAGGTGCCTTGGAGAGAAAAAATCAAGGCGGACCTTGCCTAGTCCTCCTAGCAGCTGCTCGGACGCTAAGGTATCACCTTGACAATTATGATTTCACTAACTTTTTGTTAGATTTTTCTTTGGTTAGGTTGTTTTTTTTTTTGGGCTAATTTTTCGCTAGTTTGAGACATAGCAAATGAATGGATGAGTTTTAGAGATCGAGCACTTAGGAGAATAACTTTAATAGGATCTAAGAATGGGTTTTATATACACTACTATATATGTATACACACACATTTTAGCTCGCATAGCTACACTGTATGATTGTTGGCAAAATATTGAATTTAGAAAATGAAAAAATGAAAAAGTATTGGGGGAGCTTATTAAGACTACAGTAAATCCTACTACGGTCAAAGTAGAAAATTAAGATTCAACGACGGAGATTAATATTTGAGGGAGCTTAATTGTGGTCGAATGGGTTTATTTTAAGTGATTATGAGCAGTGTATATGTTATTGGAAAAGATTAAACTGTTTTTCGGTTTAAAATGAAAGCTCCCATTGAAGTCTTTCTTTGAAATTTTTAACTGAAATCTGATTAATATTGATGCATTTTTTTGAAAGTGCGCTGAAGTCTAAATTGAATTACAGATTTGTGAGAGGGTTTTAATGTAATTTAGGAATGTTAGAATAAATTAGGATGTTATTTAGAATTGTAAGAATAAATTATGATGTTATTAAGGAATAATAGAACAAATTATTTATTTTGATATTTTGAGGGTGGTTTTTTTTTTTTTTAACGTCGTACTTCAAGGTAAGCTGTGCCAATTTTTCGTTTTTTACTTTTGAATTTCTTTTCAATGTTTTTTTAAATCGTCATTTATATTACAATATTATGTGCGTTGATTTTTAAAATGAATTTCATAAACCTCATTTTCAATCGCTCGTTTGATAAACAATTTTAAGGCGGATCATTTTAGCAAGTGAGGGTGGAATTGGCTTAGAGTGGATTGCTCGTTCAGCACACTTGTATGAGGTGGCTCATTTGCAAATCCATGCTCCCAGTCAAAGGGATTTGCACGAATCCGAAGCAATCGTAGTTTGGGAAAACTCTTAAGCCAAGAGCATCCATTTAGGAAATTTGAGAATTTTAAGACCGGATTTTTATCTTTGAAATTTTATTTTTTATTTCGATTTACAATCAAATAAAACATTTATTTGAAATTTTCCGATCAAATTTTCTTCCCAAGTTGCGTTTTCATAATATTTAGGAAAAAATGAAAGGAGAATGTGAAATTCAAGAAAAAACTTAAAATTTTTACGCAACTTCGGAAAATTTAGTTATTTTGAATTTTCCAAAAAAAATTTCCAACTGATTTTCGATCTTCAAATTTTTCTAAAGTTATTTTTGATTTTTGATCGAATTTTCTGAATTTTTCAACCATTGGAAATATTTTCAAAAAATTCAAAATTTCTCGAATATTTCACACTTCAATGAACCAGGTGCACGTTGGGAAAATGCATTTACTTTTTAGCATGATTTATGTCAAAATTTTGGTTTTCACCGTAAATACCTTTTTCAAAAACTTACACCATATTCCTGGAAAAAATAAATAATTTCGGATTAGCGAAGTAATAGTAGAGTTGTGATTCAGTTGGACTAGGATTGATTATTGACTTTATTGGCAAGGGACAAGGGTTCAAATTTCATCATTGGAATCCCTGTGCTATACTTCTCTTCATGCTTCTACTTATTAATAATGGCAAAAATTACTCAATTTTATTAAGGTGAATAAAAAAATTTTCGTTTTTTTATTGATGATTAGAAACATTTTAATGGTTTTCTTCTTTTGTTTTTGGCTTTATATTTTGGTTTCGAATGATCCATCCCCCCAATTAAGTTTACTGGAATGATTTTATTTCCATGAAACGTCCATGACAAACAAATAAAGCGATTTAGTCGATCATGTTTCAACGATTTTTATTTGATCCATAAGGTGAATGACGAATTCGTTAGAGGTGCATAGTTGAAATCATGGTAGATTTTAAATTTGATGCATTTTCTACCAATTGAGCGTAGAAAGCACATTTATTTTGTGTCAATCCAGTCAACACCCAACCCAAGATACAACCCAAATGCAGACTTTTCCATCTATCCACAACTAATGAAGTAATTATCATCCTAACGGTGAAACTAAACATAGGTCACTGCATTAACATAAAGAGAAAGCATATAATATAAGGAAAAGCTTTGGAAATGTATATATGTATGAACATGGTTGTGCTCCACTGAGCAACTAATCCCACCCGTCCTTATGAAAGGGAAAAACAATAATAAAAAATCTAGTGCGTAACACTAAAATTTAATCTATCTTTATTCAATCTTATATTATTTTTAGCGTAAAGATTAAAAAAAGACACGTGAAGAAAAAATTCAAAATCACACGCACATACATACATTCAAAACTTAAAAAACAAAAAAGAAAAAAATATTAACAAAAATAGACCCTTCAAAAAATCGTAAAATAGCCTCAACTTTAGCTTCAAAAAAAAAAAAGAATAAGAAGAAGAAAACAAGAAGGCACACGAAACATAAAAGTGGTAAAAAAAAGAATAATTTTGTAAAATCAAACTCAACTTGAAATATAACAAGAGTTGAAAAAAATACCATTGAATTATAATAATAAATAAAATTAAAAAAAAACTCAAAAGCACGTCAGTTTCAGCTAAAAAAAGGTACCAACATCTAGATTTTTTTATTTTCTCATTAAAGTAGTTATTTCAGGATCAATTATAAGATATGACAAAAATGAACAATTAAATTAATGATCAGAATATGACATTTGTTTTATTTGTAAAAAAAACATACTTCTAATAAAATTAGAAAGAAGTATAATGAAACTCCAAAAGTTTTCTTTTCAATGACAAGCTATCTTACATATCCATCGGCAAAACATCAATCAAGTCGAGTAACGCGGATACTATTTATATAAGGTCCAGATATTATTGTTATAATTCCCCTAAACTTATGTCCCAGCAGGGCGATAAAAAACACTCATAATAATTTACTTTTTATCAGTTCAATCAACGTCTCCGCAACCGAGGATACAGCTCAAATGCGGGCTTTTCTATCCACAGCTAATGAAGTAATTATTATCCAAATGGTGGAATTGAACAGACGCACACACAGCATTAACATAAAGAGAGAGCATCAAATATCCAAGAAAACTTTGAAAAATAAATAAGTACATGATTATGCTCCGAACTGATGAATAGGATTTAAATATAAATCTGTTAGTGAATGAATATATTTATATATATCTTATCAAATTTTTTTTTTTAAAACACCCTACTTTAAAAGTCAAATAATAAACATATCCAACTGTTTCAAGATTTTCTTAAAATATCCCAAACTCTTTGAAATTGCACTTTAGAATTGCAATTTTAGGACTTCCTCATTTTCAACGTGCTGAGACACTGCTGACACACTACAAGGCATGGAAACATTGAACTCATGGTTTTGAACAATGAGTTTAGACCCACTCTTTAGAAGTGGAGTTCAATGTTTGTCCACACTCGCTGTAGTTTTTTGCACGTGTCTTTAGGAATCAAGCTTCCAAAGATTTTAAACTCAACTTTCCAAAACTCGAGTTTAAATCTACTATACTTACCTTGCCAAACTTGAATTCATTGAAACATTTCCATATCAACCTTTTCAGATTTTCTCTTCCTTTTTCAAATTTGTGATGGACTCATCAATAGTTCCAGTATTTTGTTCTTGGGGAGAGGAAATCATGAAGAATTCACACCACTCTGTCAGTTACGTGGGCAATAACTCACATATGATGATTAAGAGGTCTGGTGATGCAACCCTTGAAGCTTTGCTCGACCAGGTGTGTTTGTTGTTATCTTTTGTACGCAGCCTATACAGAGTAGACATTGTGTTTATGTGCCTAGTAACGCTTGGGTCAGGGGCATCTATGACATATTCGCCGTGCTCTTTGTACAATGACAACATGGTACAACACATGATTAACATCTATATGTGGTATATAGCATTAACAGCATATGAGCTTTATGTGAAGGTCGATCTGATTCAATACCCACCAGAGCAAAATATAGGTGCATACAGTTAACTGCTGGTGAGCGGACACGGAGTCAATGATTACTCAGCACCCATGGCAGATTGTGATGTTCCTGAGCCCATTAGTCTCACCCATTGTGGACAAAACGATTGATCACAGGCATACTCATATGGCCATTATAAATTCGATTTAAATGTAGACGCTAATGACAAATATGGTTATGACGGCCAGTAGTACTCATCAGCATTGAATGAAGTAGTGCATAATTCAGTTTGAGGCATTAATTCGGTGGCGTGAAACATTCAAAGCATTTCATTTGATGATTCACCGATTGAGGATGAGGACGATGCAACAAACAAGGGACAGGACATCTCGTTGCAGTCTGATAATACTGATGCCAGTGATTTGGAGCTAATCATGGCTGCACCTAATGTTAATCCGCACAACTTCACCAGCCCCATTCTGAACTTTTAGTGGTGGAAGAGGAATGACCATCAACATATAAATAGTCCCGGCCTGATGCTTTCAATCTAAACATGGACGATTCGCTAACCGATTTGGTGTTTGATTGAAAGAATGTACTCCAACGTGCTGTTGGCTGCTACTACATTTGGATTTGCAAGGAGTTTATTGTCAAGCTCTCAGATACGGAGTTACTTGTGCTGATTTGCAAGTACGCTCGTATTTCGAGATGCCGTTGGAGGCTGCAAGTGCAGTTAGCAAAAAAGGCAAAGGGTTGGATCGTGGCAAGGTCTGCAAGTGCCCATAGCTGTGATGCCACCAGGCTCAACTAGGACTACTTCAGCATGTCGGCCGTGATTATTTGTGACCCTGAGTTCAATTTTTCCACACCTGACAGGAGTGTCGGTAGCGTGTCAATGCATTGAAAACATAAAGGGCCTAGAATCACAGTTCTAAAGTGTGATTTCAAAAAATTTGGGTATGTTAAGAAAAGTTTGAAATAGTAAAGTAGGTGTATCATTTGGATTTTAGAGTGGGTATTTGTAATCTCCCTCCTTGTTTTCGTCGGAGTTGGTATTGGAAGCCCTGCTTCTCCTTGGGAACAAGCAATCATGGGCTTCATGTCTCCTTGCGATCTGTGGAAATCCTTTAGCCAGGAGGAAGGCACAAAAAGTAGAGATGGAGAAACCAAATTTCTGAAAAAAGAACTGTGGGCGGCGTGAGGGGGGGAGAGAGAGGAGAAGGGGTTTAGTGGGGGTTTATAGGAGAAATTGTGAATCATTGCTTGCGGCGGACGCGGGAATAGAGCCGTTGAGAAGAGTGAAGAAGTCCTAGTTCGCTTCAACAGGAATTCTTTGAGCCGTTGAGGAGTGAAGTCCTCTGCTCTGCTTCTACTGGGATTCTTACTTCTCTCATGACTTTATGCACAAGTCAGAATTTCCTCATTGCAACCCTCCTCGCGCCATTTTCATGCCTCTCTTCCGGCTTCTAGTTGACAATAATAGTAGCCAAAATTCAGATGGAGTGAAAAAATATGATTGTCGTTTAATTTTTATATGATTCATGTTAGCTCATATTTTTCATTCAATTCAAATGGTGAAAAATTCAAGAATATCTAAATGATTTGGTCTGGTTTGAATCTTCCATCATTTAAATTAAAGGCGTGAGCTAACACGAATCACATAAAAATTAATGAATTATAATATTTTCCTATGCTCTTTCAATCCATATGCGTCCTATAAGGGTGATAATGTGCCTTCCTCCAATTTTTATATCTTCTTCATTCTAAAAATTTATGATTTCAATTCACACTTGAAATCAATCCTAAAAATATGAGCATAAAAAAAAAAGGTAGTAATCAAATCTTTTCAAATTGGATGGTAGTATTATTACAAAGCTTAAAGTAATTATTTACTTTAATACGTAGAATATGTATATTACCGTTTTGCATTTTAATTCTTGAATAAGTATATGTATGAAATCGTTGGTTAGTACTACCTAATTTAATTCCCAAGAAAAATATAAAGAAATCAAATTAATGTTTTTCCTTCTAAATCCCAAAAAAGTTGTGTAGGATACACATTACTAATTAATGTTGTGTACTATTCATGTGGGAGAATCCCACATTGAAAAGAAGTTCAAAAGGAAAGGGAGGAGAGAGCTTATATAAGAAAGGCCCCTCCTCCCCGTCCTACTCATCCCATCCCATTCTTCTTCTCCTTCGTAATACTCTTCTATAGTGGAGTTTTCTCTTCTTGCCCGCGGTTTTCTCTTGAAAGGGTTTTTCACGTAAATTTCTGTGTCCATTTTATTTCCAATTTCCTTTATTTGTTGTTTGCTCTATTCGGTTGGGGTTTTATTAGTCAACAGTGGTATCAGAGCAAGGTTTTTCCAAACTATGCTATGTGGTTGCAGCATAGTCTAATCTTCCACATCAGAAAAGGAAAATTCCTTGGGGAGTTGTTTGCAGGGTTAAGGTGTTAATATCTACTTATTATATGCTCTGTGATTGCCACTTTTAAGTGGATCATTCACATCAGAAAATAAGTTAGATATTGGTGTTTCATCCTACGGAGGTGCTGCAGAAATTATATTGAAGATTTGCTTCAATATATCGTCATTATTCACATGTTTGATCTTCCTTCGGGTATTTTGGAAACGTATATTGGGTGATTTGGTGCATGTCTAAGGAAAATTTTGTCTAAGGAGCCTGGTACTTAAATGGACCGTTTGTGTTCCTCCAGTCTTTCCTAGAAATTTTCCTGGTGCACTTTAATTTAACAATATACTAGTTGAAGGTAACCCAAGGAGATACTTCTCACGTGAAATAGTGGGAGCTATTCTGTATTCAACAACAGTTCGTGATAGAAGCAATGAGAACGAAGGTTGATATCGCCAAATCTGATGGTACAAAGTTTTCGCTATGGAAATTGAAGATGAGGGCATTATTGGTAAAAAATAATTGCCTGGAGGCCATTAGTGCTCGGCCGGCAGATAACACAGATGACGGAAAATGGAAAAGGATAGATGAAATGGCCCTTTCAAATCTGCATCTAGCCTTATTGGATGATATCTTATCAAGAGTAGAAGAGAAGAAAACCGCTAAAGAGGTTTGGGATCACCTCATCAAATTCTATGAAGCCAAGTCACTTAACAACAAAATTTTCTTGAAGAAAAAGTTATATACCTTACGGATGTCGGAATCTACATCGGTTACGGAGCATTTACATACTCTGACCTCGTTATGTTCTCAACTTTCAACGTTGGGACATACGGTTTCGCCACAGGAACGCGCTAAGATTTTACTCCAAAGTCTCCCAGATTCATATGACCAAACCATCATCAATTTAACCAATAATATTCTCACGGATATTTTGGTTTTCGATGATGTCACTGCTTCGATTCTGGAGGAAGAAAATCGAAGGAAAAACAGGGAAGACAGACTGGCAAGCTTACAACAAGCAGAAGCTTTGTCTATAACCCGAGGAAGGTCAATGAAACGTGATTCCAGTGGGAGTCACAAACAAGGAAGGTCAAAATCGAGGGGTAAAAGGAATCTCAAATGCTTCAATTGCGCCAAGAAGGGACACTTCAAAAGTGATTGTCGATTCAAAGGTGTAGACAAGGCAGAAACATCTCAAGGGTGTGTCGCCGAAGCTGATATTTTATACAGCGAAGCAGCAACGATATTCAAGGATAGATCGGAACTCACTAATGCTTGGATATTGGATTCAGGAGCAACATAGCATATGACCTCTCGTAGAGATTAGTTTCACACTTATGAACCTATCTCTGCAGGATCTGTGTACATGGTAAATGATCATTCCTTGGAGATTGCTAGAATTGGCACCATCAAATTGAAGATGTACGATTGTATGGTACGCACTATTCAAAATGTGCGACATGTGAAGAGCTTAAAGAAGAATCTATTGTCTTTGGGACAATTAGATGAAATTGGATGCAATACCCGCATCCAAAATGGAATGATGAGGATCGTCAAAGGAGCGTTAGTAGTGACGAAGGCTGAAAGGATTGCTGCAAATTTGTACAGACTTATGGGAGAGACTCACCTGGAGGCAGAGGCATCAGTTGCATCAACCAATTCTGCTGAAGAGACAAAGAAGTGGCATCAAAAATTGGGCTACATGTCAGAGCAAGGGTTGAAACTACTCGCTGAACGTAAACTACTCCCGGGCCTCACAAAGGTTTCATTACCCTTTTGTGAGCATTGTGTTACAAGTAAGCAGCATAGATTAAAGTTCACTGCATCTGATTCTAGAACTAAAAGTATTCTAGAATAGTTCATTCTGATGTATGGCAAGCACCTGGTTATATCTCTGGGAGGAGCAAGGTACTGTGTATCCTTTATCGATGATTATTCTAGAAGATGTTAGGTGTACCCTATCAGAAAGAAGTCATATGTGTTTTCAGTCTTCAAGGCATACAAAGCGCAAATTAAACGAGAAACAAGGAGGAAAATCAAGTGCATGAAGACGGACAATAGGCGAAGAATATACGGGAGATGACTTCGTTGATTTTTGTAATCAAGAAGGCATCAAGAGACAACTCACGGTGGCGTAAACTCCTCAACAGAATGGAGTGGCGGAGCGGATGAATAAAACTCTACTTGAAAGAACTAGAGCCATGCTAAGAATTGCAAAGCATGGCAAAGTCATTTTGGGCAGAAGCTGTGAACACTGCCTGCTATGTGATTAATCGATCACCAACAAGATCAATTAATCTGAAAACACCGATAGAGATGTGGACTGGTAATCCAGTTGATTATTCACGCCTGCACACATTTGGGAGTCCAGTGTTCGTGATGTACAATTCCCAAGAAGTTTCGAAGCTGGATCCAAAATCCAAGTGTAGATTCTTGGGATATGCTGATGGAGTCAAGGGGTATCGACTGTGGGATCCCACTGCCCACAAGTTCGTCATCAGCAGGGACGTCATATTTGCAGAAGATAAACTGCAAGAGAAAGATGTAGGTAGCACATCGATGGAAGTTTCCTGAGATTACAACAATTCAGGAGGAAGAAAAGTTTGAACAAGAAATTTCTTCTAGAGCAATACCCGAACACGAGAAACAAGGACCAATTGAGTCTGAAACTATAGAAGTTCGACGGTCAACTCGTGAGAAACACACACCAGCCTGGCAGTCTGATTACATTGTGGAGGGCAATATTGCATACTGTCTTCTAACAAAAAATGGGGAGCCATCAACATTCAAAGAAGCAGTTGAAAGTTCAGAAGCGTCACTTTGGATGACAGCAATACAAGAAGAAATTGAAGCCCTTCATAAGAATAAGACGTGGGAGCTTGTACCATTACCGCACGGAAGGAAGCCCTTTGGTAACAAATAGGTTTACAAGATCAAACGAAATAGTGATGATGAGATAGAGCCGTATCGTACAAGGCTTGTGATAAAAGGATATGCTCAGAAATAATGTGTTGATTTTATAGAAATCTTTTCACCTGTAGTTCGACTTACTACTGTTCGGATAGTTCTGGCATTATGTGCTACACTTAATCTACATCTGGAGCAGTTGGATGTGAAAACTGCATTTCATCATGGAGATCTTGAAGAAGAAATCTATATGCTCCAACCAGATGGTTTTGAGGAACTAGGGAAAAAGAACTTGGTTTGCAGGTTAAACAAATCTCTATACGGCTTAAAACAAGTGCCGAGATATTGGTATAAGAGATTTGATTCCTTAATATTGAGTCTTGGATACAACATACTTGGTTTAGACCCTTGTGTGTATTACAAGAGGTTTGGTGTTGATGATTTCGTTATACTGTTGTTGTATGTTGATGACATGTTGGTATCGGGCCCCAACAAAGATCATATCGAAGAACTGAAGGCTCAGTTGGTTAGAGAGTTTGAAATGAAGGATTTAGGACCAGCAAACAAGATTCTAGAGATGCAAATTCACCAATATAGAAATAACAGGAAGATTTGGCTATCTCAAAAGAATTATTTGAAGAAAATCTTGCACTGCTTCAATATGCAAGATTGTAAGTCAATCTCTACCTCGCTTCCTGTTAATTTCAAGTTATCCTCAAGTATGTGTGCTAGCAATGAAATAGAGAGGATGGAGATATCTCGAGTGCCGTATGCATCAGCAGTGGGGAATTTGATGTTTGCCATGATATGTACGAGACCAGACATTGCACATGCAGTGGGAGTGGTTAGTCGATACATGGCAAATCCTAGTCGAGAGCATTGGAATTCTGTGAAGAGGATCCTAAGATATGT
The DNA here is from genome assembly GCA_034195605.1 of Santalum album. NCBI lineage: Eukaryota > Viridiplantae > Streptophyta > Magnoliopsida > Santalales > Santalaceae > Santalum > Santalum album. The sequence continues at coordinate 24,980,797 of CM067259.1, forward strand.
CAAAGGAATCTCGGATGCTGCTTTACTGTTACAAAGGATCTGAATTTACTGTCAGAGGATATGTTGATTTCGATTATAGAGATGATCTTGACAAAAGGAAATCCACTACATGCTATGTGTTTACCATTGTAGGAGGAGCTGTGAGCTGGGTATCTAAACTACAGACAGTTGTGGCGTTGTCTACAACAGAAGCTGAGTATATGGTAGCTACACAGGGATTGTAAAGAAGCAATCTGAATAAGAAAATTCATGGAAGAACTTGGGCACAAACAAGAGAAGATTCTCTTGCACTGTGACAATCAGAGTGCCTTGCACATTGCAAGGAATCCAGCTTTTCATTCCAAGACAAAACACATAGGAGTACAATATCATTTTGTTCGTGAAGTGGTGGAAGACGGGAGTGTGGATCTACAAAAAATTCACACAAAAGACAACCTAGCAGATGCACTAGCAAAGGCAATCAACACCGACAAGTTCCTTTGGTGTAGATCCTTATATGGCTTGGCGGAAACGTAGACGGCATGGTTATGGCAAAATAGAGAAGGTGTGAAGATTGTTTGATTCTCCATCAAATCTCCATGTGGGAGAATCCCACATCGAAAAGAAGTTCAAAAGGAAAGGGAGGAGAGAGCCTATATAAGAAAGGCCCCTCCTCACCTCCTACTCATCCCATCCCATTCTTCTCCTCTTTTGTAATACTCTTCTATAGTGAAGTTTTCTCTTCTTGCCCGTGGTTTTTTCCTAAAAGGGTTTTCCACGTAAATTTCTGTGTCCATTTTATTTCCAATTTCCTTTACTTGCTGTTTGCTTTATTTGGTCGGGATTTTATTAGCCAACAATTAATTGATAATTAATACATGAGTATAAAATATGTATCTATACATTTTAAGCTCCGAAACAAAGTCTATAGAAATCAATAATTGATGTTTTGATTTTTAATTTTGTAATATACGTGTATAAAAAGTGAATAATTGATGTTTCTTAGCTAAATTCTAAAGTTCATGTTCTTCATTTTAATTCTCAAAAACGTGTGTAAAAAATATGTTTATACAGAGAATTATCAACTAATGTTTCCCAATCTATTTCTTAGAGAAACTATGCAAGAAATATATAATTTATATTTTTCATTTTATTTCTCTGTAGAGCGCTTATTGAGAACCATTAACTAAAAATATTATTTGTTATCAAAAATAAATATAATTAAATAATTAAAACCTTATTCAGTAGAAGCTAAAAAATATTATCTGTTGATAGTTAATTAATTAATAATATTAGCTTAGCCATGTTGTTAGTAAAATATTAAACAAACAATTAATATTAAGGGAGTCTGAGGTTGCGTTTTTTTGCACTGAATTGTTACTAAATGGCTCTGAATGCTGAATCGGTTAGAGATGGGCTCATTCAAAGCGTTTGGAAACGCTTTTGAATAACTCTAAATGACCTTTGACCAGATCAGCACTCAAATTAGCGTTGAATGCTGAAAGCTGAATGCTAAATACTATTCATTTTATAGGTTAAATTAGAAAAAAGACCTTTATAAACAAAAGTTTAAATTCTTTTGGTGGCAAAACCACTTCACTCTCACCTACTTAAGGCAAGTTTAACTCCCTTTCCTCGCTTTCACTTTTTATTTTTCCTTTTATTTTTGCTTCACTTTTTTCCCTTTTTATTTTTGCTTCACTTTTTTTTCCTTTAATTTTTTCTTCACTTTTTTTTTCCTTTTATTTTTGCTTCTAATTGTATACCTCCATAGAAATAGAGAGAGAGAGAGAGAGAGAGAGAGAGAGAGTTAAAGAAGATTAACGGAAAGATCGGAGATTTTAAAATTTTGAGAATTTTAATTTTGATTAATTTCATTGATTTGGAAATTTTGATAATAAAAATGTGAAGCTGTTAATTAATTGATAAATTTGAATGCATAACTTAATAATAAATAAATAAAAATAATAACGAGGGTAAAATTGAAAATACAGGTCATTCAGTCTTTCATCCAAATATGTAATCAAATAATTTTTCTATTATACTAGCACCAATTCAGTATGTATTCAAAATCAAAAGCTAATCAAACTTATTTATTAATGCAACCAGAGTGTCTTTCTTGGAAGTAGAGGAGTCACCATTTGTTTTCATTAAAGTGAATTGCCCATTCTTCTAATAGAAAATTAATAATTATGACACCAACAATAATCTTATGATGCCCCCAAATCTTCCTTTTCCAAATCTCCCTTTTGACAATGCTTATGCTCAAAATTTCGACCAGTCTTCATCATCATCACCATCTTCATCTTGCCCCATGAAGCCTTTCTTCTGGAGGGATGAGGAGTAAGAGGTTGACCCACAAAATTCCCAGATCTGCAGACCCTTCTTTTTCTCCTTTCTTCTCTTCTTTCTTCCTTTCTCTCTCGCGCGCACGCCCCCAAGCCTAGTTTTGGAACCTGTCCTTAGTTACAGTCTCCTCCTCACTGGTTGCAGATTTTTAAAAAAGACAACCTGTGACATATTTCATTGGAGCTCTACCACTTCTTGGTTCACATCAGAACGTCAAATCCTCCTTTTGGTTTTGGCATCTTTCTGTTCGGAGTCTTAACATCTTCCTTTCTCCCTTCACCTCATCTGCTGCATAAAGGCTGCATATTTTCAGGCCTTTTCAGCAGGAGCTTCAGTTCAACATTAGAGTCTATCACTATCCAGCATGAGTAGTAGTAATAGTAGTAGTTACACAAATATAATCTGCATGTAGGATTCATGGGGGCTTTCTGTTTATTGGTCTTGTACTCTGTTTATGTTACCATAGTCTCTAGTTGGTATAGCTTGGACCAACATAGAGGGGACAGTTTTGTGATCTCCTCCATCAGGTTGTCCATCGCGAGCTCTGGTTTTTTCAACAGCGAGGATGGAAGCTATTAGGGATTTGTAATATGATCATATTGTATGCCAGTCTCCTTTTGTCATCAGAAGTTGAACGCTGCGTCAGTTGAGCAATTTGCAAGTGTCTATTCGTCTTGCTTAGACTGATGGCTTCATGTTCCCGTTCACTGCTATAGATAAAGGGTTCTTTTTCCCTCCTTTATGGGCACAAGTGCACGGGCAAAGTTGGGATATGCATCACGACATCATTTCGATTAAAGGAAAAAAAATAAAATTCAAATAATTTTTTTTTTATAGAAAATATCAAAATTACAGTAGTTTTGAAGTCTAAACTTGGACAATTATATAAATTCATTTTAACGCATGTTGGTATGATACACATTAACAAGGACGGGACAAGGACTAGTGACAATGGTGCCCTCTCAAGATTCTTGCTTCCTCCCAAGATCATTGCAATGTTGACCAAAGAACAAAGTCTTATTACAATGTAACCATGTGCAATAAATTAAGTGGGTCTTTGTCAACCCACTAGGAATTGGACGTTGGCCATGTTATTATGTGAATAGACTTGACGGGTCCCCTGAGGGCCTTGGTTCAACTTGCAAACACATCAGTCTCCCAACTGAGCATTCCCTGTGCTCTCATGTGCCTTGGACTATCATCCATTCATGCCAATTAATTGGACTACTAAGTAAACGGAGCCTCATCCGTTGGTCGATCCAACAAAAAAATGCACTTATGGATTCCACGGTTGACACATGATGTACATTCCATTTCATTTCACTTCAACGTACAAAACATGGTCGAACTCCTTCAACCATGAAACATGCACACTAAAAAAGGAATGCAGATTACAGGACAAATGCAGGGAAGATGAAGCCAAAAAATAAAAATAAAAATGTAGCATCCTTACATCTATGAGTTGTTGAGCCTGAATGTAACCTCTGCTGCTGCGACTGCAAGATTTGAATGTACAAATTATTCAAATGTCAAAATCTTCAAGAAAAGCATAGGCTAATAATAATCCCAAGACTTGGTTCACAATTTTGATTTGATCTACGATGGTTCAACACATACAGAAGGTTACAACTAAGAGTTCTACTAACTTACTGCAGAGATCAACAGTCAGTCGCAATACATACTGCGTCATGAAAATTTAGTAGCAGTGCTTAGCCGCCAGATATGATAGATCTCCTTTCAAAGGGACAACTATGCTATAACACCCATGGAGATATCTGTGAAGAGAAATTCTAAAATAAAACAAAATGAGAAAAGAAGTAAACGCAACAATGTTTTGGGAGTATAAGAAATCTCATATCCTGTTAACTTTCCTAAAGTCAAAACAAAAGTTTAAAACAACATCCAAGGTCTCCCATAGCTACACATAACGGGTGCATAATTTTACAATTTCCAAATATCTTAAGGATAGCAAGTGCATGTCAATTTGAACATCTAAAAAACCATATGCTGCATTGCATTTTCTATTTCTAGAGAGCAAATCCTCGGAGTGCAGCCTATGAAACACAGCTTTTTGAAGAGTTCTGCCTGTCTTACGCAATGCGCCAGATCGTCGTTCCCATCCATGTTGAACATCTGTCAGCCTCTATGGATTCTGCATGAATTTCATTCCTTTGAGATCCATACGCATCTAAGTTGATTTACAATGGCACCCTCCTCAGCATCCAGTGCAAGCCGATGTCTGCAAAAGTGATCATATATGAAATTTTGTTATCAAATGGAGATTTCATTTAACTAGGCTAACTTCAGATATGAAGGACCAGGCAAGGTCTTATATGACATTACTTTTACTTCAACATTTTATATGCTCGAAAGGGAGCAATGCAGTAAAATGCCCATTTTAATCCATTTTATGAAATTAGTTTTAAAAAACATAAAAATATATAGGCATGTTAATTTTCAAGAAATTAAAGCCTTTAAAAGATATATTGAAGTATGGATGGACCTCGCCTTATCAAATTTTATAAAAATTAACGTGTAGCTTTATATGTTCCTTTTTTTTATCCGTACGATTAAAATTATCTAAAATTATTTTACGTGGGCTTAGAATATCCAACCCAAACTTTCTTAAAGATAATTTGGAATAAGATTTAGATGCAAAAAGTATAAAATACTGAAAATTGTGTTAATTTAATAAATTTTACATATTTGACCGGGGCAAAGTGATAAAATTGACTGCATTAGAGGAAATCCGAAAGAGCCAGGGATCGGGAGTTGTAAACCTCTTTCCCCAAAAAGGGAAAAAAAAATTCCTAAAATAATAGGAAAAAAAAATTCCTGAAGTAGGTGTACGGAAGAAAGTTTTCCCGAAATAGGTGTATCACAATTCACAATCAGTGAGACAAGTACAAAATCCACTAAAACTTGCAAATTTCATAGCAAGTTTAAGTGGATTTTTTATTATTTTGTTTTTTGGAAAACCCTATTTCCACTCCTATTTCTCCTTCCTGTCCTTAGTTTATGTATTTATATCCACAGTTAATATTTCAAATGAATAAAAAATTTGATTCATAATTGGGAATGTTTTTGGAGCCGCATCCTCCTCCCTTTGGGGTTTTCCCCCACAATATAAATAAAACCTTAGGGTTTTGGGGAGGGGAACACTTTAGGAATTGTAACAGAGAATGAGAAGCTGAGAAAAGCCACACAACTCCATTCTTTTTCACCAAAAGCCTTCACCGAATCACTTACCAATGGCAAGGTGAGGATTGCCCCAGTGAAGTCCATGGCTCCATGAGCCTAAGAACTATACGGGTTTGATTCTCCCATGGGTTCGGACCCTTAACAGCAACAAACCCGTTGTTTTTCTTGTTCTTCCTTTTCTAGGCTTACAACCCTAGTTTCTTTCACTTTCTAGGTCTATGGCCCTGTTCTTCATTCTACTCACCCTCTGTTCATCCATTCATCATGCCATCTTTCACATCCTAAACCCATAGTCCTTATCTCAAATCTACCTTTTGCAGATCCCTAATAAATCTGGGCTTTACCCATTGTTGACCCTCATAGGATCTGAATCGAAGGTTTTCCTTACCCATGACACTAGATATAAAGAATCATCATCAAAGGATGATGTGGACAATGAACCATACTAAACACTGAAATGTGACATTTTCGAGCATATTACGTGAACCAAATAAGCCTGTAGGGTATGTTTGATAGTAAAAATGAGATTGCTCATTCCCATTCCCTTGTTTGTTTATTCGCTCAAGCCTGGAATTGTGATTTCATGGAAATGATGATTCTCTCATAAAAGGGAATGACTATTCCACTCCTAATATTAAGGATTTATCATTTTCATCTTCAATTGAAGCATTGATGTCATGACACCACATGACTTTGATGATGTCTTGTGGTGTCGTAAATGCTTTAAGACTCAAGATTCTTATAATTTACTTATTTATTTTATATTCATAAAACTATTTTGTATGCTCATTCCATTCCATGCCATCATTAAGCAAACCAAATACATGAATAGAATGGAGTGGAAATGGTCATTCAGGTCACTTTTCATTTCATCCTCACTCCAATTCCCTTTCCATTCCCACCATTCAAATGCAGCCTTACATCGAATGGGTGGAATATTTTCATAATAGAGCCCTGTGCAAATTAACCGACCCACCCTTCCTCCTTTTAACCCAAGATCATTTTTGTAAAATATCACTCTCTTTTAGTGAAAGTTTATGTGAGAGAAAGTACGAGCATATTTATTAAAATTAAATTCTTAGTGCTTAGGCAGTTAAAAAAAATTGTCTGTACTCATACTATTCTTAAAATACAGAATAATGTCTCGATGTGAGTTAAATTATAATGCTATAATTCATTGATAAGGTGGGAATTAGCTATGGTGTTTTAAGCTCATGGCGAATGTTACAAAAGCACCTACTTAATTAGCCTAATGGTATTAGGTGCGTCTTGATACCGTTACGCCCCGCTTTAGCAGTTTGACTACGATTCACAGCTGTAGCGGCCGCGACAACCCACGACGGCTGCTATAGCAGCCGCGAAGGCCAGATTAAAGAGGAAAAAAATTGGCAAACCTTAATAAGATAATGTATATTCGAGGAGAGATATTTTTACAAGTAGTTTTTGTAGTTCATTTTTTATTTTCTATTAACAAAATAAGATGATGTATAGTAGAGAAGAGACATTATTACATGTGGGTTTTGGAGAATTTAATTTTTTTTATTAACAAAATAAGATGATGTATAGTGGATAAGAGATATTTGTACATGTGGTTTTTAGAGAAAAAATTTGGGTGAACTACGTACAACTAAAAATGAACACAACCTTGTCATGTGGGCTATTTGCACATGCGCTCATCGTGATCTTATTCATGACACCTCGAGCATACACGAACTCGACTAAACGCACAGTTCTCAATTGTGGGACAAAAAATTATTTTAGAAAAACTTTTCTCTCTACACCTACTTTGAGAATTTTTTTCCCCATATTATTTCGGGAATTTTTTCCCCTAAAAGGAGCTGCTCTTTTAGTTTCCTAATTGCCCAAATTTGTACTCATTTCGTTCCAACGCACACTAAAAAATAATCTGAAATAGCATAATGGTCCTTATCAATGATTTAAATAATTTAAAATTAATTATCTTAAAAGCTCTACAACTTAAAACTTGAAGATATGCCATGAATAATAAGAAACGCTCATCTTAAAAATAAAATATATATTCTTTCCAATTCTTTTTTTTTTTTTTTGCTTTCTCATTTTATTTTAATACATCAACAAATATGCAAATCTGAAACAATTACGTCGAAACTTGGACGTTGAGGCATTAAGCCTTCAAATGATGGCTAATGTGCAAATATAAAGCAAACTTCAAGGAGGCGGTAATAATGGGAATGAAGACATCCAACCAGAAATTAGATTAAAAGGGAAATTTGACTTGAGATTGAGGCAGAGAAGAGAAAGCTTGCGTTGGCATCCTAGGAGAAATTGGATGCTAATGCTTGAACATAAAGCACCTATTTGGTTCATAAAATCTCACATTTTTATCTAATATTATATTTCTTAAAATACAATACTTGAAAATATGATGTTCGGAATATAACATTATTATATTTAGTATAAATAATTAAATTCAAGGAATGTTAAAGTCTTCTGTCAATATCTTTTAAAAAAATAAAATTCACAACATAAAATATACAAAATTATTCACATGATAACAAATATTTATTTTAAAGTTGACACTAAAATACTTTTTTTTATAATATTTTTTAGTTTTAAAGAATGAAGAATTAAACTCAAACATTTACTAACTCAAAATAGAATTTATATAATATAATGGTGAATTTCTAAAAATTGTATTGTCAAATATTTTTCATTAATAATATAATTATTTATTACCTGTATTGTTATTATTATCGTTATTATTAAAATTTATTTAAGTCATATGAGTTGTGTATTTAAATTGGAATTTCATCGATCTATTCATTTATAAGCATAGTTTGGACATTTTATTTCATGTGCACATTCCAACCTACTCGGAATCTCATATTCTCACCTCCCAATTGAGAAATGTTAAGTCTTCCTTTATTTTTCATGACACTTGCATGACATAGGATGCGTACCCCATTTTATATTGGAGCCATACACAAACAGTTTTTGCTTTTCCGAGCTAAAAAGAAGAAAGGTTTGAAACATTTTCTATTCCACGTTCAAGTTTATCTAATAGAATGAAATATATGTCTCATAAAAATATTATATGAGCAATGAGATAGAGGGAGAATGAGATTCTTGGAATAAGATGGCATGGAGAGGGAAGTGCCATGGGTGATAAGAAGAGTTGGGTTTTGATTTCTAGAGTTTATTTTTATTTTTAACATTATTTTAGGTATGAGCTTAAAATATGTGGCCCAATTTACTAAAAAAGTCCTAAAAAAATTTAAATTATAGGCTTCATAAAATTATAGTACTTTAGAATTCTTTAGAGGTAATTTTTCAAATTTTTAAAAGGGGGGGGGGCAACTTTAAAAGAAATAAATACTATTGAATAGAATTTGAAAATTTCAGGGGGCAGTTGCATAACCCTTCCCCATAGTGAGAGGAATATGTGAGAAGTAGTTCTTGTAATAACTATTATGGTATTGGTCATTGGTAATAATAGCTATTTCTTATCTATTTCCCCTGATTCATGAGAATGGCTACTTCATTTATGCTTCGTTTGGATTTACATATTATGTTTATATGAAATACTTATTTCATTTCATTTGGCAAACCACACAATTCGTTAGGGAACATTTCTCTACATTTCCGTTTTTTCAAAATAAAAGTAAGCAATTTATTATTATGAATTTAATCTTCCGGCTATTTATTAAATTATCAAATTAGGAAAACACTTGAATATAGATATATGTACTATAAATATATATACTTTCTAATGGCAAATTGTCATTTGATACGATGATATTAGTGCTGATTTGTGAATTAAGTTCAATTTTTTTGTACATTAGCGTGAAGAAACTGTCCAACTGTTTGGGATTTACGATGGGTTCAGAGTTCTTTATTCCTTTCCTTTCTCCTATTTTATATTGGTAATGTTTTTTTTTTCCCCTGGGAATTTTATATTGGTAACGTGCCTTGTTGGCACATGAACTCCCTCAAAGTTTGATTTGATGTTTCAAATCTTCTTCTACTTTTCATTTTAGAAAATTTGAATGTGAAAAGTGAAAATAATAATAATAATAATGATAAAGAAGCAGGTTGGCTCACTAATTTAATGAGGGGGAAAAACGGTTTTGGCTTAAATTATTTAATAAACTCATATTGTTGGGGAGCCGGCTAAAGTGTTATTGACCCGAAAAAATTGCTTAAGAAAATTTGGATTATTGGGCTTTACCAAAATTCTACTAAGCCTAGTCCAAATTTCATTTTATCCCATGTAAGGAGAACTTTTATCGAGCTCCTTTGTGACTCTACAATTGATTTAAATAAAAATTTATTTATAATTAGATGAGACTCAAATCAAATAGTAGGATATGATCATGATCCTGTAATTATGCTCACATACCTAAAGCGAGTAATATTTTGGTGCTCTCTATTTGCACTAAATGAATCACTTATTGGCTAGATTTCTAATACTCAAATGTGTGATAAGCAGGTGCGTTTGGTTGAACCTCTTGCTAATAACAAGCAGAATTATATTTCAAATTATGATTGTTATATTGTACCCTAATTTGTTAAAAATAAATAGTCATAGTGGAACATTCGCCTGGCCATTATTTTTATCAAATTTTTTTTCAGTTATAAAATGATACGAAAAGCTCACATGAATTGTTCTATATGTTTAAAATAACTTAATTCAAGATATAAATGCCCGATAATATATTAAATAAGTTTAAAAATAAAAATTTTAATTAATTAGGGCATGTTGTGTAATATGTCACGAGATGCAGCAAGAAGGGATCTATGTTGGTAAATAATTTTAAAGTATTCTGGTAATTAGTTTAAAAATTGAGTTCAATTTGGCACGTGACTAATAAAATGTAGCCGTTGGGTGAATTCGGGACCCGTTCTCCAAAATTTGAGACGTACTCTGGAAGGATTCGGTGTCTTTATATAGAGTGCACGCACCAGTTCTCTTCCTTCATTTCCTGTTCGTTATTGTGTTGTAGCAATGGCGATTCGAAGCTTTCAGCGAACAGAGCCAAATCTCGAGAAGCGAGACATCGCGATTGTTCTTGGGTTCTGAGATCCGGAGGAGTAACAGTGTCAATCCGGAGCTTTCATCCGATGAAGCCAAATCTCGAGAAGTAAGGCTTCGATCATTCTCGTGTTCTGGGATCTGGAGGAGTAACAATGGCGATTCGAAGCTTTCATCCATCAAAGCCAAATCTCGCAATCATTCTTGTGTTCTGCGAGCCGAAGGAGTAATAATGGCGATTCAAGCTTTCATCCCTCAAAGCCAAATCTCGAGATCAATCTTTTGTTATGCGATGCGGAGTAACAATGGCGACTGGAAGCTTTCGAATCTCTTTATCATTCTTTTGTTATGCGATCCCTAGGAGTAACAATGGAGATTCGAAGTTTTCATCCGACAAAGCCAACTCTCTGTTCTGCAATCTGGAGAAGTAACAATAGAAGTTCAGGAGATGGTCTCGAAGCTTTCATCACACAAAGCCAAAACAAAGCCAAAACTCGGGAAGTAAGACTCTTCTTCAACGTATAATTTCGTTTAGTGTCTTTTTGTAGCCATAAAAGGAAAAATATAAAAATATATTAAACTAGATGTGATTTAGGGAAATAAAAGCTGGAATTTATATTTACATATATTGGATTGGTTTCTTTTCATTTCCTTGAGTTTCTCTGCAACAGAACAACGAATAAGTTCTACTACCCTTTTCCCCCTCCGGTTGGTATATAATGCAAGCCTGTTATTTGTTTTTTTTTCATTTTTTGCTCCGAACAAGTGCGATGCTTAAGCTGGATCAGATTCCTTATTGTCAGTATATTTTTCGTATGCAGTTTTGCCTAATCATCTAGAGAACAATCAAGGAAAATTTAAATTTTTTCAAATGCAGTAATTTTGTTGAACATTTATGCAGTTCTGTGTATTTATCTAGAGAATAATCAAAGAAAATTTAAATTGTTTCTTTATGTAGTTTTGGGTATTTATCTAGAGAACAACCTAAGAAATTTAAATTGTTTCTAATGCAGCTGAAAGATTGCCATTTCTTATTATAGTGCTTACTCCATGCATATCATTGGAAATACCTTCAAGCAAGAAGCAATTGCCAAAACTGATATTTGGAAAGACCTTGCAAATCGCTGTAAAGTGAGCAGAAGGTGCTAAGTTCTCAAGTTAGTGTTGGTTGTCCCATAATAATCTATCATTAGAGTGACATATTTAGATATTTAATTTGTGGTGGTGCAAAATATGAAAGAAAGTTGTGACTTGAGGGCCAACGAAATGGTTAAACTGCATGATAGATTGAAGTTCTTGTTAGCTTTATGCACGGCCACTTATGCACTCCCACTATTATCAACGAAATGTATACCTGAGGTTGTTCTTACTTCACCATCAAGAAACATAGGGCGATTGGTCTTACTTCAGCATTGAGAGGTTGAGGATAATTTCTGTCCTTTCGTATATGTTTGGTTGGCTCAGATTGAGCATTACAACTTTATTTATTTTAGCTTGATGATCTTTTATCAAAAAATAGGCCCAGTTTTCCATAAATGCATGAAGATGCTAAAGGCAACCATCTTATTTTCTCTCCCACCTAAGATTTCCTTACATGGCATATGAGAATTGTTGTCAAACTAAGCTAGGGAATCAAGATGCCTAACAAGATTAATGGGCTTCTTCAAGTGTTCTGTGAACCAAATGAGCTTTATGCTTACACCAATGACTGACGCTAAGCCCTAATATAGTATTATGGGGAAAATACAAGATCTAACTTCTACTCTATCTTTGAGAACAAAATGAACGTGGTTGCACATTTCAATCACTTATTATTATTGCTCATTTAAATTACTTATTATTTTCTTAATTGTATCCGTATATTTATAGAGGGGAAGTGGTAAAAAAAATGTTTGTTCGTAGATGATACATTTAAATGAAAAAAAGACAACTGAAGGTTTGTAAGTGGAAATTCTATGCTAAATTTTCATAACAGGATAATCATAACTTTGAATGTTAGGTTTCATGAAGTTGTTGACCAAGCCTCATATAGATATCTGGCTTTATCAATTTATTTTTTTAGATGCAAAAACATAAACATAAACATAAAACACCATTTTGTCATATTCTCTGGTCTTTTCCTAATAAACTGAAAATTTAGTTTAAAAAATGGCCAGATGAATTGGATTGTTTGTGTGCATGTATTTTATTCTAAAGATCTTGTATGGGCAGTACTTCGATGTCGTTTGTTTGTAGTTTTATTCCCTTACGGTGGCTGAATCTCTATTTAGTCATGTCTCAGCTGTCTTAAGTGATGTTCCGAGCTCAACCCAAGTTTAGTTATTATCATTTTCATATGAGGAAGTGGGTCTACTGGTGTAAGCCTTCTATTTAGTGTTCTTTATATGTAGTTTATTGCCTCCTTAAATTTTAGAATATAAATTTAATGGCTGAACATATCTTTCTCATTTTATGTATGGAAAAGGTGGAAATTAGTTTGAATGCGAGTAGTCATTACAACTCCAAGGAGGAAGTCTATCTCTTTGTCCTGACACTTCATTCACTTTTGGAAAATGCTCTTGGAGATTTCTCAGATATTTTTAAGGAAGGCATTGTTAGGGGTTTTGTTAAGATTTTCTCTATTGTAAGCTACCACTGAAACAAACACCGCCTTTAGAAGTCATATGTCTATTTATCTTGCTCAGAATCGCTAATTGTACATGATATTGGTTGATTTATTTATTGTGATATTCCAAGGATGAGGGAAAGCTTTTGCACAAGCTCATTGAACGCATTAACATCTGTTTGCTTAAGGATGGCCCAAACTTGGGCTGCCAGCCTTTGGTGATTCATGATGTTGTGCAGGATTTTGTGTTCCATTATTGGCTTACAACCCATGATCAGGTTCTAAAGGTTTATTTGCAAGCATTGTTGAATAATTTATTGTTTTCGTTATTTTGTTTTCTTTACTATTTTGTATTAGTTCTTCTTTTTCTGACTATTTTGTAATCCAGATTTTTGCTTATTATTCTTTTGTGGATGGCATGCACTAGTGTTTTATGGTAGATTACAGCTGAACCTAGTTAAACCTGCCACCATAGTTGTCAAGGCCTCGCCTAAGAGGCGCTTAGGCATCCGTGCAACCTGGATGTTCCTTTGTTGCCATTTCACCTTGGGACTCCTAGGCGATAAGGCATCCAGGCGCCCTAGGACTGCCTGGGGTCCTCTTGATGCCTTGACAACCATGGATGCAGCTCATGGGTGTACATTGGTGAATCAACTTCTTGAGGTAACTGTTAAGGAGCTGGATCAAGGCATTTCTATCACTAGAGTACCTTGATGAGGTCATCCTCCTTCCTGGCCCTCAAAAAATTCATTACTTTGAATTAACTAATTTATTTATGTAGCTTTCTAGCTCTGAACAGTCTTGATGGGAGATATATTTGGTGAGTTTTGATTGATACGCATCTTATTATGATGTGAATATAGGAGTGGCTCGATCAAGGATGATAAGTTTGGAACTCAAGTGGATATGATGTGAATCCAAGAGTGGCTCAATTGAGGAAGATAAGTTTGCAGCTGTAACAAGTTCACAATGTAGTTTGGTGGAGCTTGCTACATTTGTCCTATATCAGGTAACTATTATTGGTTCCTCTTTCAATATCTCAATCTTTTTGGCTTTTTTTTCCATTTTTTTGTGAGAATTATAGTTCCAAAAATCTCAAAAATGTTTTGAGGACTGTTAGGGTGAATTTGTTTTTAGAAATTGCACTATTATTGCACACATTTGTACATTTGAACATTTATAGAGAACCAAAATAATAATCTGAATAAATACAAAAATGTATTTATTAAGGGTTGAAGATATGCCAATTGTTTATTAGAAAATTAGGAATTACTAATTCAGCATTGACTCTCCGGCTTGTGTCAATGTGCATAGAACACCAACAGCTAATAAGCGACTTTGGAGGGAGCATGCTACTACACTTTTAAGGGAGGAGGTTATGAAAGGGAAATGATTATGGTGAGTTTCTGTACGAAAACTTTTTGGATCGAGTTTTAGTTTGTTTATATTCCTTTAGAAGATCCACATTTTTTATGCATTATAGCTTCTTGGTTTAGTTTTTACTTTACATAGAGTATAGCTAAATGTACTTTATTCCAGAAAAGAAAGAAAATTACATAACAGTCTAGCAGAGGACAAATACAAACTGAAATGAAGAGAGAGCAAAATGAATCAACACAAAGCAGCCTTTAGTCTCTTTGAAAGGTGAAAATGATGGGGCTCTGAATTTCGCAGAAGAATACGCCCTTAATGAAGCAAGAAAAGCCAGCTTCCATTCTTGCTGCCTTGATAATGGTCTTGAACACTCCGGCATTCCCCTCCAACCAATTTTCCATTACATACCATCTCTGCCCGTAACTACATGGCTTTATTCCGCTTACAAAGCCCTCAAAAGGAACTTCTAGAATTCAACTGAATGAGGAGAAAACCTAATACTGTCCAGTAAGATCAGCAAGCCAATACAAATCTCAAGCAACCAAACAGTGTAGGACCAACTGCAGATTAGTTTCGCCAATAGAAAAACACATCAAACTGATATTTGGAGAGCAACCTTTATATGGCCTTCGATCCTGCAACATATTGGTGTTGATGTGATTAAGGACCACCAAACAATCAAACGTCCTAATTTTAGATGGCACGGGAGGATCCAAATACTATTGTTCAAAGAGGACTGATTAGATCTACGCATGCACAAGTCACAATTGAAGAGCAAGGACATACTTATGACACTAACCATATGTATGTTTGCACTTAAACATACACATAAAATGCTAGCATGAGCTATGAACGAAGTACTTGTTGTAAGAGCAATGGTTGTGGGCTCAGATGGAATGACACCTGGGGAACTCCATCTTGTTTTGATAGTTCGCTATTTATTCTACTTATTTATATAACCTGAACCTTATTGACTGTTTGGGAGTTTAGTAGAACTATTTTAATATCGACTCAAGTAAAATTAAGAGAGATTCTCTAGCAGCATCTGTTTCATTATCTGAAAGGAGGGAAATAGTAGAATATTTAGATGAAAAGGACCACTTGTACCCGAGTTAGTCTACCAAATCAAATACTATGTGTGCTCTTGCCATTTACCATGTGTGTTTCAAATGTCTAGTCTCGATGGTTACACTGTGTTTTGAGTGGGAACTGAATGCTTCCTACTGTTTTTTTTTCTTTTTAAGTTTTTTGGGGCTTTCCCCGAGGGCATGCTCACATAGCTTGTACTCCTCTTGTTCTTTGGTAATAAAATGTCTACTTGTGGGAAAAAAGGTTATAAAATAAATGGTAATTCCAAGGAGCTGTAGAAATTAGATTTGGGTTCTTTATATATAAAGTTAAAGGCTATAGGGTCTATGAAATGTGTAGGCTCAGTGTTACCTCTACTCACCAACTTCCTAAGGGAGATGAGTGATCAAATGACAAGGGGATTGGGGAATGAATTCGAAGGGTTCTTGTAGGTAAGGTTGGTGCTAACAAAATTATTGAGTTGAACCCCATGAATATTATTATCTCCCTATCCTACGAGGCCTTTGGGTGAATTGGAAAGCACCATCACGATGAACATGCTTCTTTTCTTACTTCCCCCCCCCCCCCCCCCCCCCTCTTTCCGTCAAAGCCAGAAAATGTCTAAAAGTATGTTTTTTGTGTCAGCAGATTTGTTGGTCCAAATGTTTTGTTCTAATTATCTTTTTCTTGAAAGGTTTTGTTAGAATCAGAAATTTAGAACTTCATTCAAGTTTGCTAGCTTGTTGTCTCTAAGTTGCCATTCCGATCTATGCTTTTGTCCTCTGCCGATATATATTGCTTTGGTGTTCTTTGGAAACCTATTTTCTTGCATGAGTTCTTGTATCTTACCTATTAGAATTGGTGTCCCTATACTTTTCCATTCTTAACTTTATTTTCTCGTTTTATGAATGCATTCATCTTTTTGTTGACATTTTTCATGAGGTCTCTTTATGAAAGTCTCTTTTACCATTCATCTTTCAGGACTTAATAAATACATTGATTGTACTACAATCCAGGAGCTGCAGCAATTTAAACATTCTCCATCAATGTGGGCCCATTCCCCTTGCTTTGAGTGTTTTTTCTTTTTACGCTTGTCCATCTATTGTTGGAGAAACTTCATTTTGATTTTGCTAGCTGGACTACTCATTGACTCTAATTCAAATATATATATATATATATATTCAGTACGTTTTGCTTAATTATAAAGGAAAATTTACACTGGAGACTTTCTAACATAGCCTGGCTTCCAAAGTGGACTGCATTTTATGTAGAATTTAATATGTTAAATGGTTGGAGCAACTTGCTGTACTTTGTAGCTCATGAGTTTGGAGGATCTCACAATTACTATTTCTTGGTCTACATAATGTAACCATACAGTGCAGGAACTTAAAGACGGATCCCAAAAGTTGACCTTTCCTGCTTTCTTTGCGGTTCTATCTGATCTTTGACTCTGCATTTTTATACATGAAGACAAGTGTGCTAGAGCATCATTTATCTACTACCTTATTGATTTGGGATTTCTGGAGGTTTCCTTCTAATATGGTTGTGAGTACAAGTCGTGATAAAACATATTTTTTGTAATATGGTGTAATGGGTAATAGTGTATAGATATTTATTTTCCCTATTTTGTTGCATTGTATTGTGCATATAATTAGACCTTTCCTGCTTTCTTTGCGGTTCTATCTGATCTTTGACTCTGCATTTTTATACATGAAGACAAGTGTGCTAGAGCATCATTTATCTACTACCTTATTGATTTGGGATTTCTGGAGGTTTCCTTCTAATATGGTTGTGAGTACAAGTCGTGATAAAACATATTTTTTGTAATATGGTGTAATGGGTAATAGTGTATAGATATTTATTTTCCCTATTTTGTTGCATTGTATTGTGCATATAATTATGTCTTGCCAAGCTTTTGTATGTGCATTTGACGTGAAACTTGGTACAGGAAAACAAGTAGCTTATAGATGGTATTATTGGCTTGTTTTGCTAGCTAACAATATGGTTGATTATTTTTTGCTAGCTTATACGCTTGAACGATCCTTGCAAAAAATAAGGGGAAAGGGTGTGCATGATAAAAGGACCCTTTCTCAACATCACGAAGTGAGGAAAGTCTCGTGCCCTTTTCATATAATATTTTTTGGGGGACTAAACTAGTATAATCTGAGTGAGCTTACCATGAAATTGCAATTTATCACCACTTTTACAGGAGGTGGAAAAATAATTATGATTATTTTTTTTCTTCTTGCTTTTATGATGCAAATTCTTCGTAATGGGTATAGTATCTAGGCAATGTTCGATATGTTGCTCTGGTGAGCGGATGGGGATAGAAAGTCTATCTGCTCGTAACCAACAAGGAATTAGTGGGGAACAAATGTTGTCATCTGCCAATAGCTGCTTCTGAGCTGCTAAGTTGAGTTTCAACAAGGCCTACTGAAGGTTTGAGTTATAAACTTAGTACAAATAAGCTGGGATTGGACGCTAAAGACTAGGCTGTACTGGCTTCTCTACACCTAGGGGGATGGGAGGATAGAAGGTTTTCTATTTTTTCCTATGTTATGCTTTATATGTGTGTATATATATGTATACATTTAGTGATCTCATGTGGGTTCAAAAAAAAATCCTCTCTTTACCTCTCCTGTTTTTATCATAATCCTCTATGTATATGATATTAGGTTCTTTGCTATATCCGTGATAATTTGCTTCTTAGACAAAATCTTCTAAGAGCAGTTTTGGATCTAGCTAGCAGTAAGGTTTGTTTGGCTTTAGTTCTTTTGAATTATATGATATTTTTAGTTGGCTCATTGACTTCTTTGCCTTTTATCATTTCTTCTTTAGTGTGTGGGTTTGTCCAATTTGTAGCATATCCAGTTGAAGGTTTCAAAGCCAAATGTTGTCTACTATTATGTAGATTAGGCTTCAAGTGTAACTTCAGCGAACTTCCCTAGAGGAAAATAATTATCTTTATGTTCTCATGATCACAAATTCAAGCAAAGACTGATGCCTTCTAAATAAAATTTTTCTTTCAAAAGCCACAAATGAAATCGGTTATGCCTGCAGATTGTGCATGGCTGCATCCCCCTAGCTATTTCTGCGATCCAATGGACCGAACATATGTAAATTAGACCTTTAGTTTATGTAATTCACTGGTTGTTCTTTATTGCTTCATGTTCCAAGCTCAACCACAGCATGTTCGCCAATTCTTGGAGTTTTCAGAATGTTTTTAGACCCATAAAATTTCAAGTTTGATAATTAAAGTTTTTGTTTTTGGGAATAGAAGAAATTTCTTTCGTGAAATTGAAGTAATATGGTGTGGAGGACAATGGAGATATTACTGCATAGAGGATGATGGATCCTCCTCTTGTTCGTTCTTTGCTGCTTGATGTTCTAAGCTAAGACACTGTACCTTTGATAATTCTAGTACTTTTGAGATTTCCTATGGCCCCATAACATTTCAAGCTTGATGATGTTCTAAGCTAAGGCACTGTTATCACTGCTGCTGATTCGCCTGGCATGCCTGTTTCTGGATCATCAGATCTTCCTGTTCCTAGTCCCACTGTAACGACAACAGTGGTTGGACCTCCTAGTGTAGCTTTCTCTCCTAAACCTACCACTGTTTCAGGTGGTGCTGGAGTTTCTGCCTCTTTGGCAAGCAGCAGCACATCACTGTATGATCCACTTAGCTACTTGTTCTCTACTGAGTAGTCATTAGTCTGAATATTTTAAAGGCTGATATGGTACATCTTACATTTGTAAAAATTTGCAGGTGCAGCCACTCTAATTTATCTCAAGATGATTCACCTTCTGTACATGGAGCTTCTATGCAGGACATTGAGGTACAACTAGTTTTATAAGACTAATTGAAAATTTTAAAATGTGGTGATCGTCCTATAAGAAGGATGAGATTTTTTTTGGGTTATGCTTTGATTTTTATGTTGGTTTTTATGTTGGTGTTGTGTGCTAGCAGGAAGCGAAGAAAGACATGGCAGTTGCAGGAAAAGTTTATGCTACTCCTGTACATGGAGCTTCTATGCAGGACATTGAGGTACAACTAGTTTTTTAAGACTGCTTGAAAATTTTAAAATGTGGTGATCGCCCTCTAAGAAGGATGAGATTTTTTTTGGGTTATGCTTTGATTTTTATGTTGGTGTTGTGCTAGCAGGAAGCAATGAAAGGCATGGCAGTTGCAGGGAAAGTTAATGTTACTGCTTTGGAAGAGAAAGCAGTTGATGTTGAGCCGCTGGTATATGCCAATAAGCTGGTAATTATCTTGAATTTGTGTCATTTGATTTTTAATTTGATTCCAGGATTTATGATGTTTGTGTCTTCATCAATGCTATTATCTTCTTTCTTTCCATACACTCTTAGAAACTATCGGTATGTTTTAGGAGGCAAAAAATTCTTTTAAGGCACTTCTGGAATCTGCGAATGTTGACTCTGATTGGAGTTGGGACCAGGTACTATTGTGACAAACAGCGGAAAAAAATCAGAATCTGAAATTAACAGAGAACAATCCAAAATAGAAAACACAAGATTTACGTGGTTCGATTAATGTGATCTACGTCCGCGGGCAAGACAGAAGAAATTCCACTATCACAAAGAGTGGTACAAGAGTTCAAGATCGACAAAATCGATCGACAAAAAAAAAAAAATGAAAAACGCTCAAAGAACTCGCTGCTCTTTCTTGTTTTCCGGAAAAACTACACTCCAAGGAAAAAACCCTAGTTAAGTCGGAAATAGATACCCAAAACGAATTAAATCCCATTTTTTTCTCCAAATCAAGTCGCATCAAATTTTCTGGGTCAAACAAGTCAACCCAAAAAATTCAAGACATACTTAACAGGTATCTTTGTTCTCCCTGGTATCTTTTGTTTTACATTTTCTACTGTCCACATATATTTGATTTCAATGATATTGATTTGTATTAACAGCCAATGAGAGTAATAATCGATGATAAAAGACATGGTGCTTTCAAAACTCTTGGTGAGTGGAAGCAAGTGTTTAATGAGGTAATCATCACACAAACTCTTGCGGGTGTTGCTATGTGTTGGAATTCGTGGAATTCTTTGAAGGAATCTTATATTCCTTGATGTTTGTAACATGCTATTGTTAATGCACAGTTTTAAACGATTAATTTAATGTTTTCTGATTTCTTTCTCTATCTAATACAACTTCTATTTTAGTACCTAGGTCAAAATAAAAAATTAGAGGTTGAAAAGAGGCGTGTCAAGCAGAGGAAAGCATGAGAAGAATTTGTAAGAATGTTGAAAGTATGTTACAAATGACTCTTGCAGAATTATTTGGTAATCTGTAATTTATATGATGTTTACTTTGTCTCCTTCATATATCTAGGAGTCCAAGGAGCTTACGTCAGCCACAAGATGGAGGTTCGTACTTATCCTTGCAATGACAAAGCAATGTTTGATTTGAGACAAAATAATCTAATTTAAACTTAGGTGGTGCACAAGATATATTTAGTGTTCTAAACAAACTTTTATTTTTAGCAAAGTTCTAACTATGTTTAAAGATGATGAAAGCTTCAAGGCCGTTGGACAAGCTAGAGATCGTGAAGATATTTTTCATAGTTACTTGGATGAACTTCTGGAGATGGTAAATTTGCGAGTAACTGTTGTTTACGTGCATGGATATTTTAATTCCATACGTTTTCTTTTTGATTATTTGCTTATTCAGTAAGGTGAAGCATTCACAATTCATTATTAAAGATCGAATTGGCTGTATAAATATTAGTAAACCAGCAATGTTTGTAGCACAGATGCTGACACAAACAAAACATGACACGATGGTTTGCAGGAATGCATAGTCCTAAAAAACTAGAACTCTGACACGTTGAATAACATATATTTTAAATATATAAATATATGGTAAGATAACATTTTCAAATTATGTTTAATTAAACATTCTACAAATTTATAGCCCTGAAAGTGACCTACTTTGCCCTAGAAGATTAGGAGAAATTAAAGGAAGAAAAAACAGGAAAAAAAAAATCTGTTCTATTAAAACAAACCCGTTTCATGCATTCCAGATGCATCTGGGGCGTGTTGGTATCCTAGACATATTGAACACGGCCCGGCTCTCTAACCTGAAAAGAGTTTCTATGCTTCTTAGCTGGCCATAGAAAAAACCAGTTTATTTAAGGTTATTCTGTTGAAAAAATTTGTGCATTTCCCTTTTATGCATAGCGATGTCATTTTCTTTATACATGTCTGATGTATGGTTGGATGTACTTGTTACCAGCCCTTTTCTTGTGGGGAAGCAGTGCTTCCGAAACATAGGGGAGGAGTTTTAAGTATAGTCTTCTCAAGTGTGGAGTGGTGATATACCTGCTAGGTAGAGAGGACTTAAGCATAAAAATATGTTGCTAAATTCATTTCTGCTCATTGAGTAATGGCTTTAGGGATTCATGGTGTAGCAAGACCATTTTTGGAGAAGAATAGTAGCAGCAAAACATGGTTTGGATCAATGAGGGTGGGTCATCTAGGGTGGGAAGGATTGCTCATGGTTTAATAAAGGTTAAAACTCCTTTGTGCTCGGGGGAGCGGTAATACCGACCAGTTCTGGAACGATAAGTGGGCTGGGATTCTTCCTCGTGGGATATGTTTCCTGATTTGTTTGAACTTGCCGTTAACAAGCAAGCAACAGTGTCCTCTTCTCTTCAGGATAATAATCAGGCACATAGTTGGAACGTGTGCTCCTTGGGAGAAGAGCTTGAAATTGGGAGTTGGAGATGTTTGTGAAGTTCTTCGTCATCTATAAAAGTCTAATGTAGATAGATCATCATAGAACATAAAACAGGGCTGTTCGAGTTAAAATCTGAATACAACATCTTGATGAATAACAATGTGGGGAGAAACAAGGTGAATTTCTTGTGGTACCAGATTTTGAAGATAAGAGCCCCCTGAATGGCATGTGGAAGACAAAAGTGTAATGTCGCTTGGAGCAGAATTTTGAACCAGGATAGTGTCCAGAGAAAGGGGCAGGTGCTAGTTAATATTTGTTCTATTGATTTTTTAATTTTATTTTAGCAAAACGTTGTCATTTTTGCTTTGTTTTGTTAAAATAAAAATAAAAAGCCAGAGAAGTGAATGCATTCTGCTTCCCCAATTTGGATCTCTTCCTCCCCCAACCCAAACCCATCGAAGAGGATGCGTTCTGTAATCGACAGTGATCAAGGGATCCAGCGACTCCACTCACTGCAAATCAGAGTTCAGGCGACTCCAATCAGAAGCGATCAAGTCTCCAATCAATCAGGTATGCTTTTCTTCTTCTGCTGCTTCTAAAGTAAAGCGGCCACCCTGTGTCAGGGCAGCCAACTATGGTGAAGAGAAAATCGGTTTCCCATCTGTTGATCCACTGCATTTGGGATGTCACTTTCTATTCTCAGGCACAGTTGGGTAGACGACAGAGGAACTTTATTACAAGAATGTGAAGCCTAAAATACTCAAGAAAGATGATCTTCTTCCACTGCTGCTTGTAGGCAAGGAAATTGTCTGTAAACACCGTGTCATCCCTCTGCAAATAAATAACTTCAGGAAAAAAAAAAAGAAAAAAAATCTGTCGTGGTCTACAACTACAATGAGAAAGTTTTAATTTTTGTGATCCTTGGTCCATGGATGACACAAAACTTTGATTATGCAACTTTCATATTTAAAAAGCTAGGGAGTTATGTGATGTTGCTTAGATATGTAGTTAGAATGGCAGGCAAGAAAATACTGCCAAACACCTTAAGATTTTGGCCCTCTTAGTTATCCCAATGCCTATTAAAGAAATTTACAAGAAGGTGTCAACTGTACTAAGATGCTCTTATCTCGAGTATGGATTCCACTAACTTTTTCATCTCGAGCAATGCAAAAAATAAGTATAAGCTGTTTCGCCATTACTAGGACAAAGAGTGAATAATAAGAAAGACAATGAAATGCTATCAAATGTTCATTCAGTATTATTTCTTTCTATAGATGGTTGGTTTGTTCACCTTCTACTACACCCTTGCAATTGACTAAGCTTTTTGCAATTTATATTATTCTTATCCATGATTATTGTTAACTGGCCCATCCTTTTTTAGGAGGTCTTGTTTATGGCGCCGCCTATGTTCTTTGTGTCAGTTGTTATGTGGACGATCAAGTTCTGGTATCTTTTGATGTTTATTGTCACCTAATTACCATTTAGTTGTAGTCCGATACAAATTAATGAGGTTTGCTCAGAGTATTTCAATTGTTTCTGCAGACAGAAGGACGGGAGCACAGACTTTTTGAATGCTCGGGGAAGTCCTTGCAGAAATTGATCTGCGATCTAGCGTTGAGGTTCCATTATTTTATTCACTTTAGCAACAATTAAGGACGTACTCATTTTATTGGATTTTCTGGATATACAGATGGTACTTTTGTTGATTTTAGGTTGCGAAGCTCCAAAGGCATCATAAAGAGCACCTTCCTTAGCAGCTAAGAGATCCCCTGCCGCATGAGATGAAAATCTGTCTTCCTGCAACTATGGCAAATAAGGAGATTGAAAAGTTGCCAGTGTCAGATGTCCTTTATGTGTGCCCTCTTGTCAAATTTCATGCGCGGGTGCAGTTTTAACACGGTTTGTTGAAGTTGAGTCTCTATTCTTACTGACATTTAGATTCGCTTATTTATAGGCAGTGTAGTTCATTGCTGAAATATCATTATTGCTTTGTTTCACATTACCTCAACACCTGTCCCGCCTTCCCCCAAACTTTATAAAAAAAAAGAAAAAAAGCAATTTTATGTGGAGCCTTATACGCTTCTTGTAGGGTTCTTAACTATGGACTTCTGTGTCATTATTTGAAATTAGTTTATGTATTATAGCTACAGTTTCTTGCCTCGTTAATTTATTAAACCTTTTGAAGTGATTATTTCCTATCCTGAATAATTTGATTTTTTCCCTAGATTTATATTTTGCTTAGTTTGGATGTAGTCACTACACATCAGATGAAGTGCAGGGTTGCGAGTAATTTGCGGTGACATAGTTTTGATTGATGAGACTAAGAGGGCATCAATGCCAACTTGGATCCATGGAGTCATACAATGGTATCCCGAGGTTTTAGGTTTTGTTGGTCTAAACGAAATAAATGGAGTGTAAGTTTCATCCTATTATGCCAGTGCTGTATAGAATTCTTAAGGTCAGGCAGCGGTAAGCGTAGTATTGTGGACATGAATTTCTAAATTGTTGAGGACCCTAAAGATGTGGATATTTTATCTGTTAGGGGTACAGTTGTTTCTTCTATCACAGTGGAAAGGAAGTTGAACATTATATCACTAATTTCATGTTGTTATTTAGTTCTAATAGTTGTTACATGGGACATCTAGTTTGGTCTTATGGAGAAGGAAAGTCATTCTAAGTTGTATAGAGTTTACTCCTTTTGGATTCTTGTTTGTCTTACATTTGGTTCTATGATATTTATTTTTGAGTTGTTGTTAAAATTTTATTAATATCTATGTTTCAATTATTTTACTAGGCATGTGATAGTTTCCTTAGTGCTGTTTGTTACGCAGCTTATGGATTTCGTAGTGTGTTTATTGGACTGATCTGACAAAACTTGTCAGACATTGTCTTTTCCCTGGTGGTAAAATAATATTGGCAATTTATGTGCTACTGATCAATCAAGATTCTAAATTTTCTATCTTATTTTTGCAGATCCTTTATGTGGATTGGGATGCTAATAAGGGCTAAGTTCCAATCCTTTAGTATAATAGCTGCTATATGTGGTTTGCTAGAAAGTCTGTCATCCATGGAAAATGGGGCAAAGGACAGAAGATATTGTGTCTATTTAAGGGGGAAAAAATAAAGATAAAAGCTTCCATACAAGCACTTCCCAGATTTATAGTTCTAATGTTAAAAAATGGGTCAATGGGTGCGAAGAAGAATTTTTGTGATCATTTGTTGTTTGCTTATTTATCTATTTATTTAATTTTGTTGAAATTGAACTGCTTTAAGGAAAAAGTCCATTGGATGGGAAAAATAATGGGGATGGAAAATTTAAGAAAGAAACAGGGCAATTTCATTAAATAGACAAAATAGCTAGATATAAGAATCAAATGACGTACAAGCAAAGGTGGTGGCCTTTGTTAATAATGTCTATTTCTGCATGTGATATCTAGAAGTGCTGATGCGATTATAGATGCAACAACACTCACCTCGGAAGTGTTCTTTCCAATTGGTTAGACTATTCATGTAGAAGTTCTACAAATGGCAGCAAGCCATTCAGCCAGAGTGGTTAAACACTTCTATTATGCTGAAGGGAGCAGTTAGTGATATTATCCTATTCCAAGTTTAGGCTATATTTCTTGTCTATGTTCGTTATAATTGGTAAGAAATCTTGTGAGATTTTTGTATTATTTTCTTTTAATACGATTCAAACTATTGCTAGAGAAATACATTTATGGCCTCCAAAGCTTGTTAACATTTAATTTTGTCAATGTTTTTCTATGTAACAGTAGCCTTATAGAGAAATGGTACCATGTGCTACCCACATGGTCTATTTTAAAGAGAAGGAAATGAATAATAGTGCACTATACTAAACTCATAATATGGGTGCCTATATATGCGCTTAAATGAGTGCTCCCCAAGTTGGTGCTTCTAACAAGGTAGAGCACCCAAAACATTGTACTAACCTTAATGCCATTGTTGCTGTCAAACGTTCTACATGCAGAGAAATGAAAACTAAGCTCTCAACACTCTTGCGTCTCGACTCACTTTTCTCTTGTAAGTCGCTCTTTTCTAATTCATTTGTTGAGTTTTGATGCTTCCCACTAGCCAAGCATATTATGCCAAGTTTTCACCTATAATCAAAGCTTTACTTTGTCATTGATCCTTAAGGGAGTTGAAATCATCAATCTGTTTTTTAACTTGTATCGTGGAACAGGGAGTTGGATGAGCTAGAGAGTGAAGAATGATTTTCTTAATTAAGGCAGCGACTTCAGCAAAGTTTGAATTGTATACAACCGAGATGAGTTTGAAGAAGTGCAGTGCATTGTGTGCGAAATACTCATCAAGAGGGAGATTGTTGGATTTTTTTTTTTTTTTGTTGACAAATATATTTCCATTTTGTTTTCTTGCCTCCAATCATATTTCTGTGCACCGACCTGCATCCACTCTTCTTTTAATATGCAGTTATAGTGTCTATGCTTTACATCCATTTGTTTGTTCTATTGTTATATGATTTCTTTGTAATTAATTATGTTCCTTTTCCCTTTTTTTTTTTGACAAATTATAGATAATTTTTCTACCAGGTCATTTTCTGATTTTGATTTGCAGAGCTCGAGACCTCTTGGTGATCTGGTGATCAAATTGTCTTATTTTGATCTCAACTATCACCTGGATTGGATGCATTAAGTTGATTGACTGCATATGCAACTTCATTTTACTTGATCCTCAAATTGGTCAGGTGATGGTTATGAGGATCTTTATTTCTTCAAGTTTAGCAACACAACTCCTGAAGTTGATATGTTCCTTGGAAATGCTTTTACCTTGCAGTTTCTATTGGTCTTGCTTATTGATTTATAATTGGAATTTTTTTTAAATGTGTTTCCTAGGTTTTGGAGTACTTGGGCAACAACGTTATGTTTGTGTTTTTGTTTGTTTGATTTTGTTTTGATTATTGAAGATTCAAATGATTGATTTTATTACTTTAAATTTCTTATTTTGGATGAATGGTCTGGCATACCTGTTGATAGACAATGATTGGGAGGCTGTTTTTGTTACTAGGAGATGCAGACTAAAGAGCCAGACGCTTCATTGCTCGACTTACCTGGGAAGTAACTATGGGCTCTTCAATGATATTTGGTTTGGCATGCTTACTTGATAGTTTAGTTTATTGAATTTTCAACGTTCTGCTTATTCCGGATGCATGCCCCCTACCCTCCCTGCCACTTTTTACTTTTTTTTTTTTCCAAATATGTCTTCTCACTTCTGTTTGCCTTGGGTTTCATGACTATTATTTGCATATTTGTTCCGTGATCCCGCCTAGCTGCGGAACATATGCATTAAGTATGGAAGCTTATGCTTACTGCTAGAGTTTTCTTGATCATCTCACTTTTGCATTTAGCAATGTATAAATATGCAAGGCTACTTATGAATCATCTTTGAACAACTGTTTTTGCATTCATGTTCCTGCATTTTGATGGATTCTGTAAATGTAGAGAGGGAGAAAAGAAGGAAACCCTGGAGGGTTAAAGAGCCCAAGCCCAAGCCGAACTTTTCATAGCCTAGTCGACTAGGCTTGTTGAGTAGCTCGCTGTATAGTTGAGCCAACTGCTCAACTCAATGCTGCAGGCTAGCAAATTTATGTTTGCCATTTTATTGTCATTATTGCTATGAGCTCTTGTCAATGCTATTCTGATTAATTTTTTATTTATTGATCTATGGTTGAATTGTTAACTATTTTCCACCAAACTAATTTTCTTGTTGGTAAGGGTGTTCTTCTGGTTGACATTTAATATGTTGACTTCAAAAAAAATTAATGTCAGGGAAATTATCTTCTTTTTCACAATTCACTTATTTTTGTTATATTTTATAAGCTTGCAATTATCTTGTAATAAACAAGATTTCCTTGTTCATTATATATTTAGAATTTCAACACTGCTAATGAAGTTGGTGTGTTGGATAGTTGTGGCAGTGGAAAAGTTGGGTTGGGGTGGTGCAATTGCCACTACCCCTTCACTAGTGCCACCAACTCCACTTCCACCGCCACCATCATTGCATAAATTTAAAGTGGAAGGAAATGGCCACTCCATGTTTTTTTGTGGAATTATCTTTTTATTTGAACGAAATAGAGCGCTATTTGCATGTGATCCCATTTTTATGCTATACATGTGTTTTATCAGGGAACAACTGAAACATTGTTAAGTGTTTGTTTCTATCTGTCTTCAAGTTGAACTATTTAGACTCCTTTGATTGAAAGCCAGATTATAGTTATCACAGTTTTTCCCATATATTATGTTAGAATTAGTATCTAATTTGTTCATCATGTTTTCTTCATTTCCAATAATTCTTGAATCTATTTGGTGGTTCTATTTGTCAAGAGGCAAATTTTAATGATTAATGGGGATTTGCGGGTTATTATCACTGAATTGAATTTTTTTTTTTCAGTAATACTGCTCCCTATATGAAGATAGACAAATAGGTAGATGGAAAGATAAAATGGCTTGAATGCATTTCCCACAAATTGGAACCACGTTTTCATTTGGAAATGGCAAACTTTCTGTATGATTTCAGGGCGAATATTTATTTTTTATCGTTTATTCAATTTGAAATTGATGGAGTTCTGGACTTATCATGTGTCCTTAGTATTTTATAGTGTTTGCATTCATAACTTTGGGCTCTGTGTTATTCCAGTTCCAATTTTTCCATCAGCTTGGTTTGTTCCAGCTAAAAGACGCTTGTTACTGCTGAGGAGGTCTTGGCAATCCACAGTCTCGTCCAACATGGAAAACAATTATTATTACTCAGGCATCTTGGTTTGTGCAGTGAGAAAATAGAATCTGAGGTAGTTGTTTTCTTTGAAAATCAGCACTTTGTCTCCTCTATCCATACTCAAATAATACAGAAATATGGGTCACAATGATATCATTGAAAAAGTTCTGAATATAAGCTCAGTGTATGGCATTGAAGATCAAGAAAAAAAAAAAAAAGAGTAAACGGGAGTATAAATCTTCATCTTCACCCTTTTTTCTAGATAGAAGAGGTAAAGAAAATTAATTGCAAGTCAAATGGCTAACCAGGTAGCTTAAACAGTTTGATACAATGTCTGAAGTCTCTCATTTGTTCGTGTTCCCACTTTTTGATTTGATTTGATTTCATTTTGACCAGTGGTTGCATGGTCTACTGGCAGCAAAATGTTTGTTAAAACCTTGGAGTTTTGAAGGTCAAAGCTTCAATTCCCCGTGGTCGCTAGGCTAGGTGAGTGTGCATTTGCCTATAGAAAAACGTCTTATTTTATTCTGAAATTCTAATGTCTTAGTACTTTGTCTTGTGTTAGATGATTGTATATTATACAATAGCCCTATCATCAAGATATTCGATAGAATTGAATAAAGAAACACATAAATTTACAAACATTGTAACGGTGAACGATACCTCCAATATGATCTTGAACAATTGAATATCTACATGAGGAATCTCCTTTGACAAATCTTACACACACTAGTACCATTTGCTGCTTTCCTCTTTTGGTTCTCAATGGGTTTATAGTTTCTAAAATGCTGTTGCATCTTCTTGATGGGTCTTGCCACATTTTTTAGGTCACAGCTCTTGTTCCTAAGATATTTCTGCATATTTCTGTATGCAGCTCTAGAGGATTTTAATCCATGTACTGGTTTGTTAAGCACTTTCGTGGTTCTTGCAGGCTATTTTCATGATGTGCATTGTTCTGCTGTCAATCCCTGTCTGAGGTCCTATATTCACCTTGGTACTGCTCCTTTGATTTGTAATGGACATTTTTGCTAATTTTGCTGCGTTTGTCCATGGTGGGGATTTAGTCATTGTGGTACTTGGATACCCTATCAAAACAACTTCAATAAATAACTAGGTCCAAAGGTGAATGCAGCAACTGGCGATTATTGTGGTTGTAATCGCATTCAAGTTTGTACTGCTAACCAATACGAACTAGTCAACAGAATTTGTCCCAGTCTGAGATCACTCATTCCAAATGCTTGGGTGGTTTAAATTCTTAAATCTTTAATTTTGTGCAAAGAACTCTCTATTGTGTTTTTCATTTATTTTATATTTAATATTTTCCCTTGCAGGAACGCAGTACTTAAAGGAGGTTATAGGATCCGCTTTTCTTTGCGGTCTCAGCTTAGGTGCACTTGTTGAGGTAACTTCTTCTTTCCTGTCCTTGGAATATTTATTCATATGTCAAATGAGCCTTGACAATTCAAATTCATGCTTGTCCAAATACCGAGGAGCTTCACTAGAACTCTATTGCTGTATTCTTTACTAACAAAATTTAGAAGTATTGCCTTCTTTTGTTTGATCCCAAAACATGTTAATAGTGTGTTGCATTAGACTGTTGTGGTTGCGGTGGCATTGTTGTTAATTGATAAATACTTGAATGCTGAATGTTGGAGGACAAGATGCTCTTCGAATTTTGAAAATTAGGGAAAAAAACTAAGCTGAACAAGAAAGATCCAACTAAGGGCCTTAAACCAAGAGTGCCTCTGACTTGTACTAGAATGGAAACTTACTAGATCCCTCCTATTTGATTCTAACTTTTGGAACGGTTGGATTTTGGATTGCAAGATTGAGGCTCAACAAGCAACCCTATATTATATGATCCTTTCTTCCGTTGTTCCTGTTACAT
Organism: Santalum album; assembly: GCA_034195605.1. Lineage (NCBI taxonomy): Eukaryota > Viridiplantae > Streptophyta > Magnoliopsida > Santalales > Santalaceae > Santalum > Santalum album. The sequence continues at coordinate 25,011,721 of CM067259.1, forward strand.
GGTGATGCATTTTATATCATTAGCGTTCAACTAAATATGCAATTTGTGTTTGCTATTTTTTGTTTGTATTTCTCCCAAAATTTACTTCTGTTTTTCTGGTGTTTTAGTTGCTAGTTTTTCCCCTTATAGAATGCTGTTTGGAAATAAAGTGATTCATATTGTAATTAGGACTTTTGATAATGATTATATCGTCAGTGTTTAGTGAAAGATTAGTCAAGAAAAAAATGAAAAGTAAAAGGGAAAGTTAATGAGGTGGGTTTAATAGTTTAAAAGTCAAAAGGAAAAGTGGAATAAAAGAAAAGAAAAAAATGGATTAGACATAAAGTTCACATTGGGCTAATCATTGGAATGGTGAGCCATCTTTCCTCCATCTTCACCTTCTCATTTCTTGGGAAACTAGCTCGCCATTTGATTACGATCGAAATCCTTCACTTCTGTCGGTGTAAGTCTGGATCTTCATCTTCCATCGGGTATCTTGTTTTATTATTTTTTATTTATTATTTTTTTATTGGGTCTTTTTTCTTGTAAGGTGTGCACCTTACCTTGAAGGAGTCTCAAAGCAACGTAAGTGACGCTTTGTGAGCCAAGGCGGGTGATTTGGAGAAAAAAAATCAAGGCGGTCCTCGCTTAGTCCCCAGTGAGGATACCTTGACAAGTATGATTTCACTAGTTTTTGGGATCGAGTACTTAGGAGGATAACCTTAATAGGATCTAAGGATGGGTTTTACATACACTACTATACATATACACAACGTCTATTAACTAGCATGGCTACATTGTTTGATTGTTCACAAAATATTGAATTTAGAAAATGAATAAATGAAAGAATATTGGGGGAGCTTATTAAGACTACAGTAAATCCTACTACAGTCAAAGTAGAAAATTAAGATTCAACAACGAAGATTAATATTTGAGGGAGCTCAATTTTGGTCGAGCGGGTCTATTTTAAGTGATTATGTGCGGTGTATGTGTTATTGGAAAAGATTAAACTGTTTTTTGGTTTAAAATGAAAGCTCCCATGGAAGTCTTTTTCCGAAATCTTTAACTGAAATCTGATTAAAATAGATGCATTTTTTGAAAGTGCGCTGAAGTCTAAATTGAATTACAGATTTGTGAGAGGGTTTTAATGTAATTTAGGGATGTTAGAATAAATTAGGATGTTATTTAGAATTGTAAGAATAAATTATGATGTTATTAAGGAATAATAGAACAAATTATTTATTTTGATATTTTGAGGGTGGTTTTTTTTTTTTTTAACATCGTACTTCAAGGTAAGCTGTGCCAAGTTTTCGTTTTTTACTTTTGAATTTTTTTTCAATGTTTTTTTAAATCGTCATTTATGTTACAATATTATGTGCGTTGATTTTTTAAATGAATTTCATAAACCTCATTTTCAATCGCTCGTTTGATAAACAATTTTAAGGCGGATCATTTTAGCAAGTGAGGGTGGAATTGGCTTAGAGTGGATTGCTCGTTCAGCACACTTGTATGAGGTGGCTCATTTGCAAATCCATGCTCCCAGTCAAAGGGATTTGCACGAATCCGAAGCAATCGTAGTTTGGGAAAACTCTTAAGCCAAGAGCATCCATTTAGGAAATTTGAGAATTTTAAGACCGGATTTTTATCTTTGAAATTTTATTTTTTATTTCAATTTACAATCAAATAAAACATTTATTTGAAATTTTCCGATCAAATTTTCTTCCCAAGTTGCGTTTTCATAATATTTAGGAAAAAATGAAAGGAGAATGTGAAATTCAAGAAAAAACTTAAAATTTTTACGCAACTTCGGAAAATTTAGTTATTTTGAATTTTCCAAAAAAAATTTCCAACTGATTTTCGATCTCCAAATTTTTGTAAAGTTATTTTTGATTTTTGATCGAATTTTCTGAGTTTTTCTACCATTGGAAATATTTTCAAAACTTCAAAATTTCTCGAATATTACACACTTCAACGAACCAGGGTGCACTTTGGGAAAATGCATTTACTTTTTAGCATGCTTTATGTCAAAATTTTGGTTTTCACCGTAAATACCTTTTTCAAAAACTTACACCATATTCCTGGAAATAATGAATAATTTCGGATTAGCGAAGTAATAGTAGAGTTGTGATTCAGTTGGACTAGGATTGATTCTTGACTTTATTGGCAGGGGACAAGGGTTCAAATTTCGTCATTGGAACCCCTGTGCTATACTTCTCTTCATGCTTCTACTTATTAATAATGGCAAAAATTACTCAATTTTATTTAGGTGAATAAAAAAATTTTCGTTTTTTTATTGATGATTAGAAATATTTTAATGGTTTTCTTCTTTTGTTTTTGGCTTTATATTTTGGTTTGAATGATCCATTCCCCCAATTAAGTTTACTGGAATGATTTTATTTCCATGAAACGTCCATGACAAACAAGTAAAGCGATTTAGTCGATCATGTTTCAAAGTTGTTCATTTGATCCATAAGGTGAATGATGAATTCGTTAGAGGTGCTTAGTTGAAACTATGGTAGATTTTAAATTTAATGCATTTTCCATCAATTGAGCGTAGAAAGCACATTTATTTTGTGTCAGTCCGGTCAACACCCAACCCAGGATACAACCCAAATGCAGACTTTTCCATCTATCCACAACTAATGAAGTAATTATCATCCAAATGGTGAAACTGAACATAGGTCACTGCATTAACATAAAGAGAGAGCATATAATATAAGGAAAAGCATTGAAAATATATATATATATATATGAACATAGTTGTGCTCCATTGAGCAACTAATCCCACCCGCCCTTATGAAAGGGAAAAACAATAATAAAAAATTTAGTGCGTGGCACTCAAATTTAATTTATCTTTATTTAATCTTATATTATCTTTAGCGTAAAGATTAAAAAAAGACACGTGAGGAAAAAAAATTCAAAATCACACATACATACATACATTCAAAACTAAAAAAAAAAAAAAAAAAAAAAAATATTAACAAAAATAGACCCTTCAAAAAATCGTAAAATAGCCTCAACTTTAGCTTCAAAAAAAAGAAGAAGACAAGAAGGCACACGAAACATAAAAGTGGTAAAAAAAAAAGAATAATTTTGCAAAATCAAACTCAACTTGAAATATAACAAGAGTTGAAAAAAATTACCATTGAATTATAATAATAAATAAAATTTTTTAAAAAAAACTCAAAAGCACATCACTTTCAGCTAAGAAAAGGTACCAACATCTAGATTTTTTTATTTTCTCATTAAAGTAATTATTTCAGGATGAATTATAAGATATGATAAAAATTAACAATTGAATTAATGATCCGAATATGACATTTGTTTTATTTGTAAAAAAAACATACTTCTAATAAAACTAGAAGGAAGCACGATGAAACTCCAAAAGTTTTCTTTTCAATGACAAGCTATCTTACATATCCGTCGGCAAAACATCAATCAAGTCAAGTAATATGGACACTGTTTATATAAGGTCCAGATATTATTGTTATAATTCCCCTAAACTTGTGTCCTTCAGGGCGATAAAAAACACTCACAATGATTTATTTTTTATCGGTCCAATCAACGTCTCGGTAACCGAGGATACAGCCCAAATGTGGGCTTTTCTATCCGCAGCTAATGAAGTAATTATCATCCAAACGGTGGAATTGAACAGACGCGCACACAGCATTAACATAAAGAGAGAGGATCAAATATCCAAGAAAACTTTGAAAAATAAATAAGTACATGATTATGCTCCGAACTGATGAATAGGGTTTAAATATAAATCTGTTAGTGAATGAATATATTTATATATATCTTATCAAATTTTTTTGGAAACACCCTACTTTAAAAGTCAAATAATAAACATATCCAACCGTTTTAAGGTTTTCTTAAAATATCCCAACTCTTTGAAATCGCACTTTAGAATTGCAATTCTCGGACTTCTTCATTTTCGACGGGCTGAAACGCTGCTGACACATCACAAGGCACGAAAACATTGAACTCGCGGTTTCGAACAATGAGTTTAGACTCGCTCTTCAGAAGTGGAGTTCAATGTTTGTCCACGCTCGCTGCAGGTTTTTGCGGGTGTCTTTAGGACTCAAGCTTCCAAAGATTTTAAACTCAACTTTCCGAAACTCAAGTTTAAATCCACTATACTTACCCTGCCGAACTTGAATTCATTGTAACATTTCCATATTAACCTTTTTAGATTTTCTCTTCCTCTTTCAAATTTGTGATGGACTCATCAATGGTTCAGGTATTTTGTTCTTGGGGAGGGGAAATCGTGAAGAATTCACACCACTCTATCGGTTATATAGGCAATAACTCACATATGATGATTATGCGATCTGGTGGTGCAACCCTCGAATCTTTGCTCAACCAGGTGTGCTTGTTGTTATCTTTTGTACGCAGCCTATACAAATTAGCCATTGTGTTTATATGCCCAATAATGCTTGGGTCAGAAGCATCTATGACATATTCGCCGTGCTCTATATACAATGACAACATGGTACAACACATGATTAACATGTATATGTGGTATATAGCGTTAACAACATTGGAGCTTTATGTGAAGGTCGATATGATTCAATACCCACCAGAGCAAAATATAAGTGCATACAGTCAACTGCTGATGAGCAGACACGGAATCGATGATTACTCGGCACCCATGGCAGATTGTGATGTTCTCGAACCTATTAGTCTCACCCCTTGTGGACAAAATGATTGGCCACAGGCATACTCATATGGCCATTATGAGTTCGATTTGAATGCGGACGCTAATGACAAATATGGTTATGAAGGCCAGTACTACTTGTCATCATTGAACGAAGTAGTGCATAATTCAGTTTGAGGCATTAATTCGGTGGTGTGAAACATTCAAAGCATTTCATTTGATGATTCGCTAATTAAGGATGAGGACAATGCAACAAACGAGGGAGAGGACACCTCGTTGCAGTCTGACAATACTGATGCCAATGATTTGGAGTCAATCATGGCTGCACCTAATGTTAATCCGCACGACTCCACCAGCCCCATTTTGAACTTTTAGTGATGGAAGAGGAATGACCATTAACATATGAATAATCCCGGCTCGATGCTTTCAATTTGAACATGGACAATTCGCTAATTGGTTTGGTGTTCGATTGAAAGAATACACTCCAACGTGCACTTGGCTGCTACTACATTCGGATTTGCAAGGAGTTTATTGTCAAGCTCTCGGATACAGAGTTACATATGCTGATTTGCAAGTACGATCGTACTTCGGGATGCTGTTGGAGGCTGCAAGTGCACTTAGCAAAAAAGGCAAGGGATTGGATCCTAACAAGGTCTGCAAGTGCCCATAGCTACGATGCTACCAGGCTTAATTAGGACAACTTCAGCATATCAGCCGTGATTATTTGTGACCCTGAGTTCATTTTTTCCACACCCTACAGAAGTGTCAGTAGCGTGTCAATGCATTGAAAACAAAAAGGGCCTAGAATCACAGTTCTAAAGTGTGATTTCAAAAAGTTTGGGTACGTTAAGAAAAGTCTAAAATAGTAAAGTAGGTGTATCATTTGGATTTTAAAGTGGGTCTTTGGTAATCTCCCTCCTTGCTTTCGTTGGAGTTGGTATTGGAAACCCTGCTCCTCCTTGGGCACAAGCAATCATGGGCTTCATCTCTCCTTGCCATCTGTGGAAATCCTTTAGCCAGGAGGAAGGCACAAAAAGTAGAGATGGAGAAACCAAATTTATGAAAAAAGAATGTGGGCGGCGTGAGGGGGAGAGAGAAAGGAGAAGGGGTTTAGTGGGGGTTCATAGGAGAAATTGAGAATCATTGCTTGCGGCGGACGCGGGAATAGAGCCGTTAAGAAGAGTGAAGAAGTCCTAGTTCTTTGAGTCTTGGGATTCTTTGGGCCGTTGAGGGGTGAAGTCCTCTGGTCTGCTTCAACTGGGATTCTTACGTCTCTTATGACTTTATGCATGTCAGAATTTTCTCATTGCGATACCTCTCTTCCGGCTTCAATTTGTTAATAATAGTAGCCAAAATTCAAGCAATGTGGATAGACAAAGCATGAAAAAAATATAAGTGTCTTCTAGTTATGATGTGATTCATATTAGTTTGTACCTTGTATTTAAACGGTAAAAAACTCAAGAATATCTAAACAATTTTTAGAGTTTTTTTCCCTTTTTGAAATAACAAGGCTTATATTTGTTTTCCAAAAAGAGGGAAAAAAAAAAAGGGGGTAATATTTGAAGAGCAAACGAACCACTATAATTATTTGTCGATTATTTTATAATTTATAAATAAGATTTGTAGCTCTATTAAATATCAGTATTTTGTGCCCCGGTGCATATTCAAAGGCTTCATTATTATGGGATAATTTTCTAAAGAGCGCATAGAGAGAAATTTGTTAGTTGTTAATTATGTACATTTTTTATTGTTAGGTTTAAGATTTTAGGTATGAAAAATGTATATGTAGTTTTAAATCATAAGGCAAAAAAAATTATATGAAGTAGTGCATTTGAGATAATCAAATGTGAAAAAACTAATTATCAAATGATTTACTCAGAGGACTTCTAAGTAGGCAATGGTACTTCGTCCAAGTAAATTTGAATATAATTCTCTTATGATGTTCTTGTGACGCACCAATTAGAAGACCCAAAGTTCTCTGTAATAATTGTACCTCTATAACTATTGCTACTCAACCCTTCGTATAACCCTATGAATGAGGGAGGCACACGGAGAATATTTGGATGAATAAGTAGTTTCAAAATATTTGGACCCAAGACCAATTTAAATAATAAGGAAAAAAGATAAAATGGGCCTAGGGCCCATTACGTTGCACATTACATATTTGGGCCCAAGACCTACAAATTAAAAGACTACAATTTCGATAAATAGCTTCTCCTCCTCAAAGTTGAGAAGCCCTGGTGGCTCATATGATCCAATCTCTCTCTCTCTCTCTCTCTCTCTCTCTCTCTTTCTGGGTTGCTCTGGGTCGCTTTCCCAATTTTGTTACCGTTGAGATGGAAGAGAGAGAGAGAGAGAGAGAGGGAGATTCGTTTGTGATTTCAAAAATGGTCCGTTGGAGCGCCAGCGCGCACCACTATTTAGTTACCGTTGCAAGAAATCCCCCGCCCCCAACAGTTCTCAGTTCATTTCTTTTCTCAAAGAGATCCCTCTTCTTCTTCTTCTTCTGCTGCTGTCTAATTGATCGTTAGGGTTTCTGGAGAACGAAATCATCATGGCCCATCACAAGCTCATCAGATCGGAACCCGTGACGACAGAGCAAGAGGAGGAGGTGGCTCAGATTCTCCTTCACCTCTCTCAGAAAGTCCTCCGAGTCGACCCTGAACCCAACTGTTCGCAGTCTAAGAACAACAACAACAAGAGGGATCGATCCGCTTCGGGATTTACCCTCGTCAATTGGGGGCTCAAACGGCACCGTGTGGTCGCATCACCGCCTCCTCCGCTTCTGAAATCGTCCAATTGTCCGCCGGTGGGTATAAACCTTTCTTACTATTATTGAATATTGGTTACTTTTTCTTTTCTTTTCCTGAAGTTCGTCTTGGTTATTTGTTCTTTAAAGGATGTTAAAGCGATTTTACCGTAAACTATTCTTTCTCTTCTCCATAATAGGGGAAGAGAGGAAACCCTCCACATGTTCTTAATCTCTCTCTACCCCTAGGTTTTTAATTTTAACTTCTCGCTGAATTCAGAAGGCATATATATATATATATATATATATATATATATATATATATATATATTTACCTGTTTATCATTTTGTCCGCTAAGACACATCAACTTCTAAGATCGTTGTAAATGAAAGTCCCATCAGACGTTTATTTATTGAAATTTTGTAGCCTGGTTTCGGGATTTTTTTTTTGGGGGGGGTTAATTTAATATGCTTTAGGAATATGCGTAATCTCCCACGAATTCAAAGATTAATGAGTGTTATGCACAAATGAGTGCAAATGAGGAATTAACTGGGCCTCTCAAGCTTGTGGTCACATAGCATACCATATATTTAGTGCGTTTCTTTTGTTTGTTCTTCCAAATTAAGGCTTAACTAACATACACAAATTTTTTTTTAGTTCTTAGTAAAAATGAACTGTTATTGTTTTTGTTACACTACTGTACTGGGCACCTATTACAAGGATGTTTCTGAATTTGTATTCTCCTTCCCATATGACTAATTACTACATGGGGGCTTTTATTTTATTTGGTAACCTATATGTTTTCCATTTTACATTCTTCAATTGAATAGTTTACTTATTTGGCAATGCTGTAACTCAGAAAGAGCAAGCTCTGGGGGGTTGCAATGACAGCAATGTAGAAAAGGCTCGGCAATTTAATGTAGCAAAGCAATGCAATGGGCTTGAGGAAAACAAAGTCAGTTATCAGGTAAACTTTAGAACTCCCAAATTCTCTCTGTCGAAGCTTTATTAGTTTTCCTTTCTGTACTCTTTAGTTCGATACTTGTTGAAATAAGTGCATGGGTTGAAAAAAAATGCACAATTTGATCCTATTATTTGCTTCATTAATTTTCCATCCAAAAGGAAAATTTCACACACTATGTTGGAATAGAAAATGGGCTTTGATTCCCCTCACTTGTGCTGATTCTCATGCCTATTGCATGCGTGTTGCGCACGCATATCTGCAAGTGCATGCATTTTAATATTTCCAATTTAATCCAGACTTGTTTACCTTTTTCCCTTTTTCCCTTTTCTATTTGCGATGATTTTGTCGACATATCTTGGTTCTTTTTTGTCTTTATTTGCTTAATCGAGCAGTTATTTCTTGTGTAGGAGGAGGAACTGTCCGAGGAGCTCTCCCGACTATCTAAACTGAGACTAGCTCTATCGAAGGTGAGCTTAGATTTTATGCATGAACTGATCTACATTTTCCATTTCTTATGTTTTCTTTGAGTGTTTGCATCAATTGTTCACGTAGTGTCGTAATACTAATTCGATTTGAGTGGGTTGGATATGGTCAGGCAATGACGGATGCCTTACACTTCTGTGAGCAGATGGGTGCTTATAATGATCAGTTGAAACAGAGGCAAGCTGAGGTACTCAATACATGATAAACTCATATTCTTCTTCACTTTTTTTTTTCTTCTTTCCTAGTGTTCTTCGATACTTTCCTGTATATATTTTGTGTGTATGTTCTGACATCTCTCTTCACCGGTATTTGTAGGTGGATAGTGAGCTAATGGTTCTGATGAAAAGTAGTGTGGCTGCTTAGTTATGTGCTTCTGAGCTCAAAGTCTCTTTAAGCTTGTTACCTCTTGTAAAGTTCTTCTAAATTTTTCATTCTTCAATTCTTTGACGAGGCCACCTCAATTTGGCTTACTCAATGTTACACATTTGATTCATGCAAATAAATACATTTTGTTTCAGTTAAATGTCCATCTCTTGTTCCCTAGCTCGTAATCTGCCTTCTTGCTTTGGGATGCCCTGTTCCTCCTTGGGGACAAGCAATCATAGGCTTCATCTCTTCTTGCGATCTGTAGAAAAGCCAGGAGGAAGGAACAAAAAGTAGAGATGGAGAAACCAAATTCCTGAAAAGAACTGAGCAGCAGGCGGTGTGTGTGTGTGTGTGTGTGAGAGAGAGAGAGAGAGAGAGAGAGAGGAGAAATTGAGAATGGTTGCTTGGGGCCGGCGCGGGAATAGAGCTGTTAAGAAGAGTGAAGAAGTCCTCTGCTTCACTTCAAATGGGATTCATTCTTAGATTAGTTAATATACCTACCTTCCTCGCGCCATTTTCACACCTACCTTCCAGCTGATATTACTCAGTTCTATTAATGTTCATTAAAAAAAAATTTATTATTTTTTTAACCTAACTGTGGAATTGGAAAATGCCCCCCCATTGAACACATTGTAATTTTATTTTCTTTTACCTTTTTTCTTAAAAAAATCTTGGTACAAAAGCAAAGAAAAATGGAACGAGTAAACTTTTTATATTTTTTATGCTATTTGTTGGTGCAAATTTCAACTAATGGATTTATCAGATTTTGGTAGAAAGTCCCGTGCGCAATTTGAAACCAAATTCAAAATTGAAGGACACTTTTGTAATGTTTTATCGTTACAAGTAATGGCCCAAGAATACACAACCCAAAATAATTTGGCAAAAGTCCAATGTAGGCACTAGCACGTCCTCTGGTCATGTGGGCTGGAGGTCAAGGGTTGATCTTGGCAGTTAAAATTTTATTTATTTTAGTATTTTAACCGACAGGTACTTGTTAGGAAAAAAAAAAATCTTTTTTTAATAAAATTTAATCATTTTATTTTGTTATTTTATGTTATTTTATTTTTAAAAATTATTATTATTATTATTATTTTGCATTCAATTGCCTGCTCTTGCTAGGAATCCAATAAGGATGCTGAAATCTTCCATAGTCCGTAAACCTCTCATGATTAGAGTCTTCTCAACCATCTGTTCCTCCAAAATTGATTCTACAACCTAATCTTGAGTGGCATTAATTTTGACTAGTATTTATTATCTGAAGTTAGTCCCCCAGCTCTGTTGCACAAGCTAAACAGTATTCGAGGATCAATTGGTAAAGTTTGAGACTTGAAACTGTATCAAAATAAAATCAGATGCATGTTTGAACCTCGTCGAAGGAAGTTTTTTTTGTTACTACTCGAAATATTGTTGAAAGTTTAGAAAAAAGAAGTAATGCTTCCACTCTAGGCTAGATGAATAAACAAATGTAGCACAAAGATGTGTGTTATTGAGGATGATGACGCGGACTTAAAAGCAGCGGTACTGGTGGTATCTAACATCTATTTGACCTAGTCGAGTATGCAAACAGAAGTTGTGTAATAGTAATTGGAGAAAACACTATCGTAGAGGGTTTACATGAGCTCTACATTCAATTATGAATGATATTCTTTTGTATCCATTCAAGATAGTGTTTTATAATAGCATTATTTATAGTTGATAAGACCATTAGAGCTATAGAGTAATGGCTTAGAATCAAAACATTACAAGTCATATATGGAAAGTAATCATTTGAAAAAATGAAAGTGTAATTAAGGCGGAGGTTTCGTTTCTATTAACATGGGTTATAGTCAATTGACCATAAATAATATATTAAACTGAAACATTATTGCATGCATAATCAAATAAAGATGGACGAATTGAGGTGCTACTGCATTGTTATGCTACATGGCACAATCGGATACATTTAGTATAACAAATGGTGTGATTTGGAATCAAGATGGTGGTGGCGTGAAGCACTGATGAAGTTTCAGCTCAGGGTCTATTTCGATCAAGGATGACAAATTTATGGTCAGCAAGCCAGGGGTCAATTTGCATTCCCATTATGAATGATGCTTGATGTGTTAATTGGCAATTAGTAGAAGTCCACAACAGCAAATAACATGAACTTTCTATGACTGAAAAAAAGAATTCCATGACAGAAATATGGAGAGCTTTCTACAACAAGCTTGCAATGAGACTCAGGCAAGGGAAATGCTCATCCTAGAAATGCATTGCAGGCAATTATGATCATATCAATTTTGAAGTCTCCACACTCAACATTAGCATTCTTAGGGATTCCCATGATTCTTAAATGTTTCCATTCCCATCACCTTGTAAGTCCTACATCTCCATACATTTCAGTAGAACAAACCATACAAAAATCATGGAATGACTTAGAAATCCAACTACAGCTGTTATAAGTGTCATATTGTCCGCAAAATTGAATCTTTGAAGCTATTTTCACCAAGTGTCAGAGCTTGGACATACAAGATATAAAGCTGCAACCCATTTTTTTTTTACACCGATTAAAGGCATAACATGTGGAAACAAAGGAAAACGGATCCTGTATGCAAAGCCCAGGCCAACAAAATTATGCAGTCACCACACTTCTGGGACTATAGTGAAGCCACTGAATGACTAAACAGTTGAAATGAAATCCTTATAACCACTACCAGTGACAAAAAGACGTGCATTATAAACAATGACACACCTATGACATGTCTTACAACAGTGACTTGGGAAAAAGAATGCAAAACAATGGCATATACAATGGACCTCCAATGATTTTCATTGTTACATATATGCATCTGAGCAAAAACAATTACCTCGAGTAATGTGGACAGTGTTTAAACAGATCTAAAGGGTAGGACGATTCAAAAAATATTGAATTGAACCAATGAATTCGAAAAAGAATAACCTATGGCTTTTTACAAAGGATGCTAGTGAATTGCAACGGATGGCCGGAATTTCTTTGACATTGGACCCCGATGTTGACGGCGATTTCCATGAACTATTTCTGGCTTGGGTAGATCTTTAAGATCAAGAAGTTGAACTTTTTGTTTCTTCTTTGCTGCTCAACAATAAATTACACAAACCCATTAGAAACACAGTATCTTCTTAACATATAAGCGGAAAAGGTACAAAAGAAGTAGAAGAGCAGCTTACCATTCTCAATTCGGCTATAGGACTCATGTAGCTTCCTTTTCGTTGTCTCTAGTTTCAATTGGAGAGAAGCTTTTGTTGAACTCGCATCAACTTGACATCCTACGAGTTTGCAATCATCGCTTTTGTTCACTTGCTTTGTTCTTTTATTTTCTTCAGTGAGTTTGCAATGTTCGTGTTGTTTTTTGTGCCCTTTCCTCATTGGAGCTGCACAATGAATCTTTGACTTCATAACTGCTTCAAGTGTTTTCACTTCTTTGCCATTACGCTTTTGCAGGGGTTGGCGCTGCTGCTGTGGCTTCAGACTTCTGTCCACCCTGTCAATTTCTTTCGTCATTTTTATCTCGTCTCTTGCTCGCTTCAACTGGGGCTGGAGCAGTTCCTTAGGACGACCTTTATTCAGCCCATCAACTCCTTTCAGCCTATTCATCTTGTTTTCATTTAGCTTGGGTTGCAAATGGGGCTGGGGTTCAGTACTTATGTTCAACATATCGCTACCCTGAATATCCTCAGCTGGAAGAATAAATGAATAAAAAACATGAGTTTGTTTTTTCGGAAATTAGACAGGTTCTTTAGCTACAGATTTTTCATAAAAGAAATCATTTCAAAGATAAAAATAAAACTGAAAGGCTGCAGTGGGCTCACCTCCAATATCATCAATTCCTTCAAAGAACTTCATGTAGATTGAATAGAAGGCATAAGAGAGAAAGAGACAGACTTAGCATACAACCATCAATCAAACTTATTTTAAAGAATCTGTAAAAGCATGAAGAACTTTGCATACCTCAGAGAAACTCATTGAAGAAGGCAGAGGTGTAAGGAAAGCCCATTCATCCAGAGGCGGCACAGGAAGCCCTCCTTTTTCCTCAATTCCGGATACCGATGTACTCATCGAGTGTAGAATTGAGTCCTGCCATTCAGCTTTTGTGTTCTTCCAATCGCTGCAAAACAAAAGGCCAATTAAATCACAAAAGATATACACAACTCAGATTGATTAACAGCAAGTATACTTTGAAGGCTTTAAGAAGCTCCCAATTGCAGTCAAATCCTTCCTTTTTACAATTAATATAGACCACAAATTGATACTTTGAGAAAGAAATTTAATAGTAAGAGATGGTAATGTCATACGTGATAAGATTCCGAGACAAAGCACAGGTGTGCATAAGTCTATGCTCTTGGAGATTATAAACAAGATTCTCAATTTCTGTTTCCTGGAAAATGAAATAACAAAATTAAGTGAAAAACCGCATGAAACAACAATCAGTGCCTTGAAAGGTAAGAGCATTAAGTATGCAAGAACCAAACCTTTAGAATCTGGGCTGACAGTCCCATTGATTTAAGCCATTGCAATGATGCGAGCAAATCTTTATCAGGCTAGGGAAAAAAAAAAAAAGCAATGCTATTTAGTTCATTCACAAAGAAAGAAATGTAAACTTAGAACACGAAAGAAATGATTTTATGGTAGACTCGATCAATCCAAATTTCAGCAATTAAACAGTCCTCAATTGTATGGATTTACCTTCAGCGGAAGAAGGAAAAAAAAGAAAAGAAAAAGGGCAACTATGTATGACTGCAATGGTTACTGCAAGAAATGATGGGGTCATATGCTGTTCTCAGGCTTCTTCTTGTAACAGTAGCATGCACTTTTCAAAGGGAAACAATACGGAGTAAATAAAGAGAAAATCAAAAGTGTTCAGTACTTATTGTCTTCTGATGCGTAAATAGAATACAGTTTCTTCACATACATAACATTAACAAGACCCACAACCAACGTGCAATTAAATAAGGCCAGAATTATGTAAGGGTTCAATTAAGGCAACTCATTCAGAAACCCTAATAAATGAATCAGGATCGGTTGCTCCATAATATTGTAACAAACACGTAAAAACTTCCATATAATATTGTAGGAAACATGTAAAAATCGAAAATGGATGCAAAGGGGTTTATAAATAGAAATATGTCGATGATTGGATATTATACCTTATCTGAAGCATTCAGAAGAACTTTCCTGATCCGCGCAACATCGGCCACAGTCTGAGCATGTGCGTCGATCTGATCCACCACCGACCCAACTTGTTTCAGACCGTAAGGCCCTCGCGCTTCTTCTTCTTCTTCCTTCTTCTTCTCCTCGGAGAAGAACGATTTCGCATCAGAAACCCTCCTCCTCCGCGGGGACAAGGAATCACGGGCTTCCTCATCTCTTTCGATCGGTAGAGATGCTTTGACAACTTTTAGGGGTCTGCATTTCGGATTTGAACGCAAGGGAGAAGAACAAAATTTCTGGAAAGGAGCCGTTGAGGAGAAGAGAGGGAGGGGGAATTAGGGATTTATAGGAGAGAATCATTGTGGAGGAGGACGCGGGAATAGAGCCGTTAGAGGAGTGAAGTAGTAGTAGTAGAGTAGAAGAGCTGAGGGATTGTTCCTTGCCTTATTTGATGCGAAGTCAAAATGGATTCAAATTTGGTCAACAGTGGAACACTCGCGCCGCACCAACGCGCCATTCTTGACACTTCTATTTAACAAAATAATAATAACTCTCTTTTTTTTTTTTGGGATAATAAAAAAGGAAAATTGATTTTCCATCGAACCTTTGAATGATAAAATGAAAATGTGATGGACTATTTTTTGTTTTAAGGTTTTTATGTTTTCGTCTGAACAATCCATCCCCACGATCAAGTTTACATAAATTATTTTAAAATCCATGAACCATATGTCTCCTTACAAATAAGGAATGATATATATATATATATATATATATATATATATATTTTGACACAGTAAACTTTGAACCTTTGGGTCCAAGTAATGATATATATATATATCCATGAACCTTTGGGTCCTCGTTAATTTGACTCTTGAAGTCATTGAATGTTGATCAATCTAGTCCTTACACTAATGGATTTGCCAAACTTAGGATGGAAAAGGCCGTGTGCAACGCATACCAGTGTTTTAGCTGTGGTAGATTTGAAATTAATGCCTTTCTGATTGAGCTTATACGTTACTTTTCCAAAATGCTTCAGCAAGGAAAAAATAATAGCTAGGAATACTTTATTTCTTGCAAATTTCAGCTAGAAAGATACCAAAATCTAAAAATAAAATTTACATCTTTTTTGAAAAAAATCTTTGTAGAAAAAAAAAGGAAACTAGGAAGTCTGATTTTTATTTATGTTGATGAAATTTTTTGCTGATAAAATTTGCTGGAAGCCATCGAATTCTAAATTTACTTGTCTTTGCTTATAGGGATCAAATCAGACACTTTCATTAACTTCAGTGACCAAATTAGCTACTTTCAAAGATGATGGGGCATATTAGGGCAAACTCCAAACTTAGGGTATCAAAAAGTGTTACCTTTCCTTAATTTTAGATCACGAAATATGTGGATATATGGAATACAAAAATTGAAAATAAAAACCTATTTCAGATACTTCAAAATCTCCAAAAATGATGAAGTTATGGCTTCAAGAGGAAAGGCTCATAGGTGTTTTCGCTTGCGAATTCACAAAAATAATGAAACATATCCTCTACTTTTGTTCAATAGTGTGTGAAATTTTGAACAAATTCATAAATTCATAAAAAAATTGTAATTCACAAATTCATAACATATTTATTTTCCTTAACATAGGCTTTTTCAAGTAAACCTGCACCTCTTTTAACTATAACCATATTTTGATTTCAATCCTAACAATAATTAAATCCATGGCTCTTAAGGCACACGGAGAGGTGAGGGATTGCCCCCATGGACTTCACATATTTATTTAAATACAGACGCATTAAGGGGGCAAAAAAGAAAAAAAGAAGAAAAAATTCCATCCCCTCTAGGGCTGGCCCTGGACTCAACCCTCATATCCAATAAAATGACTTCAATAGATTTTTTACTTCATCTTTTTCTTAATAAGTCATCAAATTTGGTGCTTTTTGACCTAAATGCTATGAAAAACAAAGAACGAAATACAACAAATTCCTCCATTTAAGTGGTTCTCACTTTTTCATATTCCTGTTTCAACCTTCTTCGCCAGATAGTTCCCGATGTTTGACACTTTCTATGCTTTGTGGATGCAACATCGACAAATTTGTTCATGATCAAGTTACTAAACACTTCATGAACAAATTTACTTTTCATATTTCTTCGAGCATGATAAATTCAATTAATTGCGTGCTCTAGAATCATATTAAGTATGGAAAATTCAAACCTAGAGTTCGATCATCAATTGACAATGGTCTGTGTATCAAGTTGTAACGGACCCAAATACCTAACATGGCCCCTAACGGATTGGTAATCGTAAGACCCAAAAAAGGGAGCCTTTCCTCGAATTCAAAAATGGATCCTTTAAAAAGGGAAAAGAAAAGCAGTGTACAAATGAACGACTTCCATAAACAGAATATGTGAAGTATCCCATCCTACAAAACACACCCTTGAGCTATATATCCGTCACCGATCCCGTGAACAGTGAGCAAAGTCCGATTTCATTTTCAGAATCCAATGGGGCCTCACTTTTTCCTCTCCTTTCAGTTCATGACAAGGCTTGATGAATCAATAAATCCTTCACAAAAGGAATCACAGATTGCTTCTTTCGATGACCCATAATTGTTCAGCCGCTTCTTCAGAGAATGCAAATCTCTTTCATCTTTTGAAGTTCATCCCTGCAAGAGCAGATCCCTAATTAGATCTTTTTGGTTACAAGTAAATTTGAATCCTCTTTCTCTTGTCAAAGTGAATGATCTAAAAGCAAAATCCTTTGCAGACAACAGCTGCTATTACCAGTTCAATAACCACAAATTTCATTGTCAAGTAGGCTTTCAAAATATGCGAGTGTGTACGTGTGTGCGTCTAGATGTGTAAACCATCGTTGCTTACTAGTTTATGAAAATTACAAGGAATGACCTACAACTGAATTCTTCCACAGCAATATGTCCACCAAGTACTGCAGCCATAAAATGTTGCTTTTCGGGTAACTCTAGACAACGAATGCTAGAAAGTCAGTGTTCACGGAAGCTCTCTCCTAAGCCACTTTCACAATATATTCCGCAATAAGACCTCAACCTTTTAAAGATAGAAGCAAATATCATATTTACTGTAAACTTCAAAAGCTGATGATGAACGGAGACTTAGCATGATAGTCGAGATGCCAAAAGGAACATAGATCAAGGTTGTAAGACATTAATGAGGTGACTTTGCAGCCTACTACGAGTCCCATGACCCAGTCCTGTGGTATTATTCTTAACAGGTTCATCTAAGATTTTCTATCTTGACTCACAGCACTGTTTAACAATTTTCATGCAAGGAATTAATATTTACGCTTTATTTTTTGCAGAATTAACTGTTCGGTTTAAGTGCTTTGTCCCCAAGAAATGTAATTGGTCTTATACCATTGCCTAAACCCCAAATTAAATCAATATATTTGAGTTATAAGACTGCCGGGACAGAGGATTCAGCTTCTTTAAGTTGAGTTTACTTTGCTCAACAATCATGTAAGATATCAAGATGGAAAATGTCATACCTTCTTTCCCTGCAGTCTTCAGGCGTCGCTTTCATCTAGAAATGTGTATCTGACTGCATAAAATGAGGGATATAAGTTATGCAGGAGGGAGGGAAAAAATAATAATAGTACTTACCACTCCTTTGGTTTATGGGAATGGGATAGTAATTTAATAGAAATATAACGCGTAAGGAATAAGATCCCTATGGATGAGGGGAGGAACAGACTCGGAATGGCTATTACCAATGGCCAGGTGGAATAGGTAATGATCCTTGAAAAGAGTTATTCCTTACATATTTCCTTCATGCTTCATGTTATATTTTTATGGAATAGGCAACTCCATTCCAGAACCAAACGCCACGATAATGATGTCTAAATAAAGCCTACTCGCTGTTCCCTTACTTGTTTATTGCCTTTTGGCTCAAAAGGGTTCTGGGTCTGTAGATAGATCAAGAAAAAGTATGTCTTCCCCTGTCCAGACCGAAATGCTGTTCAGTATGCTGAATCAGCAATAAATTGATCCAAGGGGCTTGAAATTACCTTTATTAATTCTGGAAAGAGTGAAATCAGATATCAATAAAGACAATCCAGAAGTGCTGACAGACAGGTGTTTTCCCTCTAGAGTGAATTGCAATATTTCAGAATCTTTACAGCTCAAAAGGATGTTCCCCTGTGAACAAAATAATTTTAATTCTGCAGTCGTATAAAGCAAGCCATTTTCTTGATCATATGTAGCAAGCCATTCAGGACCCTCATCCCCTCTTAAGAGATTAAGAGTTTTAGAGAGTATGGCTTCCTCGAGCAATCCTTCTGACCTCTGTAACATGACAAACCACAGAGCTAATTACTACCAGCTTAATCAGATACAATACCCTAACGAATCCAGTCAAACCAACCTGAGAAGAGAACAACCTCCTCTCACTACCAAGGACCAATTGAAAATGGGAGGCATAGATAGGGTGCTTCAAGCATCACACACGACAATTAGTCTCAATTCAATGTCATGTAGACACAATCTAGGCTCTGGATGTGCAAGAAACCCTTACATAAGCACTTGATCCTTTTATTGCCTTCTGTAATTCATCACATTCACTCAAACATTTCCATCAATTGGAACAATTTTGCAGGCAGTTCCAACAATCTGAAAAGCTTCTTTATATGTGGACCTTGACTATAGTTTTAGGGACACTAGATCAGATATTACTGGAATTCAGTTTGAGATCTTGCGTCAATAGTAAGCAGATACTATTTGTACTAAGAATTACAGGAATAAGAATAATTATAATCAAGACCTACATCCCTGACTAAGGGCAAAAAAGGATATCAAAGATCCAATATAGGGTCACAACTCTGAATATGCTTTCAGGTCTATCAATCATGTTCAGTGAGAGTTCAAAAAAAGTTGAAAGAAAAGGCTGAACCCCTTCCATTCCTAATAACATACTGCCCCTTATCTCAGTGAGTTAATAAAACAAGAATTTCCGTACATAGTAGTATACACTAGAAATCCGATGCTTTTATGAGGTAATGAAACAGTACAATTCTGTTGCTACACATTGAACAAGTCTTATTTGAACCTTGTTTCAGAAATATATCCAGACATCTTTCATATTGAGCTTCCTGGTTTCATTGCCACACACTACTGAGAATTCTGTATAAATACAGAAGAAACTGTCATAGCAAGTACATGGTGGCAGTTGGAAACATGGAGAACGGACTATGCACAAGAATGCCAACAGATTATGCATGTAATTTTTCAATGCGCCAATACTATAAGGCAAGTCAAAAAAAATTACCTTCCCTTCTTGAGGAAACAAACCAATACTTAGAGAATACATTTGATAGCATGAAAGGAGCTGACTGTCCACAAACTTTTAACAGCACAGAAAAGGACTCTCTATGGGCACTGTTTGCGGGTTTTTTGGTTGAGTTAGCAAACTCGTCGATTTTTTATTTTGGGGTTCTCAGATTCACATTATCCCTAAAGGGAGATGACTCTTTACATCCACTGTCATAAGCAAGGAACGCCTTCGATTGAGATGTTATGATGAACTTCAATAGAGTAGATGACTCCATTAACAGAGGACCATAGACCTAGATCTGAAAGAAAATAGGGGAATGACGAAGAAGATGATGAACAGTAAACAAATAGGTCATGAACCCAGAAAAATGAAAGAACAGGGGCTGAATAGAGGGTCGTATACCTAGAAAATGGAGAGGATGATGAGCAGTAAACAATAAATATGGACAGAGATGAACAAAGGGCTGTAGACCTAGAAAATGGAGAAAATATGATGGAAAAAATGATGAACAGTGAACAAAGATGATGGGGAGGCTGGACCCATGAGGCTTCCTACATATCTCCACAGGAAAATCAAGCCATTGTAGTTTGTTTTGACATTATAATTCGTTTTGGCTCATGGAGCCATGGAGACCACTATGCAGTGCTCACCTTGCCGTATCTCTCTTTTCTCTCTTTCTCTCTCCTACAGCTATTAGGAGTGTCTCCCCTTTTTGCAAAACGCTAGGTTTTGCTTATAAAGGAGAGGGGAGGATGCTGCACATATTCCTTAGGCCTTAGGCCCAACATCGCCTCCTTCGAGAGAATGGAAAAACCATTATAAAAAAAAAAAGGGTGAAAACCGTTGGGCCTTGGGCCCAAAAGGCTTTCCAGGAAGGAATGGAGTCATGGGCTCAAGGAAATGTTATACCCTTTAGGGGTTGAGCCATGGGCTCGGAAATGTTATCGAGTCGGGGTTCGGGAAATGTTATTAAGTCAAGGCTTGAGAAATACGGTAACTTTCCGTTGACTTGGTCAATGAGAGTTCAAAAATGAGTTTATTTAATTAAAAGGCCCAATTTCCCTTCCAAGGGAATGAAAAGCGGCATCAACAGGCACCATAAACTAAAATGGATTGGGATGTACAGGAGAGCTTCTTTATTGCAACCTACACGTCCTCGTAACAGTCCACATTGCCCTTTTCTGAACTTATTCACCTTTTGAGAACATTTTTTGTCATGAAACTTGTGTTAGATCTGTTCTAAAGAGAGCGCACACCAACCGGGATTTTCATATGTTTAGAAATAGAGTTCGTTGACTCCTCAGGGATTATTGCTGGAGTTCCCAATATCCTTGAAGATCCGCAACTGTAAGTTGACTTCCTGGAAAACAACCATCATCTTAACACTGTGACAAGGGTGGCGTGGAAGTATTGAATCTGAGTGCCCAACACCCACATGCTGAAGTGCTTGAACGAGGGCTCTCCTCCAATAGCTCAAATGAATCAATTTTCTTCAAGGTATGTGCGCTGTATCTCGTAGTTTGGAGGCTGTGCGGGATTTCCCCATAAAAACCATAAAAATTAGGAGAATGCAAGTACTAGAGCAAACATGCAGGCTTTCAACATCGTCAAATAGTATGGCAATGAAATAGCCTAAACCACTGAAAACTCTTCAAAGGCTATGATGTAGCAGACTTTGTTAAGGTTGCGAAACAAGTACGGATGAGTAAGAGAGTCATGTCATCCTCTGGGTTTGGGAAGAACTGGCTTTGCTTTTCTTTTTGGATTTTGTTTTGGCTGATAATTGGAATGTGTGTCATTTGCAATACTCGTTCTCCCCCTACTGAACACAAAGCAAAATGTTACTCTGCAGCTTAATGTTTCCTCCGCAAAATCATAAAAGCAAGCAGTTACTCCATGCACAAACATGAAGTTGACTCTGTGTTTTGTAAATATGTCCTAGCAAATTTGAGGTAGAGTTTTTATCAGAAAAACATTTTCAATTCAGTGAAGCTCAAAACTTGAATCAATAACTCAGTCCCAAATCCTTACTTAGATAGAGCTCCAATCAATATAAAATCTCAGCTCCATTCAACCAAATACACAGTAATTGAAGGATCTGTCATCAGCTGTTAGCGAATGTTTACTTGTCCTTTCGGTGGTGACCCATTGAATAAGCACAAAGTGGTATTATGGGTTAAGAAAAAAGGATAGCTTTTTCTGAAGAGGTATATTTCAACTTCATGGAAAATATCAAAACCACCTCAAAACTATATTCAAGGTAAAACCCAGGAACTAGAATGCTAAGGCAAACTAACTTCTTTAGGCGCCGTTATAATGGGTAGCGACACATTTATTTCCAAAATGACTACTTCTTGTATAGATAAACTGGGTACCCATCTAGAAAAAAAGATAATACTGAGTAAACTATTCCACAGTACAATGAGCTTCTAAATACAAAACAATCTTAAATTGCAAAATGCTATCTAAAAATCAAATGAGAGAGAAAAAAAAACATACAATTTTGAGAATACATAGACAAAGGGTAAAAAATAATTGAAAGCCAAAAAGCTGGGAGCGAAAAGTTTGAGAGCACGAAGTCAATCTTAAACATGTACGCTTCTACATGTTTATTGGTGCGACTGGGTTTTCTTCTTGTGTAAAATACAGCAACTGGAGGCTGTTGCTCTTGCTGTTGGTGTTCCGAGTCTACGATGCCTAACCAGAGATCTTCACCACTGGCTCCTGCAACACACACGAGCTCATCAGTGGACGCATAAGAGGGGAAAAGAGAGATTGATTGTTAAACAAAGAAGATGGAAAATTAGGGTTTCTTTCTGTCTCTAACCTGCTTGGTTGGGAACTCACACGGTGTAGGGGAAGAGGACAGTACAACGCTGGTTTCATAATCATAACCGTTCCGCCGATATTGCTCCGAAGGGAGGAGGAGTTTGATTTCGTTTATTTGTTTTCCCCTTGCTTTTTTAATCGTTTTTGATACAAAAGATAATTTATTCGTTTTATTGGAAAAGAAATACAATTATTCGGAACAAATTATTAAAAAAATAACATTATAGTAGGAGTAAAATAAAAAAGCACAATTTATCCTGATGTTTCAGTAAAATTATTATAAGTCGAAGTAATTATTTAGATTTAGATTTCAAATTTCTATTTATATTATTAAGAATGGTTCTCAGTGTGTTTAGGTGTAACTCCTAAATTTTACGAAGGACCATGCACCCTTAATTTCTATTGAAGGTGCAACACTAGATAGAAACAATTGACGATATTAAATATTCTTAATCCATCCTTCGTTGTAAGAAAACTGCTTCGTAGCTTTAAAATTATCTTGCAAATCTAGCTTAACACATTTATTTTACATTTTTTCACATTTCATTTCATTTTATTTTTTCCCTCCTCGTCATGATGGACCTAACTTGCTACTTCAGTCGGTATGAGTTTATATATTTAATATTGTTAGTTGATTTCATTCATTAGCCTTCTTACCGACGACTTTCCATTAAATTTTAGTTAGGTTGTGAAGGTTCCCTAAATCCTTAGTTTTATGGTTTTCTTATAGGATTACCTACGTTGTGAGTTTTGTCCCAAGAACAATCAACGATGCCTAATGATTTATAGTCATCAGCTCTAAGATCCTTGAAAGGACAATGAAAAGAAAATGGGTTGAATCGTGAGTTTGAGTACCATGTTTATATTGGATAGCCATTATGAGGTCTTAAGCTAAGAGCTGCTTCAGGCACCACCAGAATCAGTGGAAGGGGAATGGCATTACACCCAAAATAGAAATTTTGGGACTATTAAAAAAGATCCACCATTTCCTGTTGCCATGTATCCTTATCTTGTTTACTTTTTCTTTTTTTTATTTTTTATTTTTTTCCCCTCCAAATCAAGATTACTAACCATCCCCATTTTATTACTGCAATTTATTTATTTTAAATAAGCGAGGCCCATTTCAACTAAGAGAGGCCCAGTCGAAATCTATGTGGTCCGGTGCAGTTAATTTAAGGCATCAGGTGGCCCAAAGCAACAAAGCCCAAATGATGACAAAACCTAGACTTTGTAAATCAATCGTGGGTCAAGGTAGAGACATGCGGCCCGATCTTACTAGAGGTAAAACTCTATGATTTAATATTAAAGGAAAAAAGGCATTTTTCAGTTTTGTAGGCATATTTAAGTTTTTCGGAAAATTATTTTGAATATTACTGTTGACACCCATTTTCGTCCTGATAATTGGGAAACTTGAAATTCTCAGTACAAAATACAGCTAGGACTTTAAGCACCATAATTAGAAGGGAGCTGGCTGGCCCAATCCAGTAGCTCAAGCCCAATTTTGTTTTGAATACACAAAGCAGCAGTTGAGAAGAAGTGGCCCACAATACAGCACTCCGGGCTCAGCCCAATCTTGCCTTGGGGGCATAAAAACCCAAACCGCGAACATAGTAAAGATAAAAAAGAAAATTAATAAATATGAAAATATAGAAAAAAACGGAGAAGAGAAAATAGGAACTTTAAATAAAGACGGAAAAGGGGAAAGGGAAAAAAAAAAAAAGAAGCAAAAAGATGAACAAAGAATGGAGATAAAAACAATAGCTCAGATTCCGGAAGCCATTAAAAAACTTAGATAAAAGTAAATTAATACAAAAGAAAAGGTTAAATATAAAATAAAATTAAAAAGTATTAAAAAAAAAAGTATAGAAGGGTATATACATTGACATGGCTTTCTACTTACCCTCGCTTGGGCCCAATTGGGTAGCCCAATAAGCATTTTAAAGCCCATTTCACACTCACCCACTTAAGCCCACATTTTGATCGCCCAGTTCTAAGCCCAGCCCAACTCTGAAACCCCAAACATTTTCTTTTATCTCACCATTGCATTCCGAAACATGCAGCAGCTGCTAGTTACATGTACCTGTGCGTTTTGGCGTTTAAAAAAGAAATACACATGGCCATTTTGGGTTTGTCACCTTTTCTTTTTTGTGTGCTTGTAACGTAGCTGTGGTAGGTGCAACGGCCACACCAAGCAAGGGTTTACATCTATCTGTTTTTTGTAATTGTCAAGAAAAATTGAAAACCAACCAGCAACCATTCTTAAGGGGGGAAAAATCGCGAATTAACCTATTCGTTTGACTAAAATTCGAAAAATTGATAAAAACCAAGAAAAAGGGAACAATCAGTCTGTTTATGAGATTTTTTAATAAATATAATATATATATATATATATATATATGTGTGTGTGTGTGTGTGTGGTCAGTTGGTTTATGTGATTTTATTTCATGAATAGCCGCAAACTAATCGAATAATCGATCAAGTCAGTTCAGTTTACATTAGATTCAATCAGTAATTTAATTTTTTCCGTTTGATTGAATGCCCCTAACATCAAATACAAGCCCATAAAAAACGTAGCTGTGGTAGGTGCAACGGCCGCACCAAACAAGCCCATAAAAAATCAATTTTAGTCTCTTCCAAACACACATGCAAGGGTGATGGTAGACCTCATATAGATTATAGATGGTACATCGTTTATGTGCTCCCACTGCTTCCCCGTTGGTAAATAATTTAGGTTAAATATCCTGAAAGCCGGGATTCAAATCCTGCCTACTATAGTAATACTTTTTCGAGTTCAATTTCCTATAATTTTCCTTTTGTTCTTTTCTTTTTTTCCCTTCTTTTCGATTAGCAAAGGGGCATGACGTGCATACATAGGAGGAGTAAATCCAAGGAAAATAAGTGCACCTTAATAAATACGGACGGTGTGAATATTAAACCTTATATGAGAAAAATGAACCTACAGGAATAAATGCACCTTAATTTTCATTGAATGACATGTGGGGAGGTTTTTCTTTTCTTAATTTTGTTTTTTTTCTCTCGATTATTGTTATTTCTAGCATTCTTAATGTTGTTATTGTAGTAAAAAGGAAACAAAAACATTAGCATGTTAGTAAGGCGAATTTTGTGGGCACGACAGAGGTGGGCCCGACGATCTCTCCTTATCCAACTCACACTCCAGAAGGCTCAACATTTGTCTTTCTCCTATTTCAATTCTCTACTTCCAATTTCATTTTTTACCATATTTTCATTCCTTTAAATATTTTATTCAAATACAAGAGCTTTTAAAAGCTCTTTGTATTCAGACTTAACTTTGTTGACTCTATTTACAATTAAAAGTTAAGAAAATTTAAAAATATTATAATTTTTTATCAAAACAACGTTCTTTTAGAGATCTGAGTAACTGAAACTCAATTTACTTACATAACTCTATCATTCCCTTTCATTTTGAACGTGTTACAAAATTCTAATACAATAAGAACATATTATATCGACTTTTTTTTTTCCGTAACAGTGACGTAATTTGATTTATTATGTATAGCTTATTTTCAGAGATACTGGATATTGATCACATATTGTCTAGCTTAATGATACAATTGCTATTAACTGGAGGGCAAACTGCAAATAAAATCCCAACTTCTCAATGCTTTCACAATTTTAGTTCCATGTTTCAATTTTTGCAATTTGATACACAAATGTGTAAGATTATTATATTTTTCGCAATTCAATACACGAATGTTCGATTAGGGATCGATATGTCATCTTTTCAATCCTTTGATGCCATAAGTTGGAGAAACCAATTTGTGAGAAAACCCAATTTCAGATTTCAGAAACCCACTTCTGAGTTCATATAACAAAGGTACGCCCATGAGTTTCTTTAATTGACAATCTAAATCTGAATAGAGAATTAGGGATGGGGGAAGAACACACAGGCATGTGAATAGGAAAGATGGATGGGTCCGCCGTCGGTGGCAGTGACAGTCCTGAATGAATTCTATTCATCGAATTATATCAAAATGTGCAATTTATTGTTAAAAACATGGTCACATGGTGTGAGATACACAACTACATGATATTGCCTTCCATCCATTATTATGCCATCCCTCTCTCCTATAAATAGTATTGAAGAGATGACGAGAAGTTCAAGGAAGAAGAAGAGAAAAGTAAGAGAAGAGGAAAGGAAAGAAAAACAGAGAGAGAAACATAAGAGGAGGAGAGACTTTATTGTTGTCTCAATCTATTTTTGATCCATTTGCTCAATAATTAATGATATGTTGTCAGCACAAGTTTGCTCAAGCTTTGCTTTGGAAGTCAGATAATCAAATAATAAGATCATATCTCTCTTTGTTTATTTTTCCCTCCTTATGTTTCTATTTTCAATTATTTTTGTTGTGGTTCATTTGCAAGTGCGGACTATCGCCCATATTTGGGAATACAATTTTATTTTTCAATTATCTTTATTGCAGTCTCATTTACCTATGCGGACTACATCCTGTATTTTGAGAACTCAATTTTATTTTCGCAATACATGAATTATCATTTCATTTAATTTTTCCATGTCACACTTTCCATGCAATTTGTAACATGTCTATTGGGAACCAATTTATATTGTTAACATATTTATCTATATATCTTTTAAATTATTTATCATATAAGGTGATCAATATTAATAAATTGATGGCCTAATCCTACACCAGTAATTATATATTTAATACACTTAAATCTGATAATATCATTTATATATCATTTAATCCATATTTTGAGCATCACTTGGGACGATGGCATAGTGGTAAGGAGCCGGTTGGATACACCCAACCCGGTGGGTTCGAATCTCAGAAACCCCATCATGCCCAAGTGATCTCATACCCTAATTAATTCGGGGGAAATTGAGGTTATAACTGATGAGTATCCATCTATGAGGTTTTATTTTGATCACTAATTTTTACTATTCACGTGTAACTGATCTTTCAATAATTATTTTTATTTTTTACTGTCAAATAGATTAATTACAATGCAACCACAAAAATTTACAATCATTGAAGTCTCAGGAGTAAATTATCTATCATGGACGGTCAATGTGACGTTCCATTTAATGGATGGAATTACTTTCATGTTTTTAATTGTCATGGCTGCTAGCGAGGGCTTACATATGCGTTTTATGAATGTTGTTACATCATACTTATATGGATTTCTTGATAGTGACACATACATGAGAATTCCTGAAGGGTTCACAATGCCTGAACGATATAATTCAAATTCTCGAAGTCTATTTTCAATCAAATTGCAACGATTGTTATACGGTTTGAAACAATAAAAAAGAATGTGGTATAATTACTTGAGTGGATACTTGCTAAATGAAGGAATACGAACAGTATTATATGTCCCTGTATACTTATCAAGAAATCTAATACTGGATTTGTTATTATTGCTGTATATGTGGACGATTTGAATCTTTTAGGGACTCTAAAAGACATTGTAGGTACAACCAATTATCTGAAGAAATAAAAGATCTCAACAAAACCAAATTTTGTCTCGGTATTCAGGTAAAGCTTTTATTCACAGGAATATTTGTTCACCAGTCAACTTATGCATAAAAGGTCCTTAAGCATTTTTTATATGGACAAAGCTTAACAATTAAGCACACCAATAGTGGTATGATTTCTTAATATCAAAAAGGACCCGTTTCGTCCTCAAGAAGAAGATGAGGAACTTTTCAAGCCAGAAACACCATACCTTAGTGCAATTGGTGCTCTTATATATCTTATAAATTGTACATGCCCGAATATTGCATTTTTAGTCAATTGCCTGGTGTGATATAGTTCTGCACCAACCAAAATACATTAGAATGGAATCAAGCACATCCTACACTACCTTCGTGGAACCACTGAAATTGGTTTGTTTTACCTAAAAGGATCAATACTGGAATTAAGTGGTTTTGTAGATACAGGGTATTTATCTGATCCTTATAAAGCCCAATCACAGATTGGTTATGTGTTTACTTATTGCGGCACGACTATCTCATAGCGTTCGACGAAACAGACATCGACTGCAACTTCTTCAAACCATTTAGAAATACTAGCAATTCACGAGGCAAGTCGTGAATGTATTTGGTTGCGATAGATGATTCAACACATCCAAAAGTTTTGTGGTCTATGTTTGACTACAATCTATGAGGATAACGCTGCATGTATCATTCGACTTAAGGAAGGTTATATAAAGGGCGATAGAACAAAGCATATTTCATTCAAATTCTTTTATACGCACAAACTTCAAAAGAATGATGAAATAGATGTTCAATTAGTACGCTCCATAGATAACCTAGCTGATTTATTCACGAAGGCACTTCCTAAGGCTATTTTTGAGAAACTTATTTACAAGATTGGAATGAGACGACTTAAAGATGTCCCTGCTTGATGTATCCCAAGGAGACTATTTTGACGGGGAGACTATACTCTTTTTCCTTCGCCATGGTTTTAATCTCACTTGGTTTTTCCTGGCAAGGTTTTAACGAGGCAGTTTGATGGGATATAATGCAAAGAATCCTATGCAAATCACACGATGGTCGCCTAAGGGGGAGTGTTGTGAAAAACATGGTCACATGGTGTGGGATACACAATCATATGGTGTAGGCTTCCATCCATTATTATGCCATTCCTTTCTCGTATAAATAGTATTAAAGCGATGAAGGGAAGTTTATAGAAGAAGAAGAGAAAAGTAAGAGAAGAGGAAAGGAAGGAAAGATAGAGAGAGAGAGAGAGAGAGAGAGAGAGAGAGAGAGAGAGAGAGAGAGAGATAAGAGGAGGAGAGGATTTCTTGTTGTCTCAATCTATTTGTAATCCATTTGCTCGATAATTCATAACACAATTATATATAATTCTTGATGTTCTTTTTTTATCAATAAAGTGGAATAAATTTAATTGATTTAAAGTACTATAAGTACACTCCCAATATACTGGAACATGTTAGAATGAGCACAATAGTTTGAGCCCAAACCAAGCACACATACACTCGAGCCTGTACGAAGAATTCCACCCATATTAGCTAGAAGAGCATAAAATAAATAGGACCTACTAACTTTCATACAGATCGATGATTCAGTGAACCTTCATTTCGAAAGTTGTAATATGAAGAGATCTTACCCGCTATATCTTTCATCTTAAGATGAAAAATCTATGTATTGCCAGATTATATGAAAATTGGTAGGTCCTTGTAATTTTTTCATCCTCTTTCGCAAATAGAATTTCTATAATGGGTCCAAGTTGATGTGTATTTATTTTGTGCTCACAATAGGTGGTGGTCATTCTGACATTTTATTGCATGTATATATATATATAGGACACTGTTAGCGAGAGCCAAAGAGCCAACTCATTTAGGGCTCACATAACACTGAGAAAAAAAATTTTGACTGATAGATTAAATATCATATACATATCTTATTAGCTTCAAAAATTTGAGTCCCATCTGACTCATAATAAATTAGGCTTTATCTAAATGATCAAAGTTAGACTTGAGTATGATCAACAAAGAGATCAACAATAAAAAATAAGAACATTAACTATATGAAACCTTAAACATAAGGGCCGGCTTTTATAAGAATATTTAACTCTTTGAGCACATATACACACATAGATATACATACATATACATACACACATACATACATACATATACATACATGTATGTATGTATGTATATATATATTCTTTATTCTCAATTTGAAAAAGAGTAGCTTGATCTGCCCAGAAAACAGAAGTTTCAATGGACACGTCCTCATGCATTCATGAGAACCACAAAATTCGCATGTAGGGTCAGCAAGAAGACTGGAGAAACTGTTTTTAAGAGAAACAAACAAATAAAAAAAAAAAAATTGGCTGGACAGGCCGCGGCGTCTCTCGTTCAGGTCGCGACAGGGAACTCTCTTTCTGCCGTGTTGACTCCGCCTCATCTGCAGTCAAACCAACCGGCGGAAGACCTTTCCTCCCTCAACTTCTCTTTCTAATTTTATCCTTCTGATTATTTTTTTTAAAGAAAATTATCTTTTGGCTCCATAAAATTTAGGATCCTTTACTGGTTTAGTTCCTTGAGTTTTTTAAAGGTGGTTAATTTAATCCTCAACTTGTGCGAATATTAGATTGGGATAAAAAATCATCATGTATCATTGCATGTATAGTTAAAGAAAATGATAGATTTGAAATTTGAGGAAAAAAAAACCTGCCAAAATTTTTATTTTATTTTTTTTGAAACAAAAGAATACCTATCAATTTTATAGAATGGATCTACGGAATTTGATTCCACTATTTGAGCTTAGAAATGTCATTCAGCGGAGAAAAAGAAACCTCATTTAGGAAATTTAATTATAATTAATAAAAGGAAAAATCTTTTCCTAAGATTCTAGTACAAAAATAAAACAAACAAAAATTTCATAAATATACTAAAAAGAATAATATTCATACAAAATTCTATACATAACTCCATAATCTTTGTAGTAGGAAAAAAAGCAAATAAAAATTGATATATTCTTTTCCTTAATTTTTCCTTTTCAAAGAAACTTTGAATAATTTAAATCGTACAAATAAAAAAACACACAATAATATATAAGCACTTCAAGTTTCATAAAATTTGAAAATGCAGAACATATCCATCTAATTATTGAAAATTCAGTAAAATTTTTATAAATAATTTTAAATGATTAGGATGAATAACTAAAATTTTAAAAAAAGCGACTGAGATGAATATGTTCCTCTTATAAAAATTGATATACCTATGTACTTTTATGTGTTTTTTCGATTCATCTTGTCAAAAATTATTTTAAAATGTTTTAAAATAAACTATAAGGATAGGATTGAAGAGAGAAGTTGAGGGAAGAAATGAAAATGAACTTGGCCTCATGGTTGTTTTATGATGAGGACGCTAATTGTGTCGGCGTTTCTTCCATCTTTTCTTCATCGATTCTAATTAATTTTATTCGTATATTTTAATAAATACTGATGTGGCAAATTTTAATTAATTATTCTAATGATAATTTAGTTCGTTGAGAAGAAAAGAACCGCTTAAAGATTGTGAAGGATATTTACATTCATTGTATTTGTAAGAAGAGGAAATACCTAAAATATGTTCGCAAAATTAGATTTTTTTATTATAAGAAAAATATTAAAAACACCTCGTCTGATATAATAAAATTTTTGAAGATACTTTCTGTAATTTTAATTTTTCTATTATACCTTATGTGCTCATCAAAATTATTTGATTTTTTAATTACAATAATTTAAATTTTTCATTTTCCCCTATTTTTAAATAATTTTTTATTATTAACTTGGATGAAATTAGATAACAGAGATCTATTAGAGTATAAACCTACGTCCAAGGATGCAACCCTAAAATTGAATATACAGAAATTGTCTTAAATAATTTTCCAAGTTAAAGGGGATTTTTGATATTTTTCCTCGATTATAATATGACAGATAATTAAGAGAACGGATTGACTTATTCTTTTCCCTTTTTTTTGTTGGTACATGTAATAGCGTACAGGACACTGAAATTTAACATTTTCTGCATGGAATTTGGCCAATTGAGGAAGCCTAGTTTGAACCGACGACCACATTATCCGAAAGGTAACTTGACAAGATGCTTCCTTACTCGAAACGATTGCCCCAAAGCACACTCTCAGCAGACTTTTCTTCATCAAACCTTTGTGTACAAGCATTTGCTCCTCCTATAAAGAGATCGCACTCAAACAAATCAATTCATAAGAACAGTCTAGATATTAAAAAAAAAAAAAAAAAGAGGAAGAAAAATGGCTTCAATTCCTTCGATCCTAATCCTCTCTGTCCTTATTTTCTCCCTCTTCAAATCTTCCGAATCCGCCGGAATCACCACCTACTGGGGCCAAAACGGCGGCGAGGGAAGCCTCGCCGACACTTGCAATACGGGAAACTACCAATTCGTCAACATAGCTTTCCTTTCCCAATTCGGCAGCGGCCGAACCCCGGTCCTTAACCTGGCGGGGCACTGCGAGCCAGCATCGAACACCTGCACCAAATTCAGCGACGAGATCAAGGGCTGCCAAAATCGAGGCATCAAAGTTCTCCTCTCCATCGGCGGCGCAAGAGGCAGCTACTCCCTCTCCTCCGCGGACGATGCCAAGTATGTCGAAGATATCTCAATATATTTGTTGTAATATACATTACATGTATATGAACTGAGTTGAACACAGCTCCTACTCAATTTAAACAGCGAACGTTGATTTACTCACAAATTCAGTGAAGGGTTGCTTTGAGTTTGATATCCAATAATCTTTCTCTCATGCTACCAGGAACGTCGCCAACTACTTGTGGAACACCTTCCTTGGTGGGCAATCGGGTTCGCGCCCGCTCGGTGACGCGGTCCTCGACGGCGTCGATTTCGACATCGAGCAAGGAGATGGGCAGTTCTGGGACGAGCTCGCACGGGCGCTCTCCGCCTTCAGCAGCGGCGGGAAGAAGGTGTTGCTGGCGGCTGCACCGCAGTGTCCATTCCCGGACAGGCTACTGAGCTCCGCCATCGACTCGACGAGCCTCTTCGACTACGTGTGGGTCCAGTTCTACAACAACGGGCAGTGCGAGTACAATGGCGCCGCCGACAACCTGTTGAACAGGTGGAGCCAGTGGGCGGCGGTCAACGCCGGACAGGTGTTCTTGGGAGTGCCGGCATCCACTGAAGCCGCCGGGAGCGGGTTTATTCCGGCGGATGTGCTGAAGTCTCAGATCCTTCCAAGGATAAGGAGCTCTCCTAAGTACGGCGGGGTGATGGTGTGGAACAAGTTCTTTGACCAAAGCTACAGTGCATCTATTAAGGACGGCATTTAATTTTAATGAAGAGTTTTTTTACGCTACAGTAAAAAATAAAAGATAAATAAAATAATATGGAAAAGAAATAAAGGACAGTTTGCGGGGACTATTAAAGGGTTAGGCAATGTATGGGAGTGTGTATGTAATACGTGAAACTTGGGACCAGTATGTAAGCCCATAATATTAATTCTATAATATAAGAGCCTTCTTCTAAAGTCCTCTCTTGAGAATTTTTGCTGCGGTGGCTATTATGCCTTTGTTAGTAAAATAAAATCTATTCACCTGAGTTGTGGCACAATGATCATG
Organism: Santalum album; assembly: GCA_034195605.1. Taxonomy (NCBI): domain Eukaryota; kingdom Viridiplantae; phylum Streptophyta; class Magnoliopsida; order Santalales; family Santalaceae; genus Santalum; species Santalum album. The sequence goes on from CM067259.1 coordinate 25,045,337, forward strand.
ACAATGAGGTTTCATGTTTAAATCTTAATAGTGTCTAAATTTTATGAGCCAAGGTCGCACACTCAGTCCATACTTCCCAACTCTCGATGAGAGAGTAAGAAATTATGAAAGGAAAAAATATATATACTTAAAAGAAGGGAAAGTATTTAAAAGACCCTAGTGGTATGAGTCATTTTTAAATAGAACTCTTCAACTTTTGAAATATTCAGTTTGACCCTCTCAGCTTTAAAGGATTCTTCCATCCATCTTTCATCTAAAGGATAACATAGAGGGGGTCAGTTAAAAAATTTCCTAGGGTTCTAATTAAAAACAATGGGAAATTACACTTAACCTCCCTGTGGTTTTATCTGGTTGCAGGGAACCTACCTGTGGTTTGAAAATCAGCACATAACCCTCCTATGGTTTCAATGGACTTGCAAAAGTTAACTTTTCCATCAAATCTAACTATTTGTTCTTCCCAAAAAACAAATTTAGAGTATTTAATAGAAAAAAATAGACTTTAATTTTCCAAATTACCAAATATCTCAATCACAATAGCTCTTAAAGAACTAATTGTTTTTATAATTCTTGGGCCATGAAAAAGATATATTTATTATACAAAAAAAAGAGACATTTATATGTGAATTTACTTAGTTGGGATTATGAATATATAACCTCTATAGAATATATTTTTTTTCAAGGTACAAGAAGTGTAAAAGTATTCATTTATTTGGGTACTGCTCCAATAGGGGTTAAGAAATTAGTTTATGGGTAATTTTGGAAATTAAAGTATTTTTTATATCATATTAAACATTAAAAAAATTTATGAAAGAATAAACCGTTATATTTGAAGGAAAAGTTAACTTTTGTAAGTCTACTGAAACCACAGGGAGGTTATGTGTTTATTTTTAAACCACAGGGAGGTTCTCTACAACTGCGTCAAATCATAGGGAGGTTAAGTGTAATTTTCTCTAAAAACAACTTAAACCAAAAGCATGTTTTATAATGTTTTCCTTATATAAAAGGTAAAATTATCACCACTGGTGGTCTCTAATATTTGTTTAGTAAATCCTCAAGTTGGATGAAGTCAAGATTCAAATCCTTAAAATGAAGGTTGACTAATCTAATTGTGTCAGGATGTATAATAAATCCTTAATCCGGTACAGTTCAAATCTATTCGTGTTACCTGGTTGAGTGCATGTATACGTATTAAGAAAATGTCAAAGTTATTTGTAAGCAATACCTCATAGTAACTTGTCTCCCTATTGTGAAGGTTAGATGTTCGAGCCTTTATTTTCCTATTGTAGAGGTTAGACGTTCGAGCTTTTACTACGTTGAACTATGAAATAATTTTTACTATGCTGAGATTTAATTTCACTTTCATTACAACCTCCCCCAGCACATGGAGAACTCAAACCAGGCAAGTTTTCAAGTTGACCAGACTCATTTGGTGTCTCACTTGGTGCCTTTCACATTCGGTGTCTTTCTCATTGGGTGTTTCACTTTGATCTAAATTCATAGCAGGTTCTCTCTGTGGGTTCCTGTGAGACTCGACTTTGGTTCAACACCCACTTTGAACCCCAAGAACCTGGACTTACGATCAGATCTTTTGTTGGAGTTGACTCTTTCTACTGACCCCACCGAGATTGTACAGTGCTCTTAGAGCCTTGAACCCAAATGTCTGGACTTTCGCTGTGATTTTGCATTGCACTTGATTCTTTCTCTTGACCCCACTGAGATTGCAGAGAGCTGTTCTTGAAGCTTAGAATTCCTTCCACTTTGATTATTAGTTTCAGATTCCCAGCCCACACGTTCTGGTTCATTTAATTGAAGTCGGGAAGTTTCTTCGGTGACTTTTCCACGAGAAAGGAATCGACGGTTGTTCAAACCGCGTACCAAAGTCAAGAAAGGAATAAACACCAACCCCACCCTCTCCCTCTCTTAGATGGCACTTTAAATCATCAAGTTTTATTATTTTTGGACATTAAATTTTAATTTTTTTTCCCTATTAAATTAAATCTCAGTATTGAATGAAACCCTACTGTCAGTCCCATCCAAATAGAAGGATGAAAAAGAATCATGTGGCTCTCATATGACCCTTTTAGAGAGTAAAGTAAGAAAATCACAAGCCAACTTTATCTAAATTATAATATACCCTTATCTTATCTAAAATGATCACATGTCACTATTTGACTAGCCATTTTTCTTTTCGTCATTTCTCTCTTCTCTCCTCTCCTCTACATCGTTGCCCCACCATCTCCACCACCACCACTCCCACCTCCTCACTCGAATCCTCCTCCACTACCTCCTGAAATCCTCTGCCAAGCTCACCAGCAGCTCTTTGAGTCAGAGCTTGTTCTTGATGTTGCGGGTGGTGTCGGGGTATGATCTGAGCAGCGATTGCAAGGCCAAGTTGGAGAAGATGACCAGAAGATGCTGGATCTGGTGACATTAGACGATCTATTTGTCCAAGATCATGCAGATTATGGGGTTTATGACATTAATATGGTGCGTCGGTTGATTAAGACGTACTCCAGCAGCAAGCACGGGCCTAGTTGTCACAATTCGCGTCGGAGACCATTTCCAAGGATCGTCGCCGGAGCATGTCCTCCTCATATCTACTAGACACGAATCACCACTTTGATGGCTTTTCTAGCGAGTCAGAGGGTAGCGATGGTGGGGGACACAAGTGATGGTTGTGGGGGCGGCTGAGGATGAACCATAGGAGGATTGAGTGGAGAAAGAGGAGGGAGCGCTTTAGGGATTGCATGGAGAGGAGGCTTCACCGGAGGTTTGTGAATATTGAGATTCTCCGGCCACTCGGGCTAGAAACCAGGTGCTCTTCCATGGCTGATGGCAAAGATACCAACGGCAGGTGAGATGATACGATCAAGAAGCTCAACAAGGGGCAGTGTGCTTTGACAGTTTTACCTTCGAAAAAGGGTCATGTGAGGGGTACATGACCTTTTTTCATCCATCCATTTGGATAAGGCTGATGGCAGAGTTCGATTAGCATGGAAGTGAAAATTTGAGGTTTGATCTAATTGAAAAAAAAAAGATCAAGGCTCAATGTCAAAAAGTGATAAAACTTTAGGGTTTAAAGTGTTATTTACTCCAAAGTTGGGTTTTTTTATAAAAAGCAATTCGAAACACCTTTGGTCAATTATTGAAATAAAAGTTATATTAAAAAAGAGCAACAACAACAGGAAAATTTATGACCTCGCTGAAACATCTATTCTTGTGGGTTAGATTTATACTCTTATAAAATTGTAAAATTTTAATACTATGTATCATATTTATGCTACATACATCGATCGAAAACGAGACATTTGTTGCTCTCTCTTTTTTCCCCCCTTTAACTTAAATAAAATTATTCATTATCATTTTTACCCACTTTAACAAAAAGCCCAACATTAGGAAAAATAAACGCCACCAGAATCAGCGCCTTATTCAGCAAGTTCCGTCCCAAATTTAGCAAGAGCAAAATTTCCAAGGGCACGGGCTCGCGAGGTGTGGCGTCCCACAGAGATGGCTCGAATTTCCATGGAGAGGGAGGGGGGAGTGTTAAAGAATATTTTACATTTTAATATGTATAACTATATATTATATGGATAAGAATTGAGTTGAATGAATCTTATGGATTAGAATTCATTAATTTAGAACCTTTAAATATATTCTGCATATACTCTCATAGAATTGGTTGGTTGATAAGATATTGAGTCTACGTAGAAATGAATTAAGTTTAATTTCTGCTTCTCCCAACCTCATAATATCCATGGCTGTTTTAAGAGTTCAGGTCAATTCTTTTCCAGTTGAACCCTGATTGATTTGAACACGTGTAATTCGAATTGTGCGAGAGTTTGGATTTAGAATATATATATATATTATGGGAAAAATTCTAAAAGGATTTTCTTTGGTTTAAATTTTATTTATCACATCCCCTATATTTTCATACATGAGTTTTGAACCCATTCACTTACATAAAATTCAAACATCCCTAAAAAGTGGAGCCAATGGAGTTTTATGAAAATCTGTTAAAATATGTTTACTTATAATCTAATGCTCAACTAATCAAGAAGATAGTTATTTTAAATATATATTATAAATGAAGAATATTTAATTATAATAATGGTTACTATATATATATATATAAAATTTTAATATACATTATAAAATGAGTATAATAACATACCTTAAATTAAGGCAAGTATTATTTTATTATCCTCTGAGAAAATAATAAATCATCAAGTTTGGGAAAATTCTTATCATATCATATTCTTAATAATTAAAATAATATTATCATTGAAATATAACCATAATTCCGTAGTATTTTGATAATATCCCTCATGTTATATTAGAATTTTATTTTAAATAAATTTTATTTTTCTATTTAATTGTATCAATTTCAATTAATCTAATAAATTTAGAAATATAATAACAAAATAATTTATTTTTCAATAATACTACTTGTACATTCTTCACAAAACCTTCACACTGAAAGGATGACGTGGTGGAATATGTGTGGTCCTTTTTTAGGGATATTTTGGTTAAATAACAATGCAAAACCACACATATTCTGTCACGTGGTCACTTTTGGTATGAAGGTTATGTGAAGAATGTACAAGTAGTATTACTCTTTATTTTTTTATCGTTATTATTATTTGCAAAGCAAGTTGAACAACTTAATAAACTCGAAAGGTTTGCAATTCATTAAGTGGTAAGTCTATTTTAATAAATTTTGCTATTTTGCTAATTATTTTATAGAGATCCTCTTTAAAAATGTATATAATTATAACCATTGTGACACCCTGTCTTCCTGATGATTAACGGAAACAACAGGTGTCAAGGATTACAAAACTACCACTCAAAATTAATAATAAGTTGAGCTAAACATTCCATCATTTAAATTTTACTATTATTACAAAGCTCACCTCCCCCCTTTCACAAAATCATAAGGTTGGTGAAAACATAAACACGCTATACTACAATCCACACACCATCCCTTGACGGCCACCCAAAGCTCTAAATGATTTATTAAGTAGTTAACCTAGCCAGGCATAGTCCACACTCTTGCCCTTAACCTGCTCACTTGTTTCTGGTTCCTCTTTAGAGACTTTTTCTTGGTAGGTTACCAAACAACATAAAAAGTGAGTGAAAAACACCTAGTAGGTCAAACAAATAAACCCTACCAGGTGATATCCGAATAAGGGATACAACAACTCAACAAGTTAGACATCAGCTTCAATGGAAATTAGCAAACGTTTATGCTACTCAAAACAATTCATGTCTAACCACCGAGTCAAATGGCACCATCGTAGCTTCGAACGACTAGAAATTGTCTCGCTCACTTATTTAGAACTTGAGCCACAGTCCATACTTACAATGTCTAGTGGATCCACAGATAACCTCCTCAGGCATAAGTGTGTTTCTTTCGCCAAGCACAGGCCCCAAACAGTTTCCGCATAAGTAGTTGTTCATTTCAGTAGTTGGCACACAAAACAACAAATCCACAATAGTTTAAAGAATCAAAAAATAAGTAATGTCAACAAATAAATGTCTTTGTGATGGTAGAGACAAGTAAATCCAAGCAATACAACCTCATGAAGAAATTAGCCACCAGGGAGACAACAACACTAGGAAAGGAAGATATGTTGAACATCTCCAACTTAAAAGAGCCAAGAACTGATCTTTGAGTGTTCTATCTTTAAAAGATAGGTAATTCTTTATAGAAAATCAAGGATGTTTCGAAAACAACAAACTTTGAGTCATTACGTTGAAAATCTTAGCTTGATCCCACAGTTTCTAGGGTTGTTTTGCTGCAACCAGAAGTCATACAAGGCAAAACGGCTTTATTTTATAAAACAACAGTGGCTTTAGGCTGCCACTACGCTTTCTTAGCTTAAGGGTTACCATCAAGGCTGTTTCGATCCAATGCTAGGACAAGATGACTTGTTTTTAACAAAACCACAGTGGCTTAATGCTTCCACTGCATCCCTGCAACTTATATTTTATTAGTTTAGGGTTGTTTTCGCCCAAAAAACAAATAGGTTAGTAAAACAATTATACTCTTTTGAGATTCACACTTTAAAACAATTGATTTTGAGAAAAAGAAAAACCCAACAGTGCTAGAAACCCATTTTTCCCAGATTTTGGTGGTTTTAGGCCAAGGTTGACACACCAAACATCATTTCTAGAGTTAACAAAACTTTTCAGCCACCTTATTGTCAAAATAGAGACAAAACGGTGTTGTTCCCATTGGAATGTTATGGTGTTGTCATTGTTGGAAAGCTTAATTGGGTGTCCGCATCACCTAAACATCATGCCCATTGTCTATAGATGACTTTATGATGTTGGAATAGCAAAAGGAAATCAGTTTTGCTCGAAGCATCATAATTGAGCCCGGTTTGACCTAGTTTGGAGCGGTTATTGATTTGAGGCACTCCGGATGATCCGATGACCATGGGAAGACACCAGCAGCTATAATATACCATAATAAAGTGGTATGTACACAATCGGCACAAGGGAAATCGGTTCTGGTCAAGCGTCATAATTGAGCCCGCCCGGTTTGGCCTTATTGGAGCATATGCGCCATGTTGAGCTTAAATGGAGCTTGTTTGGAGTTTTTGGGCTACATTGAGGTAAATTTGGGCTAAATGGGCTGCAATGAGGTCAAGGAATAGCAGTGGGCTTATGAAATTCGTGGTGGGCCTTTGGGGTGACCATTTTGGGCTTAAATGTGCAATGTGACAAATTTGGGCCAACTAATGGGCTTGGCACACATGGGCAGCAACTAAACAAGCCCAATGACACTTGGAGGAGTCCAAATACACTTGGACTAAGTCAAAATTCGTGGGCAGCAGCCATGCTACTATTTGGTCCACCATTGGTGACAAAATCCCCTAATTTGAGGAATGTTGTTTGGCATTCAAGGACATCCATGTTTGGAGGCTTCTTTTGGCTAGTGGAGACACCGTAATGAGTCTCCCACCCCCAAAACATGGAGCATATTTGGTGGAGGAATTAATGCCATGTTTGTGGCTAAGTGGAGACACCATAATGAGTCTCCCACCCCTAAAACATGGAACATGTTTGGAGGAGTAATTAATTCCACCACTATGCCATGTCTTGGAGACTTTGGAGGGCTATATAAGGAGGGGCTCTCCCTTGGACGAAAATCAGACCTTCCATAAGCTTGGAGAGAGCATTTTGAGTGAGAGAATTGAGAGAAATTCTCCTAAGGTGATCGGAGAGTGCCTTGGTTGTTTTTGACCATTCTTGGGGTTTCAAAGGGTCGAGTTTATGTAAGCTTGGGAAACACTTGTGAGAATTGTGTGTAGAGTTCCCAAGATATATTTCCGGTGACCCGTGGTACCGTTTTCGTGGCTGGAGAAGGTGGCAGCCTTGGTACGTGTTCCGGAGCTTCTTCGAGTACTTTGCGCTCTTTGTGCGACGACAAAGTGCTTGGTTTCGTGAGTTGCCTTTATCATTCTAAATTTATTATTGTTGAAGCTTTTGTAAGTTTGTCAACCCTAGTGAAGGGAGGACAACAAAATAGTTGGTCAGTGAGACCGTTTTATCGCTCTAGTGAAGGGCCCATACAATTATAGTGAATTCGTTGGTGAGGGTAGTGAACCCGAACTAGCCGTGGACGTAGGTTGCACGCATTGTGTAGCTAAACCACGTAAATATTGTGTTTGCGATTGATTGTCTTGCCTACTTATTTTATACCTGCCGTAACAAGTAAATTTGGAAAAGACATACGAGATATTAAAGTGCACTGATTCACCCCCCCTCTCAGTGCTTATATTGGGACTAACAAATGGTTCCGTTTTGCCTACATAGCAGCAGGCCAGATTTACCATTCTAAGTTTAAATCTTGAAATGATAGTTTTAAAAACTCCTAGCAGTGTTTAAGCTCTCTAAATCCAGATTTGAAACTTTAAACAGTAGGTAAAACACGAAAACATCACTTTAAGAATTGGTAAAAACTTTCCAGCACCCTTCCCTTTTAGAGATTGTCCAACAATCACTTCCTTTCCATTTCAAAAGTGTGTGAACTATCACATACAAGCAACAGTGCAAATAAATGGCAAAATAGAAAATAAAAGGGAAAGTAACACTGCCTCAAGCATGAGATTAAGGTGATCCTTCTTCCTTCTTAGACCATTCTTAGGATTTCTTGTTTTTTCTTTCCTTTTTCTCGGTCTGGTGTTGTCTCCAGAAGGGCTGTTGTACCCTTTTATAGGCAACACAAAAGAGAGAAAAAGAGGTAGACACATATATGTTTCATCAATATTGATGAGCACATATGTGTCAAATCAAAGGGACGCCTCAGCCCCACATGTATCAAACCCAGCCACAAGTCCCTTGAGTCTCCTAAAAGTGATACATGTCCCATTCCACACACGCGCTATCCTTATCTTAAAATAATAGCTGGAATGATACTTAATAAGTAATAACCATTTGGAAAGCAGTTCCTAAAGTTTCTGGATAATACAACTATGATAAGTTATAATATACATCTCACTGACCCGACGATTTAACCGACAGCTAATGGTTGAACCAATGACCCGATGACCCAACCTCTTGATTGGGTCGACATTCGGATCGGGTCTCATAAATATGAGAGCAACATTAGAAAAATATTAAAAACACCTCGTATGATTTAAGAAATTATTGAAGATACTTCCCGTAATTTTAGTTTTTCTAACATACCTTATGTGCTCATTAAAATTGTTTGATTTTTTAATTACAATAACTTATTTTTTCCTTTTTCCTTAGTTTTTATATTTTCCCCTATTTTTGAATAATTTATTATTATTAACTTGGATGAAATTAGATAACAGAGATCTATTAGATTACACACCTGCATACAAGGGATGTAACAATAAAATTTGAATACACAGAAATTGTCTTAAATAATTGCCCAAATTGAAGGGGATTTTTGATATTTTTTCCTCGATTATAATGTGACAAATAACAAAAAGAATGGATTGACTTATTCTTTTTTTTATTGGGTGCATGTAATAGCTTATGGAACACTGAAATTTAACATTTTCCACATGGAATCTGGCTAATTGAGGACTTCTAGTTTGAACCGATGACCATATTATTCGAAAGGTCACTTGACGAGAAGCTTCCCTACTCCAAAAGATTGCCCCAAAGCACACTCTCAGCGGACTTTTCTTCATCAACCCTTTGTGTACGAGCATTTGCTCCTCCTATAAAGAGATCACCCTTAACCAAATCAATTCATAAGCACAGTCTAGGTAAAAGAAAATAGAAAAGAAAAAATGGGTTCAATTCCTTCAATCCTGATCCTCTCTTTCCTTATTTTCTCCCTCTTCAAGTATTCCAAATCCGCCGGAATAACCATCTATTGGGGCCAAAACGGCGGCGAAGGAAGCCTCGCCGACACTTGCAATACAGGAAACTACCAATTCGTCAACATAGCATTCCTTTCCCAATTCGGCAACGGCCAAACCCCGGTCCTTAACCTGGCGGGGCACTGTGAGCCAGCATCGAACACCTGCACCAAATTCAGCGACGAGATCAAGGGCTGCCAAAATCAAGGCATCAAAGTTCTCCTCTCCATCGGCGGCGGACTTGGCAGCTACTCCCTCTTCTCGGCCGACGATGCCAAGTATGTTGAAGATATCCCAATATATTTATTCTACTATATGTTACATGGATGTGAAATAGGATGAACATACCTTACGTACTAGCACAGCCAAACAAACTCTAAATATATTATATAAAATGCAACCGCTTAAATCCTCTTCAATTTAAACTGGAAAGATTGATGTACTCACAAATTCAATGAAGGATTGCTATAAGTTTGATATCCAATAATCTTTCTCTCATGCTACCAGGAACGTCGCCAACTACTTGTGGAACAACTTCCTCGGCGGGCAATCAGGTTCGCGCCCGCTTGGCGATGCGGTCCTCGACGGCATTGATTTCGACATTGAGCAAGGAGACGGGCAGTTCTGGGACGAGCTCGCACGGGCGCTCTCCGCCTTCAGCAGCGGCGGGAAGAAGGTGTTGCTGGCGGCTGCGCCGCAGTGTCCGTTCCCGGACAAGCTACTGAGCTCCGCCATCGACTCGACGAGCCTCTTCGACTACGTGTGGGTCCAGTTCTACAACAACGGGCAGTGCGAGTACAATGGCGCCGCCGACAACCTGTTGAACAGGTGGAGCCAGTGGGCGGCGGTCAACGCCGGACAGGTGTTCCTGGGAGTGCCGGCATCCACCGAAGCAGCCGGGAGCGGGTTTATTCCGCCGGATGCCCTGAAGTCTCAGATCCTTCCGAATATTAAGAGCTCTCCCAAGTACGGAGGCGTGATGGTGTGGAACAAGTTCTATGACCAAAGCTACAGTTCATCTATCAAGGACGGCATTTAATTTTAATGAAGAGTTGTTTTACGAGTTTTTTCTTACTGTAGCATAAAAAAAAAAATTTCTCAACATACCCTACCTTTTCAGGGTATTCTCTGTCTACCCTATTTTTTTAAAAACGCAGTCGGCAACCGCGTTTTCTCTCTCCTCCTTCTGACAACTGATGATTGGTTTGTCGGGGCGCGGAAAGGTGAAAACGCGGTTGCCCTCCGCGTTTTCCTTTTTTTTTTTTTTTGAATTCCTATAATGACCAATAGAGGACACATGTCGTTCTCCCATTGAAATCGCGGACGGCGTCAGCGTTTTTCTTTTTTTGAATTTTCCCGCGGCAGAAATTGGACATGTGTCATTCCCCTATTAAAATCGCGGACAGCATCCGCGTTTTCTTGGACACGTGTCATTCCCTCATTAAACTCGAGGACAGCATCCGCGTTTTTAATTTTTTTAAATTTTCCTGCCAAAATCAAGAATAATAACTGTGTTTTCTACTTTATTCAAACCTACTCTTCTAGCCCATTTGGTTAGAATTCTAATTATTAATTATGAGGTCCCATGTTCAACCCCTCCCTCTATAACCTTTTTCTTTTTTTTCCCACATATTTTGTTCTCCCAATTTCTTTTTTATTTTAATTCTTTTTTTTTCCATTAAAAATTTTAAAAGTTGAGAAATTGGTGAAACTTGGTAAAAATTTAAAAGTACTAATTCAAAATTCAAAATTTGAAATATAACAAACCACTAAAAAAGAAATTGAAATATATCTAACCACTAACAATTTAAATTTTGAAATATAACTAACCACTAAAAATATAAATTTGAAATATAACTAAATACTAAAAATTTAAATTTTGAAATATAAATAATTATTCAAAATTTTAATTTTGAAATATTATTAACAGCTTCAAAATTTAAAATTTAAACTTAACTAATATTTTAAAATTAATAATCCCAAATTTAAAATTTAAAATTTAAAATTCAAATTTTGAATTTGAATTTTAAAATATACATAGCAATTAGTTATATTAAATTTGAAATATAACCAGCTACATGGAATTTAAATTTTGAAATATAACTAACTAGTCAAAATTTAAATTTTAAAATATTAGTTAAATTTAAATTTTAAATTTTGAAGTGGTTAATAATATTTCAAAATTAAAATTTTGAGTAATTAGTTATATTTCAAATTTATATTTTTAGTGGTTAGTTATATTTCAAAATTTAAATTGTTAGTGGTTAGATATATTTCAATTTCTTTTTTAGTGGTTTGTTATATTTCAAATTTTGAATTTTGAATTAGTACTTTTAAATTTTTACCAAGTTTCACCAATTTCTCAACTTTTAAAATTTTTAATGGAAAAAAAAAAGAATTAAAATAAAAAAGAAATTGGGAGAACAACATATGTGGGAAAAAAAAGTAAAAAGTTATAGAGGGAGGGGTTGAACATGGGACCTCATAATTAATAACTAGAATTCTAACCAAATGGACTAGAGGGGTAGGTCAGAATAAAGTAGAAAACAAAGTCATTATCCTTGATTTCGGCGGGAAAATTTAAAAAAATTAAAAACGCGGATGCTGTCCTCGAGTTTAATGAGGGAATGACACGTGTCCAAGAAAACGCGGATGCTGTCCGCGATTTTAATAGGGGAACGACACATGTCCAATTTCTGCCGCGGGAAAATTCAAAAAAAGAAAAACGCGGACGCCGTCCGCGATTTCAATGGGAGAACGACATGTGTCCTCTGTTGGTCATTATAGGAATTCAAAAAAAAAAAAAAAAGGAAAACGCGGAGGGCAACCGCGTTTTCACCTTTCCGCGCCCCGACAAATCAATCATCAGTTGTCAGAAGGAGGAGAGAGAAAACGCGGTTGCCGACTGCATTTTTAAAAAAATAGGGTAGACAGAGAATACCCTGAAAAGGTAGGGTATGTTGAGAAATTTATTTTTTTTTTATGCTACAGTAAGAAAAAACTCGTTGTTTTACGCTATAGTAAAAAATAAAAGATAAATAAAACAATATGGAAAAGAAATAAGGGACGGCTTGCGGGGACTATTAAAGGGTTAGGCAATGTATGGGAGTGTGTACGTAATACGTGAAACTTGGGAGCAGTGTATAAGCCCATCATATTAATTCTATAATATAAGTGCCTTCTTCTAAAGTCCTCTCTTGAGAATTTTTGGTGCGGTGGCTATCATGCCTTTGTTAGTAAAACAAAATTTAACTACCTGAGTTGCGGCACAATGATCATGACAATGAGATTTCATGTTTAAATCTTAATAGTGTCTAAATTTTATGAGCCAAAGGTCGCACACTTTATGCATACTTCCCAACTTTGGATGAGGGAGTAAGAAATTACGAAAGGAAAAAAAAAAGTACTTAAAAGAAGGAAAAGTATTTAAAAGACCCTAGTAATATGAGCCATTTTTAAGTAGAACTCCTCAACTTTTGAAATATTCAGTTTGACCCTCTCAGCTTTAAAGGATTCTTCCATCCATTTTTCATCTAAAGGATAACATAGAGGGGGTCGGTTAAAAAATGCCCTAGGGTTCTAATTAAAAACATCTTAAATCAAAAGCATGTTTTATAATGTTTTCCTTATATTAAAGTTAAAATTAACACCATAGGTGGTCTCTAATATTTGTTTAGTAAATCCTCGAGTTGGATAAAGTCAAGATTCAAATCCTTAAAATGAAGGTTGACTAATCTAATTGTGTTAGGATGTATAATAAATCCTTAAGCCCGGTAAAGTTCAACTCTATCTTTCTTACTTGGTTGAGAGCATATATGCATATTAGGAAAATGTCAAAGTTATTAGTAAGCATTACCTCACAGTAACTTGTCTCCCTATTGTGAAGGTTAGATGTTCGAGCATTTATCTCCCTATTGTGGAGGTTAGACATTCGACCTCTTACTACGTTGAATAGTGAAGTAATTTTCCTTCCTCTTTTCTCATATTTTAGCCTCCATTCTAACTATATACATATATATATATCAGTGTTGACTGCCACTTCTAATAAATTATAACGTCACATAATAATTATTTAATCCTATATGATATAGGATAATAGCAGATTAAAATACTAAATTTAATTATATAATTTTAAAAATTGAGATTAAAATTGATATGAATACAAGTTTTGTATTTGGTTATAAATTTAGTGTTTTGTAGACTATTAATCCATATTATTATTATACAAAAAGTTAGCATTTATCCATGATAAGACCTTCATTTTCTGCAGCAGCGTAGAAATAGAGTGAAAAAAGAAGGGAAGAAAGCATTTTGGGGGCTTTCTCATTATTCTTCTCATAAACAGCATAATTGGGTCAACATCATAAAGAATGCCTTGTTCCTCCAAAGTGAACGTCTCCAAATGTTGTCTAGTTACGTTGATGTGAACGTGTCCAACTGTTGTCGAGTTGCGTTAAGGATACTACTTGCAGTAGTGTCATCACCTAAAATTCTTGCTGACTGAGCAGGGTGACCCTTGTTTCTTTCGATCTCCAGCATTAGATGCTCCCCAACCACTAGAACTATCAGAGTAATTTTTCTCGGAAGGTAACCAATTTTCTAACCCCACAGAACTCAAACCGGGTAAGTTTTCAAGTTGACCGAACTCATTTGGTGTCTCACTTGGTGCCTTTCACATTCGGTGCCTTTCTCATTGGGTGTCTCACTTTGATCTAAATTCGTAGTTGATTCTCTCCGTGGGTACCAGTGAGACTCGACTTTGGTTCAACGCCCACTTTGAACCCCAAGAACCTGGGCTCACGATCAGATCTTTTGTTGGAGTTGATTCTTTCTACCGACCCCACCGAGACTGTACATGGCTCTTAGAGCCTTGACCCCCATTGCCTGCACTTTGGCTGTCATTTTTCAACGCACTTGATTCTTTCTGCTAACCCCACTGAGATTGCAGAGTGCTGTTCTTGAAGCTTCGAATTCCTTCCACTTTGATTATTAGTTTCAGATTCCCAGCCCACACGTTCTGGTTCGTTTAATTGAAGTCGGGAAGTTTCTTCAGTGGCCTTTCCACAAGAAAGGAATCGTCGGTTGTTCCACCGCGTACCGAAGTCAAGAAAGGAATAAACATCAACCCCACCCCTCGTTTCACTCCCACCCTGTAGAAAATAAAGGAGTAATTTTATGGCGTTGGGGAAAGTCGGCGTGCATGAATCGATTGAAGAGGGGAGAGATTTCTCTGGGTCTGAAAGTGTGGGGGCGATGCTGGTGAGAAGAAAAGGAAGTTACCGAGAGAGAGAGAGAGAGAGAGAGAGAGACGCTACTGGCGATGCTGGTGCGGTGAATGTGAAACCCTAGAAATTTGCGAGACGTGCCGAGAAAGAGGGAAGAACGGAGAGGAAGATGTTGATTTTAGAGAGAAAATGAGGAATCTACGAGGAGGGGAGAGAGGGAACGGTGAGGACGAACATTGATGAATTTACCAATAGGGGAGGGAGAGAGAGAGAGAAGCCATGGACATGAGGAGGAAACGGGATTTGGGGATTCTGACTTGTTTCAATTTCCTGCGCCTAATGAACCTAATGGACCCAAATGGCGAAAATTGATGAAAACTTTCTGAAGTTAACTTGAAATTCTGGAGCTAGATTGCAAGAGTAGAGACTTCATTATACAGATAAATTTACAGGCGACAAATCTGCAAAAAAATTTTTATATATACAAAATATGTGTATTAACATCTGAGGCACAAAATTTTCACCACCATCAAAAAAAAAAAGAAAAAAAAACATCTGAGGCACAAAACAATCAAAATTCACAAAATCAAGTTAAGTCGTGTACATATATATGCACTTATATATACATGTATACATACGACTTAGCTGGTGAACTATACACAAAAGATCCGCAAAAACTTCCATCCTCATACAATCTGATCAGTTCTGCAAAAGAGGACATGGTTGCTAACCAACATTGGGGAGACTTTTTCTAGTATTCAAATTTTTTTTTCTCCTTTTTAAAAGATAATTAGTGAAATTTGTGTGATTTTCTCTCTTTTATTTGCTTGGGGATGGGAATATATGTAAAAGTAAAATAGTTGCCCCATTATAGTGACACAAATCTCAAACTATAGCCTCAAAGATGGGTTGAGCTTCCTGAATATACTAATATTATTGCACTAGTAAAAGGAAAATTACGATTTTTTTTTGGTAAATTTTTTTTAAAAAAAGGAAAATTACGTTTAGAGGCCTCTCTTTCAAATATTCTGGCATGTATGACATTAATGCATCGTCAATAAATGAGGCTTAGGGCATGTTTATCACCAACCATCCTGCCTCGTCATGTCTAATTCAGAATCTTGGTCAATTATTGAAATAAAAAAATAAAAATAAAAAATAAAAAAATAAAATCAACAAGAAGAAAGAAATTTAGGAGACAGAAAAAATGAGGGATTTACAAAGAGGAGTGAGAGACTAACGAATAGGAAGGGTTGATTTTACAGAAAAATAAGGACTTTACAAATAGGAGAGAGACAGAGTGCCCCGGGAGAGAGGGGGGGGGGGGGGGGGCAGGGGGGGAGAGGGGTTGAATTTTGAAATAATTTCACACACAACCTCTTCTTTGGTCAATTATTGAAATAAAATAAAATAAGGCAACAACAAGAAGAAAATTTAAGACCTCACCGAAACAACATCTATTCATTTGGGTTAGATTTATACTCTTATATAATTGTAATCACTTTAATACTATGTATCATAAATGTGTTAAATATATCAAATTATAAACCGAAAACAAGACATTTTGTACTCTCTTTTTTTTAGCAATGGTGTAGACATTAAGGCTCTCACAGTAAAATTATAAAAAAACTTGTGTGTCAAAAAATTATAAAACTACAAAGTATCATTTATTAAAATATTTTTTATTAAATTAATGTCATGTAAATCTTTTATAACTTTATTATGAAATTTATTAGAAAAATAAACGCCGCAAGAATCAGCACCTTATTCAAATAGTTCCTCCCAAAATCAGCAAGAGCAAGGGCTCGCGAGCTGTGGCGCCCCACAGGGATGGCTCGAATTTCCATGGAGAGAGAGGGTGAGTCTGTAAAGATTATTTTATATTTTTTATATGTTTATTTTATTATAATTATATAGACATGAATTTTAAGGATTATAATTTATTAACTTAGAAATACTAAATATATTTTACATATACTCACATAAGTTTTCAAACATATTCTATACATACTCCCACAGGATTGGTTGTGCATCTATCCAAAAATGAATCAGATTCAATTTCTACTACTCCCAATCTTATAATATTCATGGCTAGTTTGAGAGCTCAAATCAATTCTTCCCCTATTGGGCCCTGATTGTTTTGGATTCATATAATTCAGACTGTGCGGGAGTTTGGGTGAGCAATATATATATATGAAAAAAATTTTAAAAGACCCCTTGTAGTTTTGATCATTTTCTCAAAGACCTCATATGGTTTAAATCTAGTTTATCACACCCCTTGCATTTTCATTTTGTTTTTAGTAGATCTCTTCCATCCATTTGTCATCCAATCCCGCTAGGCAAGGGAACACAATTATTAAATTTTTCTATCACTATTTCACATGTAAATTATTAACAACAATAATAAAATACTTGAAAATATGAATAATTAAGAAAACATAAATAAAAATTAACAAAACCATAACATATATTTTCAACCGCCATGGATTTTAACATCTATGTCTCAATCATGGTTTTAAATAGTGGTCGCGGCGCACGACAATTCTTTTTTCATATTTCAAGTTTATAAAAATCTTATAAATAATTTTTAGACTATTTTTATCCACCTTATTTATCAAGCAAACATTGGTACATATGACTTTTAGATTTTAAATAAATTTAAGTGCGTTGTTAAACATAAAACCTACATATATTTTGATTTGTATCACCACAACAATAAATATTTTAATGCTTATTATCATAAATGAAAATCACATAAATTTTAACAAGTTTTTGCAATCACAATAAATGTTATGTGGTGGTAATTCATCCCCACTACATTGAATGACGTGCTGCCTGATCAATTTCATCATCCACATTATCATTTGTAGCTTGAACATGAGTATAAAATATCTCTCATCCATTATACATCTTCTTATTTTGTTAATAAAAAAAATGAAATTCTCTAAAACTCACATATAATAATGTCTTTCCCCTACTATACATCATTTTATTTTGTTAATAAGAAAATAAAAAATGAAATACAAAAACCACATGTAGAATTAGCACTCCTCCCCTATACATTATCTTTTTTCCCTCTATTTTTTTTTCTTTTTCTACTTCAAATGAGTAAAATTCCCCCCCCCCCCTATATTTTTGCTCAATCAATTAGGGAAAGTGAAAAGAAAAAATCACACCAAACAGTTTATTTTTCACATAAGAAAAGCATTAACCTAATTCCTCATTCATATTCACAGTATAATCATGCATAGCTTAAAAACCAAAATAATAATAATTATTATTATTATTATGTAACGTTTTACATTTTTTTTCTCGATTTACCAAAATACCTTTCGAAATAAAAGCTGTTAAAAATGTGCGACTTCAACGTTATGTCATTGTCCTCATTGGTTTAACTTGAAAATTCGATAAGGGACGGTAACGACATCGTTTCAACTAGAGTTTCTAACTACGAATCACCCTCATTTCATTGTCATCGTCAACATGGTCAAACAAACCCCTAGAGGAGGCGGCAGCTCCTCGTGAAACGTGGACCACTGTGCATGTGGGCGATGTGGGTCTGGACCCTATCGAACTCGAAAATCCAGCAATGTAGAAATATATCCGCCAAATTTCTTTCCTCATTAATCTGGCTATAGCGGTTGTCGCGGTCATCACAGCTGTCGCGGTCGATATAGCTGCTGTTACGGCTGTTAATCGCCTTCAAACCGTTAAAACGGGCCGTAGCGGTATCAAGTTGCGCCGATACTGTTACAAAGCAGTCGCTACAGTACGTAGCGGCAGCTTTTTAAAACCATGGTCTCAATTGAAAATTTAGAATGGGGACATAGGGATTTTAGTATATTTATTCCAAAATGAAACTTTAATTTTATTATTATATGTATGCACAGCCATCGGAGAAGGGACCTTTTATTTTATTATTTAAATTTTCTTAATTTTTTTCCATTTTCAAGTAATTTTCAAAATTTTTAAAATTATTTTGCATAATTTATATTAAAAATAATAATGTAAAATTTTAATAGCTTGCTATATATTCCCTCTACTTAACGAAATTGAATGGTCAATAAATGAAAAAGATCTATTAAAAATAAAATAAAAATATAAGAAGTATAATAAATAAAATTGAAATTACAAAAAATATTTTTTAAAAAATGATTCAAACCACTAGAAATAATGGTAAAAATACTTTAGAGATAACGGTGAAACCCCTTTAAAATCGAAATTTATCATATAATACTGCTTTAATTCGTTAATCCCCAAGTGCGCGACGCTAACTGCGGGGCCGACTCGATACGGATGAAACGGAGTCAACACGGCAGCAGGAACGGAGAAAGTTTGGTATTTTGATGTCCCCACGCCTACGTCCTTTTGCGGGACTCACCGTGAGAGTTGCGTCTCCCCTACTCAGCGGCTTTCTCTAGTCATTCTGCTGACCCTACCCACATGCGAAGTCTCCTCGAAGCTTTTCCTTTCCACATTGACAGTCAAATATGATGCGAAACTTTCCATTTTTATACCTCGAGACAATGTATCAGAGATATTATTAATTTGTATTATTAGTAATAAGCGTGAATCATTTAAAAAAAGTAGTATAATCCGTGCCTAAGTTATCCGATTAATTTATCATATTTTTATTTAATCCCCTCAATTACAGAATCTGTATAAGGTGTGAGTGTTCATCAATTCTGACAAATCGAAAGATTGTTCATGACAATCATTCCTGATTCCATCGAAAATTGTAAACACAACCTTTTCTTTTTCACATCGGCAATCATCAAGCACGATGTTAAACAAGTATATAGATAGGGTCGGTAAATCTATTTATTGACATAGTAAATTATCACTTCAAAATGTTCATTCAATGTTAAGTTTTTAAATTTCAATCTCATGGATTGAATAAAAATTTAAAAAATAACATGCTAATTTTCATAAAATTTATATTGTAAACATAATTGATTTGAATATTTAAACTCACAGGACATATAATGAAATCATACAAAAATAAGAAATATATATATTTTTTTTTATGCTCATTCAATTTATACAATTAAAATTTATACAAATGAGTTTAAAATAACAACATTCTACAGTGAGACGATGGAGAAATTTACTATTGTATCACAACACGTACACTTTCTTCCTATACACGTGTATTTGAAAAGTACAATGAGGCGGACACCTGACTAAATTAGGTGCTTATGTGAAATGTTTTCCGAAATAAAGTTGATGCATATTAAATCCTCCAGAAATTCGTTAAGCTACTTATCCCTATAAAATTTAACTCAAATCTCCCGAGAGTTTGAGATTTTTGATGGGCTCCGTAATAATTATGACGATGGTAAAAAATATATATATATAGTATGTATAGCTCTCGCAAAAATTTATGCTGGTTTTAAGTATTCGAATGGAATTTGTGAGGGATCAGTGGTTTTATTAAGGTGTTTATTTATTTATTTAAGAATTAACCCAAAAATCCGAAGTCGGCACAACTCCTCAAAAAGCTTGACTACTGGGAATTTCTGGAAACTCTCTCCCTATAAATAAATTCCATACACTCATACATCAATTCCACCTAAGAAGCTACAATGGCGACGCCATCACCGCTGCTCCCGTCCTCCCTCCTCTTCCTCTCCTTCTTGGCTATTTCTATCGGAGTCTCCCTCGCCGGAGACATCGCCACCTACTGGGGCCAGAACACAGCCGAGGGGACCCTCACCGCCACATGCGACACCGGCAACTACCAGTTCGTCAACGTCGCCTTCCTCAGCACGTTCGGCACCGGCGGCGCGCCGACAATCAACCTCGCCGGCCACTGCACCCCTGCAGGGGGCGGCTGCGCCGTCGTGAGCAACGGCATAAAGCACTGCCAAAGCCGGGGCGTGAAGGTGATGCTCTCCCTCGGCGGCAGCACAAACACCTACGGCCTCTCATCCGCCGACGAGGCCAATAAGCTCGCCGACTACCTGTGGAACAATTTCCTCGGCGGCACCGCGCCGTCGCGGCCCCTAGGTGACGCCGTTTTGGACGGGATTGATTTCGATATCGAGGTGGGGCTCACGACGTTCTACGACACCCTGGCCCGGGCCTTGGCGGCCCGCAGAGGGCCCGGAAAGAACATTTTACTGACGGCGGCGCCACAGTGCAAGTTCCCCGATGATCATCTCCAGAGCGCCCTCAACACCGGGCTCTTCGACTACGTCTGGGTCCAATTCTACAACAATCCCGCCTGCGAGTACACCGGGAACGGACAGGGCTTCAAGGATGCTTGGGCCAAATGGGCCTCCATAAATGCCCGGAAGGTGTTCGTGGGCCTCCCGGCGTCTCCCCAGGCGGCCATGAACGGGTTCGTCGAGGCGAACGTGGCAACCTCGCAACTCATCCCCGCCGTGAAGGGCTCGCCCAAGTACGGCGGCGTGATGCTCTGGTCGAGGTTTTTCGACGGAGGAAAGTATAGCTCCGCAATTAAAGGCAGCGTGTGAAAATAATGTTTGTGAGCGTCCACTAGTTGCTTAGTCTGATGTATAATAAATTATTGAGTCGGTTGCCCTCATGAATTTTCGAACCTATATCGTTACATCGATGGGTGTGTGTAAATGTATCCAGGCGAGCATGGCTTAAATAAGAACTGAGGATGAAACTTATTATCTGTCTGTCCCTTTTCTGTTTTTGAGATCTATTGGATTTTCGCGTTATGTGTGGATCAGACTAATTCAGGTTTGAAGTTACGGGTTGGGCCTTTTATTCCCACAGCCCATATAAGAAACGGGCCTCCTCTGGTTTGATAATGCTAGGCCGATTTAATACTCCCTCAGTCTCTCGATCTCTCTTTCAAGTCATTCCCAACACCTTTTTGACTTTTCCGGCCATTCGGTCTCAACTTTTTTCCATTACGAGATTTAAGGATGGAAAATTTTGTTTGTATGTCTTTTACGCTAAAAAGATTAAAAAGATTAAATGATAAAATTTATGTGGTTTTTTTTAAGACTATTTTGATCTAATAATAATATAAGAAAACATAAATTTTAACGCTTAATCACTTTTCGTGTGAAAAATGTATATGTTGTACTAGCCTTTCCTAATATACATTTGAGAATGCATCGTTGGTGTGGGGGTGATTGGCATATCAAAATCAAGTTCTGTTTCACATGTTCGGTCGTCCGAGATAGAACTCGGTTTCGATTCTTAAAACTATGCTTTCCCAAATTCAATTTTGTCCGACAAAAAGTGTTGAAATTATGCCTTGAAAATGAGCTGTTCTCATGGATAGATAACTAACGGTCAGCTTGGTTGGGGTTAGGCTTAGCTTTCTCATTGACAAACGATTTTTGAACAAAAAATTAGGCTTTATAAATTTTCAAAAAGTTTAAAACATTTTTTCACAAAATCTAAATATGCCTACTAAAACTAAAAAATAGCTTTCGAAAAAAAAGGTACAATAAACAGCTCCCTCAAAAATCAATTTTCTTAACTTTTTATATAGTCAAATTAACTTTTCATAAACTCCTCTGAACCAGTCCAAAGACAGATGGTTCAAATAAGAAGAAGCTTAAGCTAGGCTCTTGCGCGTGATTTTCTCCTTTCTCTCTATAAGAATTCAATAAAATAAATATGAAGAAGCTTAAAATAAAATTTACAAAACCTTTTGGGTTACGCAATTTTATAAAGCTTTTGCCTAAAAAGTTGAAAAATCAAAGCTTTTGTTCTGACACGATTTTATAAGGTTTTACGCGGCGTTGATGACCTAAAACCCTTAAAAATTCATTTCAAGATCACTAAATTGTCTAGAAAGTCTGGGTTTTTATTAGAATCTCAACAAAGTTCTATGGGGCCCAACTAAATTGTCCAACAGAAATTAGATTGAGACTCTACCAAAGTTCTGTAAGGCCCCAAATTCATAATAAATTTAAGGGAAATATCTCAACCACCCAACTTTAGTTTGGGTAATTATTAAAGATGTTACTTTTCAATATTTTTATTACACTATTTTTATTTAAGAAAATAGCTTAATAGGTCCTTATTATTTAATTTGGTCTAAATTGATCACAGGAAGCCATTAAAAAATAAAATACAGTTTGAAATTTAAGTAAAAAAAGGGGAAAAGTAAATTATTGTGATTAAAAAGAAGACAAATAAATGTTTGTTTTTTTTTTTTTTAACTTCAAATATAAAAACTCATTCTGGAAAGCCTCTTTTGCAAAATCCGATAGCGACCGCCTCTCTCTCCTTTAATCCAGAAATTTGCAGCAGACTTGCCAACGCCAGCCTCATGTATCGCGCCGCCGTCGCAGTGGTCAAGGAGAAGCCCCGTATGTCCATCATTCTCGGCGGCAACTTTGGCAAAGGTCCCGTTATCCCGCCGCCATGGAGGAGGAGGCCCGGGGAGGAGTTTAAAGGATGAATATTTGTAAAATATCTTCCCATATTTTTAATTACAATTACTTTAAAAAAAATATTCATTCTCTTAATTATCATAATTTATAACTTTTTAATGATTTTTCGCTATCAGGTTGAACAAAATTAAATGGTAGGGACCTATTAGACTAGTAACAATTACCCAAATAATAAGAGGTGTTTTAATTATTTTTCCTTAAGTTAATATTGTATAGGGGAAGGAAAAGGAAAATTCTATAATCTAGACCTAAAATAACTCAAAAACTCACGAAATATGAGATTGCGGCAAATACTGTAATTTTTTATCAAAACAAGTATTTCATCATCATCTCACAATTCATGAGTTGTGGATGATTTTGAGTGTGTTCATAATCTCGTTGGGGGAAAAAATATATATGAACTCTCTTTTGAGAGTCTTTTTTTTTTGTGGCTCATTAGTCATGAAATTATCCACTCTAAATTCAATTTCTCATATCGAATTTAAGGGCAATTTGTGGCATCGGAAAGTTCGTTTAGAATGTGGCTTGACAATGATCAAAAAAGGTTGGGTTCCGTTTATGCAAGCAGACCTTATTATTATTGTTATTATTATTATTTTGGACCTTCTTAAAACACATTACATACACACTTTCAAGTTGTAAAAGGTTTCTATAGACACCCATTTTCGTTCGGGCAATTTTGGAGCCGGAAATGTTAAAAAACATCATTTCATTTGTTACAATAGGTCTTAAAAAGAAAGGAAAAATAAAATTAAAATAAATGAAACTAACACAGAAAAAATATAACTTAAATATGCCCAATTTTGGCTACCACTCATCCCCCACCATTCCACCTTTTCTACATACATCAAAATTCAAGCTACCACTCACCTCCCACCATTCCACTTTTCCTAAACCCATTAAAATTCCACTCACCTCCCACCATTCCATTTTTCCTAAACCCATTAAAATGGTAGCTACCACTTATCTCCCACTATTCCACTTTTCCTACACTCATTAGGATTCCAACTACTACCCATCTCCCATCACTCAAAACATCTATAAAGGGGAGCATGAAAAGAGAAAAAAAAAAAGAAGGGGGGGGGGGAA
Organism: Santalum album; assembly: GCA_034195605.1. NCBI lineage: Eukaryota > Viridiplantae > Streptophyta > Magnoliopsida > Santalales > Santalaceae > Santalum > Santalum album. The sequence continues at coordinate 25,069,385 of CM067259.1, forward strand.
GAGGAGAAAATGGAGAGTTTTTTTCATTTCATCTAGAGAATGGGATTATGTCCCCCGAATTTGATATCAAAAAAAGCATAGGTCTATCTCTCAAAAGCCCACCTTAACCATAAGTACTTAGTGTTTTTCATCCTAAATCCATCCTTCACTACCTTCATCCGTAGATTCCATTGGTCACCATAGTTCGCGAAAGTCTCTCAATTAAAGAAGGCAAGAGAAGTCGTCATCAAATCTCCGGTCATCTTGTCGCCGGCCATCTCGTATTGTCGTTGAAATTGAGGTATGCTCATATCGTCAAGTTTAATCCGAGTATGAAAACTATAAAAGAATACAATATACATATAAATAACTTTACTAATGATGTAATGAGTATTCGCGTACCAAATCCTAATTTCAATATTACCATGTTCAATTTTCTTCATTTTTACCAAAAAATGGGCGTTAGAAATTAACGATTTACTATGCTAACCTACTCAAATTCCTCCCCTTCTTTTGGGTGAAGGAAACCCCATTAATATTTAGAGCAAGAAAACAAAATATTCACTTTTTTTTTTTAATACGTACATATTATTTCATACTCTCTCTTTACTATAGTTAAAGGAAAATTTCGGTTAAAATAATCCTTTGATTTTAATCAAGTACACAATAGTTCATAATTTATTTATTTCTTTGTGCTTTATTAGCTAGTGTAAAAAGTGTAAATTAAAAAAGTATATCAATTAATCTGATGACGGATTTCGCGAGTACCACAAGGTTGGTTCTTAAGATCCTTCCCGAGGTATTGGACCGTCCGTTCCTTGACCAAAATGGTTGGGATGGTAGCAAGCGTAATCTAATAAGTAAATATTGGTAAATAATAAATTTTATAAAGAGTATCATGGGACCATCTTTATTAAGGCAATATCATAATCCAAGGTCAATTGGTACCGTTTTAAGAAAATGGGAATTGTGGGGTGCTGATCACCTTCCCCTGCACGTAATTGTACTCCCGAACCCATTTCATGGCTATTAGACTATTATATTTATAAAATTTATATTTTTTCCTTATTTTTTACCTAAAAAGGTAGAGTGCCGACTCCAGTTATTTTTAAATTTCGACTGTCAGACGCAAGAGTGTTATAACAGTTTCCATGGATTTTAAGTATGCATCATTGTTATTTCTCTTATAATTTTATTGACGCATTAAAGAAGCCTGCAAGCTCTAAATGTCATCGCTCTTAATGGAGTGCTCATCCGGTTAGGCCTGTCTAGATTGTTGGTTATGTTATGCAATAGCTTTCTATCTTTTTATTATTTATTTATTTTTTATTTTTTACATTGGGCTTATGTTTAGTGAAAAAAAGGGAAAAAAAAATGATAAACCTTAAATGACATTGTTTTGAATCTTTTTTTATCTTATTTAGATATCTCAAGGCACGTTATACCTGACCGGTATGGAGTTATTGCATAATAAGTTTTTCATTTCTCATTGCGTATTATTTGTTTGGTTACCGTGGTTAGGGGATGCCTCTTTTTTCTATTATCTTAAAGGTTATTTTTATTGAACAATAAAAAGAGAATCAATTAAAATTTTCATCATCACACTAAAGCTGTGCTTGTTGTGCCAAATGAGATGATGGGATGGGAATCAATGGAATTTTTAGTCCCACAGTCGGTGCTTGGTACAAGATGAAATTAGGGTTGTATTATTTTCTAAAAATTCTAGCCTATGTTTGGGCGAGTACAAAATTGGATAGGATTGAAGATCATTAATGTTTACTTTTCAAAAATGCCATCTTCTTCTCTTAAAACGTAAGGTAACCTCTTTATTTTTTACATGTCACATTATTAGAATAATTTATAATATTACAACCCAAAGAAAAAAAAGGGTTGGTTTGGGCTTTACGTGTTCAGTTTTTTTGCTCTATATTGGGTAGCAAAGGTCATTTAACAACTCATGCCTTCTATGGGATTAGTAATCCCACGAGACAGGAGAGACTAATTAATCCCACCAAATTCAACAGGATAGGCTTTCATATGCTTTTATGTATACCACCAAACATAAGATGAAATGAAATTTATCCCATCCTTTAATCTGGCATGACACACTTGGCCTTAGGGGTGTATTATTCATGCCAAGAACTGAGCTGCTTAATACTTGACTAAATACAAAATAGCTAGCTCAAACCTAACTCGGTCCCAATTCGATTAAACTTGAGGTTGACCAGATTAGAAAATGTTCCAACTAAAATATATGAAATATTCATAAATATGTATGTATATATATATATATACACATAAATATTAAAAATATTAATCTATACCATAACATTAATCCTGATAGTTTGTAAATATATATATTGAAGTCTAGTTTAATAATCCTCGAACTTATTTTGATACACTATTCAAATTTGTACTGAATTGGTGCTGAATGGCTTTGAGTGCTGCTTCAGTCAAAGGTGGGATCATTCAGAGCTTTTGATAACATTTCTGAATAGATTTGAACAACCTTTGACCAAATGATGAAAAAGACCTTTATAAACAAAAGTTCAAATGTTTTTACCAGCAAAACCACTCCACTTTCAACCCTTTTAGCCAAGTTCAACTCCATTTCCTTTCTTTCACTTTTTTTTCCTTTTATTTTTGTTTCACTTTTTCCCTTTTTTTTTTTTCTTTTTTTGCTTCTAATTGTAAGAGAGGGAGAGAGAGAGAGAGAGAGAGAGAGAGAGAGAGAGAGAGAGAGAGAGAGAGAGAGAGAGAGAGAAAGAGTTAGAAGGAAAAAAATTAATGAAAAGATTGGAGATTTTTTATTAGGTTTTTTGATTTAGAGATTTTGATATTAAAAATATAAGGTTGTTAGTTAATTGATAAATTTGAATGCATGACTTAATAAAAAAGAAAATAAAAATAATAATAAGGATAAAATATAGATTATTCTGACTTTTATTTCAGTATGTAACCAAATAATTTTAATATTACATATTCGATATTTCTTATTACATCTTTTATTAATTTCAATAAAATTTAAATTAATTTTTAACTTATAATATTTAATACTAAATTTTAACCAAAGCCACCAGCTAAAAGATTCTCGGCTCGAGTTACTCGCAACTTGCATCTCATCAATCAACGTGAACGACGGTTACAAATAGGACCCCTCCAGTCAGCCGACAAGTTGCCGCACCATGAACGGTTAAGAACAGCTGCCAGCCTGGAAAAGACACGTCACGTCTCGCACCCTCTTACCTTCTGACCCACCGGGTCGCCAAGTGCCGACTACACCCCGCACGTGCAGCCCAGTCCCCTACTACCGTCTCTCGCTTACGGGACTCCACGTCTTCGTGACTGCCACGTGTCGCAAAGGCGAGGGAGAGTAGATTTACGGTTCTGTCCCTGGAAGCACCCGTACTCGTAGTCGTCCCGGTTCTTAATAAGATCTCCAAATGCCCTACTCGGAGCGGCTCTAACGTGCGCCGGTTCCTTAGCGTGCGCCCCTTGGTCGGCATATAAGCGTCTCTTTCACTTCCCCTCGCGCTGCAGTCCCTACCTGACCGTCATCGTTTCTGCCGCCGCTCGGAACCCTAGAATTTCTTTGCCTCCCCACGAGCAATCCGATGATGTTGTCGGCCGAGGGAAAGCTTCAGATGTCAGGGTAAGTTCTCTCTGTGATTTTCAATTTTCCAGATTTTTCAGCTGTTCGTGTATCTTGGTTGATTGTTTGGATGGTCAGAAAAAAGGCAGATTTTTTTTTTATAAAATTTTTTGTTGTGGGGAATGGAGGAGAGAAATGAGAATTTTGGGTCTTTTGATTTATGGTGGATTGGTTTATCGAAATCCAGTTGATTTGACACCTTTTCTTTCTTTTTTCTTTTTTTTTTTGTTTATTTAGTGTTTCATTACACTTCCTTTGCAGCCAAAGTGGCACCGAATCGTTCTAATGTTTAGCCTAAGAAGGCGTTTTTAGTGGACATATTATTCTCTTGTGTCTCTTGATTGTGGGTTCGTAGGAAGCGCTTAGATTTTGCAAATTGTGTTGAGATTCGGCTTTGTATGTGTCTGAATTCTTTGATTTGTTGGACTCCTTGGGTGTAATATTATATCCCGTTGTTGCTTGGAAACTTAAGGGATTTAAAACGTGTTTTTAGGAGGCAGATCTTACTTTTTATGACTTCTGAAGGTTTTGTGTGCTTCGTTCTATAGTGTGTGTGTGTGTGTTTTGGTAATTTGAGATGATGAGAAAATATTAATGTTTTGCATTTTGCATTTTTCTGTTGCTTTGAAGCTTTTTAAAAGGAAAAATAATTATATATAAAAAAAAAATGAAACTGAGCTCCTCAAACAGCCGAAGTTTAAGTAAGCTAGTCTCTTTATTTATTAAAATACTGAAGAATTAAAGACCCTTGCAAATTGATCAGAGTGCAAGTTTCTTTTTCCGTTGCAATCCTATCGGCCTGATTGATGTGCTGCACTTTTTGCTGGAAAATTTGAAAATTTCATTGACAATGATATTCTTTATTAGTTGCTTACCTGAACAGCTTCTTAAATCTTTTAATATATTACCCAATTCACATAGTCCCTTACCATAGTTAGAGCTTATCGTCTTCTATACACACCTAACATGTACTACGGGTGATGGCTGACAATATTAAGAGCATTTTGTTGTCTTGGTCAAGCAGATTTCTAAGGCTAGTATTAACTCGGACGTGCGTATGATATATTATGTTTTCTTGGTTTTGGCTATGGCAAGTACTTCAGGGATGTTACAGTTTTCTTTCGAAGGGTACCAAGTTAGCATGCATGAAGCTTCATCGTTTTCGTTTTTCCTTGGCTGTCGTGTACTCGTTTTTCATTTTTATTATTTTCTGTATATTATCTTTAAATTATTCACAGCAAATTGTAGCATAATGAGCACCGTTAGAAAACGTTTTTAGAAAAGCCATATAGTCTTTTTTGGACTGTTCCTCAGTTTCAGTTAGCTAATTCATGTTTACTGTTTCGGTATATGAATTTCTCTGTAGTAGGATGACAAACTTTGCAATTAATTCTATAATAGATATAATTATTTTGTGAATTTTTTCTTGCAGCTTTTAAATTAGAATAAAAGTTTTGAAGATTTTGTGCATCGTGGATCTTAGAAAACGTAGTTGGAATGGATCGTTGTGATACATCAGGCCTTTGTTAGTGGTGATGGGCTTGACCATTTTTGAAACTCTTGAACCGACATTGTACCATTTCTTGAGCCTGGAAATGAGGCAGTGTTTTCATCTGCAATAGTGGCTCCGGATAAGCCACGCAGACTTCTCTCATGTCCCTCACACTTTGATTTCACAGAACTCTTCTAAAGATTTATCCAAGAATGGATCGCTGTGACACATCAGGTTTTGTTAGTGGCGGCGGCGTTGGTTTTAGCTTTTTGGAAGACTGGCCTAACCCTTATACAGCTGTGAATTTGTGTCAATAGTTTCCCCGTGTTATTCACCACAATTATATGGACAACAACCTCCATTTTATTCCCAATCCTACCTTGAATGAAGCCGACATTCCTTGCAATGCTGGAGCCACTTCTTCCCCAGACACTGCCTTACGGCTTCATACCTCAAGTCTACCAAATTTGTACTTTTCCCACTCTTATGGAAGTAAGAAGAAGAGCTGTGCCAATGATGGTGCTTCAATATGCCTGCCAGATGGCTCTTCTCTGGATCTTGGGTTAGGCCCTTCGTCAAATCCCTTGGAAAAAGCAATTCAGTCATTATCATCTGTGGAACAGCTCAATTTCGGTCTCTCCCTTGGTGTGGAAGAGAAGATACCTAATCCAGAAAATGTTTCAAATCCTAAATCACTTGGAATCAAGAGAGCCAGGGTTGACCTTGAATTGTGCTTGTCAACTGGGACCTCTGAATCTGATGTCACCAGTGTCACCGCGGGTTCCAGCATTACTCCTAGTTCTGCCTCCTTTCAGAATACTGCAGAGATGTCTTCAATGGCCACCACAGTTCGACTCGTGGATGAAGGCTCAACATCATCTTGCTTGAGGTTTAGGCCTGTGGTGCGTCCAAAGCTAAATTTTTCTCCTCTCTCTTCGCCCATGCTAAATGGTCATGCTAGAAGACCAGCCACCAGTTTTAAGATGTGTCAGGTCAAGGGATGTGGAAAGGGAGCAAGAGGCGCTTCTGGTCGTTGCATTTCCCATGGTGGCGGTAGCAGATGCCAAAAGACCGGCTGCCAGAAAGGAGCCGAAGGAAGGACAGTGTTTTGCAAGGCTCATGGGGGTGGCCGGCGCTGCGAACATCTCGGGTGCACGAAGAGCGCCGAGGGCCGCACCGACTTCTGTATTGCCCATGGTGGCGGAAAACGGTGCGGTCATGAGGGCTGCACCCGGGCTGCCAGAGGGAAGTCTGGCTTGTGCATCCGCCATGGTGGCGGTAAGAGGTGCACAGTGGAAAACTGTTCAAGGAGTGCTGAGGGCATCTCTGGCCTGTGCATCTCTCATGGAGGCGGACGCCGATGTCAGCATCCGATGTGCACAAAAGGCGCTCAAGGTAGCACATTTTTTTGTAAAGCTCATGGCGGTGGAAAAAGGTGTACTGCTATGGGCTGCACGAAGGGAGCCGAAGGGAATACCCCATTTTGCAAGGGCCATGGTGGGGGGAAAAGGTGTACATTTCAAGGGGGTGGAGTTTGCCCGAGGAGCGTGCACGGGGGTACCTTGTTTTGTGTCTCCCATGGGGGTGGTAAGAGGTGTGCTGCACCCGAGTGCACAAAAAGTGCAAGGGGGCGAACTGCGTACTGTGTTCGCCATGGTGGGGGAAAAAGGTGCAAATATGAAGGGTGTCTGAAGAGTGCTCAGGGCAGCACTGATTTCTGCAAGGCTCATGGCGGGGGAAACCGATGCTCCTGGGGTCAGCTTGGGTCAGAGTTCAACAGTCATGCTGCGGGCATTTGCGACAAGTTCGCTAGGGGGAAAACTGGGCTTTGTGCAGCTCACAGTGCTCGAATTCAAGACAAGCAGGCTCATGTTACACGAGATCCAAAACCTAGTTTGGCCAAGAAAATGAAGGAGCCTGTTGATGTTGAAACTGACTTTGATCTGAGGGAGCATGGGCATCAACAGAAATCAATGAGTATTTCTCCCCTGCATAATCTTGTAGGTGAAACTGGTGTGCCGGCGCAGTTCTCACTTCCAGAAGGAAGGGTGCATGGGGGAGGCCTTATGGCAATGCTTAAAAGAAACAGCGCCATTTTGGGATCAGGCAGTGATGGGTCAAGGAAATCTGATGGCATACCTTCTAGCTGACTGTAAGCACAGATGCCTCCTCAAGTTACCTCAGGTATCTCAGCCCGTCCCAAATCGTGGTTAGAAGTGATTCGTCTTGGATTGGCGGCTAAGAATAAGAAAATTGAACCTTCCCTCATTCCATTGATCTGCAATGGAAGTGATCTGTTTGAAACCCTAGAAAGAATGAGGGGCCAAGATTAGGTCTAGTTGTTCGTAAGTCCCATTACCGTTAGTCGGCGACTGTGCACCCCTCCTGTGAATATCCCCCCAGACCCGAAAGCATTCGATCTTGCGAATGCAGAGATGTGAGGGTTTGTTCTGTAAATATGATTTGTTATTCTGCTAGTCCTTTGTTGCTCAGAATAAAGCTGTTTGGGGAAGAAACATTTTAGCGATTGGGCTTTTATGGTTGGGTGAAGCTCAGATCCTCACTGGGGTTGGTAAATAGAATTTTGCTTGTTTGGGTAAAAGCTTGCTCCTGTTTCATTTTTTCTAATGGCTTCTGGAATCCCTACTGCTTCTCTCTGCAATTCATTCGGAAAATCCTGTTTTAGCATCACTCAAATTCTTTATCTGGGGTGCTTGTGTAAATTTTAAAAATTTGGGAGGGCCTAAAATAATAAATTTCAAACATTTCAAGCAGAAACATTGAAGTACAGCACATTCGGGATGGTCCTTTGGCCAATCCTAATCCCATAACAGGTGGAGGATAAGAACCTTTGAATTGCGAGCAACAAAAACACGAAAGTTGTTCTCTTCACGGTGTGGACAGGGAAAAAAGGGCTTTTTTTTTTTTTTTAATAAAACCAATGAGTGAGAACGTAATCTTCATTTCTCTCGTTCAAAGCTGTCAAGTCCTTTTCAAAAGCTTAGACGTGACGTTAATTTATGTGTGTTGTTTTTTTTTTTTTTTTATTATTTTATGACGCCTAAATTTACAAGAGTAAGAAAAATTATGTATGCTTGTAAACTTTTGAATAATTTGAGGATGCGTAACTAATTCATCAAAACATTAAAAATTTAATTAAATTTTATAATATTATAATAGAGTATTCATATTTCCTTTTCTCACTTTATCATGTGCTTTTTCAGAACTTTTTTCTCGAAATAATATTAAAAAGAGTTGATTCCCAAAGTGCTAACTTTTCTGGGTTGGGCATTTGCAAAAGCGCAATAGAATTCGCAATTACCTTTTTTTTTTTTTAACACTGGTATTCAGACAATTACTTTTCTGACTAATCTGCTGCCTGGGAATCACGAATGTGAATACAGTTTTCTGCAGCTACTCTTTCCTAGTTGGAGCCTTCTTCATGACGCGAGATTGAGACCTTTTTTTTTTCGAAGAAGTAAAAAATTATACCATAAATTTTCTTTCAGCTATACTCCAAAGACTTTACCACTGCACCAAAGGCCACAAACAAAAAAGATCTGCCCTTCGCTTTTCTAGATTGGACCTGCAGCGTGATTGGGCCTCCAGCGTTTCGCCCTTACCTTTTTCTGATGGCGGCAAGTTCACCCATCAATAAGTAGTAAATTTCACAATAAAATTATAAAATATAATATAAATTTATAAAGATATATTTTATTATTTATTAAAATATCTCTTATTAAACTTACACTATAGAAATTTTTTACGATTTTATTATTACGAAATCTCTGTAGAATTATTCCTCGCAATATCACAAGAACAAAATTTCACCTCGCCCCCTTGTTTTATGAAGCAAATTTCACCGGGAACAGTAAAAGAAAAACCCAAGTTTTTGATTTCCATCGATATCGCACCCGCACAAAAATCCCAGTTTCTAGAAACGGAGGGAATCGAGGAGGCATGTTCGCACATCCGTCTCGGCTAAGCCAGGGGGCAGAGGAAGAATCACAGAGAAGCCATCGTTTTACAGACAGAGCGAGTCGAGGAGCACGGTCCATGGTGATTGCCGCAAAATTTCCGTCAGAAGAGTGACGGAATCAAAGTCGAGTGAGTTCTTCGCGGATTTGCGAAGATCTACAAGGATCGACTCCAGTTCGGATCTGTTCAAGCTCCCGTTCGGATTTCCCAGCCGCTCCGGTTGGGATCTGTTCGAGCTCGATCACCTCGCCGCTCTCATCTGAAAAGCGACCGTAGAGATCCGCTTAAATCTCCATAGAAATGGAGGACTGATAGAGATCGGGAGAGTGGGGAGTGCAGGTCGGAGACGGCTGTTCGTGGAGGGAGAGGCTGCGGAGAGAGGGAGGAGCAGACAGAGAGGACCGCAACTAATAATCCTCGCACTTAAAAATTTAAGAATAAAATTACAAAATATCTATATTACACAAATTTAATAAAAAGTATTTTAATAAATAATAAAACGTGTCTTTATTTATTTATGTTTTATATTATAACATTTTTTATTTTCATAATAGAGATATATATTGAAAATGATTTAAGAAGTGTTAATACCTTGAGAGTAAATTTTTTTTTTTGGCATTATTTTTAAAAAATGATTTCCACTCATAACGTTTATACTTTAAAAAAGATATTGAGAGCATAGTAATTTAAAATCGGGTCAAAACGTAAAAATGTCCATTGGGCGTTGATTTAATTTTTAATTTGATCCCTTGATTGGGGAGAAAAAGTTTTTTGAAAACTATATTTCATATTATTTTAGTATTTGGAACGTTAATAAAAATGGGTAGAAAGAAAATATTTTCAAAAAAATGCGCGTTCTTTCATTTTATGGAAAAATATTTTATATTTTTTAAAAGATAAAATATTTTCCAACTTTATTCTTACAGCCTTCTTTCAGCGCTGGCAAATAACGGAATATGAAAATTGAAGAAACGGAGCCGAAAATTGCCCCCAAAATTCCGCGAATTTCCCTCCCGCCCCAACCGCTGCCTTCCCCCTCTCCCAGTACAGAAACCTAATTTCAGGTTTCCCCAATTCAACCCTAATAGCAAAATTTCCTCATTCTTCCCGAATCCGAGAAATGTCCGATCCATCAGAGAGATACGTCAAGCTTGGGCTCGAAGAATCTCTTCCTCGAATCCATCGGTACCCATTAGCCTGCACGGAGTTGAGCTTCATCCTAAGGCACGCTTACTCGAAGCTCCCAAAGAATCTCCAAACCCTTCTCTTCCATGACACTCTCTCCGCTTTTCGCCTCCTTCCCCAGTGAGTTCCATCTCATTTCTATCTGGGTTTCGTTTGATCTCTATGTGCTGTTTAGTTTTTCCTTGTGATTACGACCGGGATAACTGAATTTTTGATTTAATAGGTTGTAAATTTATTGAAGAAGTGATTTGAGTGTTAAGTTGGTGATGATAAACACAAAGGTGCCTCCAATGGTTAGATCTTTTCATGAGTTAGGACTTTCAAGAAGTACTTAGGAAGAATACCCACGAATAAATGGAGAAAATCTCAGCACAGAAATAAAATGATGCATGTAATAAGTCCCTCTGTCTGTATATGTTGTGCTTGCTTTCTTTGAGGTCCTGAAGCATCAGGGTCTAATGGATTATGACTGGAGGCTTTGTCTAATTGGCTTGGTCTATAGTTCATTGGATGAATGTACAGTTCTAACTTTCATGGATACGAAGTAGTTTTGTTGCTCGTTGTTTTGTTTACATGGTTAATTTTTGACTAGAATGCAGACACAAAATGCCATTTCAGCAGCTAATCTGCTCCAGCAAAGCGCAGAAGCTGTATTGCCAAAGCAGAAAAGAGTTCTGGCCATTGCGGAATTCAAGCATGCGAAAGTTGCTTACAAGAGACGCTTCAAATCCCAAATGGAAGAAGAAGGTATTTTTCATGCAAGCAATTATGTCCAGATAGATGCTAGTTCTCTTTGGCAGCATTGAGTTTCTTTTTCCACCAATTGGATATTACTACTGTTGGGAGGGACTCTATGTGCAATAAAGAATTTCCAACTGGAAATATACGTACCTTGCAGAGTAGTTGTTTGATTATTTAGGGGCTCCCGTCAAATGCTAATTTCTTTTGCTTCGGACCCAAATTTTCTGATTTGAAACCACTTCCATAATTTTATGTCCTCATTTAATTGATTAACTGATCAAAGTACAATATCCCCATCAGTTTTTTTTCAATTTTCTCACGCTTCTCTTACTTGTGTCTATTAGCATAGGTATGCAGCTATAATTACTTTTAACCCGTATATTGTAATAATGTGCAATCACAGAGGCTTAATGGTGATAACATATAATGCATTTACGGGTACCTGCTGCTGAAGCGTGCCTTGAATACTCTAGGAATAGTTCACGGTGCTCAGTTCGAGGATCTGGACAGTTGACTGTGCCATCAATTGTCCAGAAGCATCTTCGTGGCAGTTTACTGCCCAGTGTTAGATTTCAGTTTAGGGCTTGATAGTTAATTGGTAATTGACTACTGCATCGGTGATTCTGTTTTATGAGCATTTTAAAGAGTTTTTAAGCAGTCTTCTCCTATATAACCAGTTCATTTAGTGTATGATCCTGGGATAGGGCGAGGTTCTCAGCAGGGACGTAGCCAGATTTTTATTTTATTTTTTGGTTAGGTGGGGGGGGGGGGGGGGGGGGGGAGAGAACTCACGACAAAGTCAACAGGTCAACTGTTACTCTCAAACTACTCGGCCCAATTTGGCTCAAGAAAGCTTGATTACAAATTTGGGTGCAAAAAGTAGAAAAAACAAACAAATTCATGGTACTTTTAGGGGAAATCTGAAAAATTCAGGGTAGCCTTGGTCCCTTTCATAGTTCCGTCTCTGGTTTGTAGGTAAATGGCCATTTTAAGGAAGAACTTTATGAGACTTTCAGGATAGACCACGATGTTCCCACAAAGACGGTGATTCTCAGGGATGCCATGCATGAGGGGATCTCAGTGACATAATATGTTTAAAAAGGCGCGAAGGGGGTGCCAACCCGAAGACAATTACAGCGCAAGAGCATCAATGAGCTCTAAACAGTCAACCGAGGAATCATAATTACAAGAAACAGCACAATCTTTGAGATTCAGAAGCCAAATTTCCTTCAGATGCTGAATCAAATTTTCTTCTCCCTTGAAGACCCTTTGTTTCTTTCCTTCTAAATGATCCAAAGGATGCTTAGAGGGATAAGCTGAAACGATTTCTCCCTCTTCCTGCTAGGATTTAATCCACCCCAAGCCAAGAGCTTCATGTCAATGCTTCCCGCAATGGCCCAATGAATGCCAATGAGTGTAAGGGCGAAATCCCAAATGTGCTTTTCCCAAGGGCCATGGATAAGGAGATGATTCATTGAGTCAGCCTCACATTTGCAGAGGGGACATCTATTGACAAGACAAAGCCCTTTGCAAATTGTCCGTGGTGAGAATTTTCGTCCAAGCAAATTCCCACGCAAAAATAGCAATTTTTGTGGGAGCTCTGGAATTCCAAATCAAGGTCCAGGGTTGATTCTTTGCATCTGGAATCCTATTGCTGTTGCTAATAAGATTCAAAAACAATATTGAACAGTAAATTTACTGGATTTGCTTGGTTTCCAAGAAATCTTGTGTTCACCGCTGTTGATGTCCATATGTTTGTAGATCATGTTGAAGAATTCGAAGAATTCTTCTAGGTTTAATTGGTTACATAGTGCATTTTACACTCTTCTTTGTTCGGGATTGTAGCATACATCAGACTGCATATATCTGTGTGTTTTCTCTTTAATTTTGCCTTCAATCTCATTGATTTTGTTGACGTTTTCCACACCACTAGTTCAGAAGAGCACATTTTACAACCAACATATCTATTGGTGGAAATTATGGTGGACCTTTCTTTATTTTCATGCTGTTGTATTTATTTTTTGCCCGTATTTCTAGGTTCACCTCAACTACCTCAAGATGTTCTTATGCACATCTTCAGCTTCCTAGATATGCAATCTTTAGTTTCAGTTGCACAAGTCTGCTGGTAAGATCACTCTTCCATAATTTTTGTGAGGTGTTTGATGATGATGGTTCCAAGCTCTTGGCAGCTGTATTTTAATAGCCCTGCCTCTTCACATCCACGTAAGAGCTTGTGGGCTCTCAAATCAACTATTTAAACCGTCTAAATCATGTCTGTCAGGCAGGACTATCAGCCATCAGTTTTCCACGTTCATCTTTCTCTTGATTTATTTGTGCTGTTATTGTCTTATGTACAGGTCATGGAATTTAGCAGCACATGAGGATTCTCTGTGGCAGTCACAGTATCATAGCTTCTTTGGAACTTATGACAAGTATTCCGTAGTGAAAGGGCAGCAAGGGATGCAAACCAAGGAAGACGCAGGAGAGAACGTGGTTGCTAGTGATAATTTTGATTGGAGAGACGCATTTAAAAGAGCATATACAGGTATGCTTCTCTGATACCTTAAGACCTCTTAATTGTCTCGATCTCTTAGAGAATATGACACCGCAAAGTTGGCACTAGAAACAGATGGCACTCGGGTTCTGACTGTACAACTAAAAACATATTGGCAATAATTACAGTTTCCAGTTTGATGATGTTGGATTTTATGTTATTTTTGCTTTTGAGCAATAAACATTACAAAAAGAATTAACAATAGAAGACTTTGTTGAGATGTTCATTTGCATAATCTCTTTTTGAAGAGTGATCAATAAATTGTTTCATTTGTTTCTCAATTGAAATTTATGGCAGTTTAAGTTATAACGAATTTTCAAGCTCTACTTTTGGCACATTTAGTGAGTAAATTTGAATCTTCAGCAGCATGGTAGATGAGCTTCATCTCTCCTTCCTCACACATACAGAACCACAAAATCTTTTTTCCTCTCCTAGAATCTTTCTTTCAGGTGTGCCCATCTTTATTAACAATCATATCTGATTTCAGGAAAGCCCATCAAAGAAATTTACATCTCATAGGGGATATTGTGGATGCTGCAATACAATAGTTTGGCTCAATAACATGAAGTGTTCCAACCGGCATCATTGATCAAAGATTTCAAAAACAGCAAATAAAACCTGTATCTGCTCGGCAGGTAATGTTGTTACGCTTACTGCTCTACATTTAAGGTTCTAAATCATGGGTTCTTTTCAAAGGGTGATCCAGAAATGTTCAAGTAATTAGGTCTTACAAACTACGCGGTGCTCATAAATTTATCAGATGTCATTTGGGAATCTTCTTGAGAGTCTTCTTTCAATGGAGAACTTCCTCAAATCTTGGCTATTTCTAGTTTTTGGTAGATAGGAATGGACTGTAATGAAATTGGTCGGGCCATTCTACTGACTGCTTTGCCCACCTCCCTCTCCTTGCTAATGTCATTTCCACGTGTTTGGACTTATTAATATAGAAACATATTATACTGTTTAAGGGTTGGATTGGAATAATTCTCCTCCCATTTCTCGGATTGGCTGCAAAACTTGCAAAAATGGATGTGAATGGAAGAAACAAAGAGTGATGGCCTCAGAAGGAGGTGGATGGCTAGTAATAATTAGTTATTTGAAGTAAGAAAAAAAAAAAGTGTTAACATTTAAGAAAGCTGCTACTTGCCTTTTTTCTTTATGTACATATTTAGGTTACATTATTTTTGTCAAACTGCAACGTAATAGGCATTTTTTTTTTAACAGATTGTTGAGTATATATTGGATGACAATCCATTTCTGATAGCTTCTTCAGAGAGTGATAGCGATTCAGATGAAGGATCCATTTCCAAGCTGTGGGCCTATCCAAAACAACACTAGCAGATGGCAGAAGCAACCTTTCTGAACGCAAACCAGCAGTCAATATATTGTGAATTTAGATAGATTTCTGATATTTAGAGGTTGAGTTTTCAAAAATTCTTCGGTATTTGGGCTTCAAAAGGATGTAACTAGCTGTGCGTTGCGTGTAAGGAGGATTGGACTAAACACCATCGCAGCAACATATTTTTATCATTTTAACATGTGCAAATTGAACCCTTTGCATCCGAAAATGCCTCCTGTAGAACAATTTGCTCATCTTTTGCGTTATAAAGTTCATAAAAATTCTACTCGTGCGGTTGCTTCATCTAGTTGACTTGAACCAGTTCGAGAAAGCTTATGGAATGTTCGTTTTTACTTTTCGAAATGAAAAGTTACTTTGACTTTTCGAAATGAAGGGAGCTCTGTTTATTATAACTTATTTAAAAAGTTATTTTTTTTCTAAAATTTTTTCATGCATATTTAGACTTTATGAGAAGTTATCGTAAGCTTTCGGATATTTGTCAAAATTTTAATATTTTATTGAAATGCGCTTTAAGAATCTAAACAAATCAAGCTAACAGAAGTTTGAAGCTTTATGTTCCTATTTTTCAAGTCAAATTTCTGAAAGCTCTCTTAAAAGCTCATCAAAACAAGTAAGATGAAACTAGAATGTTGCGAAAAAGTCGTGTTTTATCCACCTTTTACTTCTTCAGATTCGCTAGCTTAAGCTTAAACCTTTCTTCTACCGAGCTTAGCTTCGTATCAGTTTAATTAGCTGGTCTTTTCGGATGATCAGCCACCCTATGACTAAGACACGGTTGGAACTCCCACAGGGGGGCAGCAATGAGGAATCTTGGACAATGTGCGAAAGCCCAATCCAGCAGTATCGTGTGAGTGAAGAATGGCCCAGAAAATAAGTAGAAAACTAAACAACTCACAACAATTTCGAGTTAAAACTATCTGCAACTGAAATTTTAAGCACTATTAGGCACAATCTTGGAGTGTATGGATGAATCCGAATTTTTTTATTAAAAAAAAAAAAAAGAAAATCCTAAACCCCAATTTTGAGGGCCCACCTTCACAATCCAAAGGAAAAATGCGTCCCGGGTTAAGCACATCTGCAGGAAAATGTGAGCTTAAAAATGGCCAAATCAGCACTTACCCATGGCTTGCACACAGGTAAAACTCTCACCAGCTCTCATGTATTATTTCGCTACTACAATCCCCAACATAGAAGAAAAATTACGATAACATTGATGGTAATGACAAATATTGATCATAGCGTCATACATACTGCAACCTATCATACAACAAACATTACATTTTAAAATAACCACCAAAATGCTTCAGACACTGAAGCCAGGAACAGGGAATTCTGACAGTAAAAATGTGAAGTAAACACCATGGTTAAAAAACAGCGCCCCCCCCCCCCCCCCCCCCCCCCCCCCCCCCCCGATATCAAACTTGTTTAAGACACGAGCTAGCAACTTGAATCTCACAATCACCCTAAGCCACTTTCTTATCCTTTGCATGTCCTCTTGGAACCTTGCTTAAAACCTTAGCATCAAACACAGCATACTGCTTCTTTATCTCAGCCAAAGCTTTCTCAGCAAATGAGTCAACCTGGTCCTCGTACTTCTCATAAAACACCGGTACAGTATGCAGCAAAACAAATGCTGTAGTTGAAAAAAAAAAACACGAAATAAGCTGACTTAAAATACCAATACATATGCAACACTGAGGTTCCATTTGCTTAATGCAGTTGATGACTACCTAGAACTTGTCATATCTTGTCTAATCTTACATATAAGATTATGAGTAATATCTTAGAGGTTGTGATATCCTCATGACATGGGGTTTTTATGTTTTAAAAGCTGTGATTTCAACTCAACCAATTGAGAACCCTTGGATACTCATCCGATCAAGGGAATGAAATTAGAAAGTGCATATAGGGCCTTGAGGGAATGTACGATTACTCAAGCATATGAAATTCATTGCCAAACTAAACAAAAAAGACGATCTAAAATCCTGAAACATTCCCCAACCCAACCATGCTTCATTAAGACAACAGTAAATTGGAATAAGTGATTTCCTTACCTAAATAGAACAATGTGACAAAATTACAGCAGCTCCCCAGAATTGAAAGTATCCACAACCCAACAATCACCTGATAATCAAAAAAACAACAATATAATTGAATCCAATACTACTAGCGCTTATTTCATCCCACACGAGTTGAAGATGATCAACCTGTCATTACTTAAACTCTAATGCCAACCAAATATTAATGTTACCACAAACATGTCGAATTAAAAGTCAAATTCTTCAATCTAAATAGAGAAATAAATGAACATACTGCAAGGAACTTCTTCAGATCTCTCCCAGATGCAATGTCGCGCAGACAAGCTAAGGCTTGGTTAATTTCAATCCTTAAAGCAGAGGCAAATTCCAGGACCACTTTCTCAGGAAGCCCAACTTGCGGAATACGTGGAGGAGACCTAATTATAGAGCAACAATAAAATAAGCCTGTATTCAAATTCAACAAGATAAATGCAGGAGTAGCAAGAACATCAATTACTTACTTGTTGATAAAGGTCGACGCATTGGACCACAGAAAAAGGATTGCCAGAGAGAGTATCAAGATGTGGCAGACCAGAGTAAGCAAATGATACTCAAGTAACTCAAAAAGAACCCAAACCGCAGTGGCAATACCAAGAGCTCCAGCCGAAATTTTCTTGTCCCTCCAAAGGAAAATATCAGCAGCTACATGATGTATAACATGATAAGCAGAATTTACAAAATGCATATATAAGAAAATGCACTAGATCCACGAGCATTCCCACACAAACAACTAAATCACAGCCTCATTGAAGATATAGCTATGTTAAAACCAAAAAAGTGACGATCACACCAAAGAGTAAGATGCGCCGCAAGATGCCATAACCTAGTTGGTATAACTCTCCCTCTCCTGGTGAAGATATCATGTCCAAAAAGGGTCCATCAATTCATACTGCTAACACAAACTAAACTAACCAGCCTGCTCAAAATGGATACTATTCTTATCATTTTGACCATAACAACGCATAATTTAGGTGTATAAATGCACAACATTCACTTTCCCAATATATAAATATGCATTTGCATACATGAAATTGAGCAACCTTCAGGAAAGTCGGAGGTAAACACTGCTGTTCTCATTGACTAATATGAATGTAGCTTATATGCTGCATTTTTCCAATAACGGTTTCAAATAAATAACCAACAAGAAATAACTAACAAACGATATTTACGTCCACAGTATAGTGTAATTGAAGAACTCTACGAAAGAAGGTTAAAATTATAGCTTCTTTTAAAATTGCATAACCAGAGACTTTTTTCCAACAAGTTGGGTGGGAAATCTAAACAGATCCTTCAAATTTTAAGAAGGGTCTGTTTAGAAATGCTTTGCGTTTCGAAACTCAACATCTAAAGAGCTCCTAGATCAGATCGCTAAACGTTCCATTTAAAAAAATGCTAGAAAAACCCGTAATCACAAAAATCGGATCACACATAAACATGGGCAAACCTCCAAATTCCAACTTGATTCTCGAAATCCTGGAGTATGGGAAGGTTCGAGATCCGTAAGAGGAGGCTATGAGTGTGATCGTGTTTTCACCCAAGAATAAACAACAAAAAATGAATCTGTAAACCCTAAACGCACAGATCTATAGACTTATGAAAAGGAAAGCGCATGAACATAGTATTTACGTTTTCCACCGCCAAGAACTTTGTGCAGGGGCTTCTCCCTCCCGAAAAGCCTGAAGATCTTGGACTTGACGGCTGACGCCGCCGCGTGCTTGTCATCGTCGGAATCTGACGCCGAGGATGATGAGGAGGACGAGGAATCGTGATGGATCTTCTCAGAGATCTTCTCCACCACTGACTCAACACCAGACTTTTCTTCGTCGGAGTGCTCCCCCATGACCACTATCGGATCTACACACCTCGCCGCCACTGAACCCAAATCCCCCTCTCTGCCTCTCTGTGTTGTCGAGACGAGGAAATATGAGCCGTTTAAAGGTGCAAGTCCGAGCCTGAGGTTAGGAGTTAGGCCCGGTTCGGGAAAAGCGAACTACTTGGCTGTGGCTTTCAATGAAAACGGGCGTTAGATTTGACGGCCGTTTTGCGACATCCGGACCATTCCAACTGAGAGCCGTCAATGTGGCCGTCTATTACAAACGAACCGAATCGATGCGTGAGCTCTCTCGCATTTAGTTCTTTAAGGATTACAGCTAAACAATCGGAGCCCAATCAATGCTGGACTCGGCTGCTGGACTGAATTATTATTATTTTTTTACATATAATCTATAAATATATTGTGATTTCGACCAGAATAATTATACGTAGAATTAGGATTTTATAATAAAATTATAAAAATTTATATAGTATAAATTTAATAAAAGATATTTTAGTAAATAATAATACGTGCTCTCATGAATTTATGACTGATAAGTCCTTTGTGATTTTACTTTGAAATAATTTGTCTATAATATTATTGTTTGAGTAATACTACTTGTACATCATTCACACAACTTTCACACTAAAAGGGTGATGTGACAACATATGTGATCTTTTTTATTTATAATTTGATAAAATAACAATACAAAATCACACATATTCTATCACGTGATCATATTCAGTGTGAAAATTATATGAAAAATATATAAATAGTATTAATGGGTACCCCCAATGTCTTTCATTAGTTTTTACAAAACAATGAAAAATATAAATTTAAAAAAAAATCCCCTTATAGTCTCCTTCGATTATTAATTTATATTTTCGGCCGTTATTTCTTCCACGACTCATTGTACTACGCATGGAGGGTAGATTGGTACCATTAGTATTCCAGGGGTGCAAGAGCACTAGTAATGACTTGTCATGGCCCATTGATTTATGTAGAATTTATGTCCTATGTATATCAAAGGACATTGTTTTCACTCTAATAATAAAATAAAGTAAAATGATTCATCTGGTAATTCAAGAGTCCCTCACTGACGGCTGAGTCCTCCCCGAATTACGGGAAGATAATTGTCTATCATACAAACCAATTTCACCTGTCTTATACACAGTCAAAATAGGTATTTCGTAATATGAACGAAAAAAAAGTATTCACTAACCTATTATGAGTAGGAGGACTAGAATCTATAATAATTTGAAAAAAAAAATAAAATGAGTCCAAAACAGAAGTCCACGACCATCATTTATTTTATATTTTAGAAAATACGTGTCTGTCGATACTCATTAAGAAATGGGATAAAATACTAACCATTTCTCGATAAGCTGTATTTTTTAATACGGTACTTATGGGTATTCACATCTCGATGGGGTGGACTGGACTGGCCAAACACTAGTTTTTAGTTAGAATGGGGTAGATTAAAGGCGCGCAAAAATCATTTTACAAGCGAATTAAATCTAATTATTTTTTAAATAAATTGGACAGATTAACAAGTTACGAGTTGATCTCGCCGGTTGAGCCCCTGCGACGATTGCGGGTCTAACGGGGAAGCAAGGGGAAAAGCTACCTACGCTATGCACTATTAATTTGTACAGAGGGCCCAATTCAAAAGGAACAGAGCCGATGCGTTGTCCATCAAAAAGTGCTTCCATTCCTCAACACTGGCCCAAAAGAATATGGGATTCTTCCCTCGGCCCACTTTAGAAAGCCCATTATGGCAACTCACCCCACGACCCCATCGCATGTAGGGGGACACGTCGGAATTACAATAAATACATACGATTCGCAGCAGGAGCTACTCGCTATTGCTTGGCACGAGAATTTATACGACAGACAGTCCACCATGAGTTTGGTGGGGAACCCAAAATAAAAATTTCTAAATATTTTTTTGTACGCTAATTTGAGAATTTATTATACTTCAGAATATTAAAGTTGCATTGTTTAATCAACTAATTATTATTTTACTAGAGAATTTTATTTAAAAGATATAAAGAACAATTCTATCTTAATGATATAAAACTCATAACGGCAACAAGAAAAATATGAAGAACAGTTCTATTGTAAATGTTTTGATCGTCATGTTTTTTAATTAAAAATTCGTGTTGAGTAGTGACTTTTTTTTGTTTGATTATTCAAAACTTGGTGGACCCACCACCCCTTCTTCATGCTCGTCTCACCTGATATTAAAGCCATAAATAACATCAAATTAAACGAAAATGAACTCTCACCTTATTAATTTAATCTGTACGATTGAAATTTCAAGACCAGTACTAGAATTTATTTTCTAAAATACCATGTATTGCAAATGGGTTGATAATTTATTAAAAATCTGGAAATCGGTTTAGATTGTAAATTGGTTTATATTGGTTTTTCTTCTTTTATATATATATTTTCCAGAATTTTCTTAATACGTTTAATAATTCATTTTTTAAGATAGTGATGTGGCAACTCAATAGCTTGCCATGTGTCACATACTTACACATTTAGATGGAAAATGGATAGAACAGGTTTATTGAAAACAAAATTAAAGTAGCGTGATCAACAAAATTTAAATAATATGAAGTATTTAACTGAAGAAAAAAGATCATCACACAATTTACCAACCCCTCCCTCCCCTTTCACTAGAGTGATGAATTAGTGAGTTCAAGTTCGTTGACCGAAACTGGAGGACCAAGCCCCGGGCGACTAAGGGAACTGAGTGAAACCGGTGAAGTAGCTGCGTAAGAAAGGTAATCAAAAGAATGAGTTGAGTGTTCTCTGGTGGAGGAATTTTTGAAACAGTTACGTGACAACTCAATAGCATGATATGTATCCCACATTTAATAGATTTGGATGAAAAATAGATGGAAGGGTTTATTAAAAACAAAATTAAAACACAGCAGGTGCGATCATCAAAATTTAAACCACGCAAGTTCTTTTTAAATTCGTTTTCTACGCATCCCCTACCATTTTGTAGGTGAATTGCAATTATAAATCTTCGTTAAATTGAGGAAGGTATAAAATTACTATTATAAATCTTCGTTAGGATCGATGTTTCTATTATTTTACCCGACATGTGATAGTATCTCACGTGCTCTTTGCTAACATCCTCATTGACCATCCTCTTTACAAAGCTCATGGATTTGGTAATGCATTTATTATTGGACTGATCTAACGGAAGTTCTGTAATATGGGCAGTTTATGTGCTACTGATCAATCAAGATTTTAATTTTTCTATCTTATTTCTGCACATTCTTTATATGGATCCAATGATTAAGATGCAAGTTCGTCATCCATGGAAACTGGGGCAAGGGGCAAAATGGATTGTGTATCTTTAGGGAAAAATGCTTCAGAATGGATACTTCCCAGATTTATTGTTCTAACGTTCAAGAATGGATCCATGGGAGCGTGGAAGAATTTTTGTGATCTTTTGTGACCTTGGCAGCGTTGGCGTAAGACGGCATTGTTCGCTTGTGGCAAGTAGTGAGGATGCAAAGATTAAACGAACTCGACATTCCGGAGACAGATCCGTCCTGCCCATCCTTCACAACAAATCATCTCGAAGATGGCGGAGTGCTGGGAGAATTTTGGAAGAAGCCGAGCCGTCTCACATCCACAGGAGGTCAAAAAAATTAGACGGCTGAGATTATCCGGATTCATAGAATTCATAACTATTTCAATTCAAGTGATCTAGATATAATAAGATTTGGTGGAATTATCGAGTTCACGTATTATGAGAAATTTTACTTAAGTATTTGATACAAGATTAAATTCGTACCAAATTAAATTCTATCTTTATGATTGGATAATAAAAGAGATTTATTAATGTTTACTTTAGAAAAATATCATTTTGCTTAAACATAGTGTAGTTAATTTAAAGGTAAGTAATTACTTAGCTTGTAGCGACTGTCTCTCTTTGGGGAGGTCAGTAGTTTGAGTTTTTAATACGTTGAAAGGTTTTCATTCCCTTTTTCTTAGACTATTAGTATTTTTTGTAACCAAAAAAGAACGTAATTTATTATTATTTTTTTGCACATCATGTTATTATGTTAACTATTATTTCCCAAAATAGTGGTTATTTTAATTCTCAAAAAATGTGTGTAGAAATTTTATAATTAATAATTTTCATTTTAATTTGTACAAAATAGGTTTAGAAAATCAACAATTAATGATTTGTATATGTATGTGGGGAAATGACAACGCAAATGCGTCTATTATTTGATTTGGGAGCTCTAGTTCACAACATCCTACATGATGATGATTATTGTATCTAATGCCTTAGGTATGAACAACCTTTGATTAAGATCATATGATAAAAGACTAATGGAGTAGATGACTCCATGAACGGAAATGATTATAGATCTAGAACAAGAGGGAGGGAAATGAGGAGCCTTTTGGATCAAAAGGATTCAAACCCACGGGACTTCTTACAAAATCAGATCCATGGAAAAGACGCTGGTTCTCTCTTTGCCTGTAGACAACACTTTTTTCCATAGAAGAAGTGATCTACCCGATTTTTCCTTAAAAAATAAAATCTTTCTATCACTTTTACGGGGAAAAAAACCTAATGAAGAATAAAAGAAGGGAGAAGAAAAAGAAGGCCTTCCGAGATGGAAAAATAGATTGGCAAACATATTTGTTTTGAAAATAAGATTAAAAATTTGGAAGGGAGATTTATTAACTCTCTTTTAAGAAAGCAAATAAGATTAATTTTTTCAAGTAGAGAATTTTTTTTAATATTTTTCAAAGGGGAGTGAGTTTTTTAAATTTGTTTAAAATGGAAAATTTCTTTTATTAAATTTCGTTTTCTTGTTTTATGTAAAACAATTGAATACAACTTGTTTCCTTTTTAAACTTTTGCTAATAAGTACATCAGGAAAAATATTTTAGGTAAGATTGGAGAATAAAATAAAAGGGAGGAAAAATAGGAAGGGAGAGGAAGAGTAGTATAAATGAGAGAGGGAACTCGTTAAAAATTGAATTTCAATTGCATGTTTGCCAAGCACGTAACTAAAGAATGGAGAAAATGATTCAAAAAGCGGATATTATTCGGGGATAAACTTATCTTTTAATTTTATTTTGGGGAAAAAATTCAAAACCAAGTGCTATTATTATTATTTTTATTATTATTATTTTACTTTTATAAAATTCTAAAATGTTAGATAGGAATGGGTACATGTGGTGGGGTAGTTTGGTTTTTTGGCATTATTTTTTGTATTTGTTCTTGGGGTTTTTCACTTTCATTTTTTAAAATTTTTGTTTAGGTCATTGGGTTTGTACTTAATATTGGGTTCTCAATTTGAAATTAGAAATCAAACTTTACCCCAAAAGGAGTCTCGTGTATTTAAGTTCCTTGGGCCACTTTTTCTCTTTTTCAAACTTACCTATTTTGGGCCAATCTGGGCCTACCCTGGTGGATTCATCAGTGGAAGCCCAAATCGTGAAAGCTGGCCCAGATCTGAAGATCGTTTGGGCCAATTTTTCTCTTTTTAAACTTGCTACCTCTGGGATGGGATGGCCTTGTCGGGACGGGTTTATCTGTGGAAGTCTCGAAGCAGCTTTGTACAAAATAGGTGTAACTTTATATTGAATTCTCAATTTGAAATTTGAAAGTTTATGGGCCTCTTGCCTTTATATAAGCCCAGTGGCTCGTCTCCAACGGCTATATTTAGTTCAAGTTTATGGGCCTCTTGCCTTTATATAAGCCCACTGGCTCGTCTCCAACGGCTATATTTAGTTCAAGTTTATGGGCCTCTTGCCTTTATATAAGCCCAGTGGCTCGTCTCCAACGGCTATATTTAGTTCAAGTTTATGGGCCTCCTGCCTTTATATAAGCCCAGTGGCTCGTCTCCAACGGCTATATTTAGTTCAAGTTTTATTTTATGTCTTCAATTAATTCACAAATAACCAATTAGAGAGAGAGAGAGAGAGAGAGAGAGAGAGAGAGAGAGAGAAGACCCATCCACATTCACCGAGTTCTAATTCTTTTTCCCCCGGAAAGCATCGAGGGGTGATGATCATGACTGGTTTGGATCTTGTTTGAATCGTCCTCTCCTCAATCTCTTCACTTTTTCAATGGTCGAACCCCTTCCTCGTTCTCTCTCAACCTCGCCTCCGCCGCGTCCTGTAGGGTTTTGTTTGTGGTGATTATGACTGACGGTAGAGTCGATCTTCCCTCACCGGAGCGAGAGAACCGGAGAATTGAGATGCAGAGAAAAGGGGAAGAGACAGGGAGAGGAAGCGTGTGAAGGCGAACCATACCCTTTCTAGGGTTTCTGGATACTGCTCACGGCGGTGAACTGAGAAGAAGACACGAACGAACGAACACGAAGAAATCGGTGATGTCGAAATCAATGATTCAGCGCCTCTCGCTATTTTTCTCCACTTCACCAATCTCCTCCTCTGCCTCTCCTTCTCCTTCCATGGATTCTGTTCATATGACCCATAACTGCATCCGGGTACCTCTCTCTTTCTCTCTCATCCTCGTATAAAAGCCAGCTGTGGGTATCTCGGTAGCCTCGCTCTTCCCCTTTTCGTTTTCCTTTTCCAATATCGGGAGCATTTGATCGATTCTTCTCTAACAATCCCTAGCTTTACAATGGAATCGATCGGTCCCTGACGTTCACTTGGTCATATCGGCGATGCTGGGTGTTCTAAGGTGAAGCGTAGCCCATGGATGCTTGCCTTCTTCGGTAAGAGAAGAAACCATTAGCTTTCTCTTTTCAATTGTTTGTCTCCGTCATTTGTTGTACATGCGAAAATATTTGTTGTTTCTTCTTGTGTTTTTTGTTATCAGATTTTAGGGAGGTCATTGCAGACGAATCTTCCTCAAGCATCTGCTTATAGGGTCATATGTCCACCGCTGGAAGCAAGGTATCTATTAGTGCGAATGGTTGTGCTTTTGATAAAGTATGATAATGGTAAGCCTTCTGGATTGGAAAATGAGATGTGATTTCGTTTGAGAGCATGAGTTAGTTATTAGGGTCATTTGACTAGGAAAACACTTGGTTCTTCTTTTCCTTGTATGTCTCTTTTTGAAGAGGCCACTTGGTATCATTAGGGCCATTTCTGGTGGTGCCTTCGGGCTTCAATTTTTTGAATCTTTTGAGTATTTTACTCCATCAACTGTTGAATTTATAAATATTCCTGTCAGATTTCATTAGCACCATGGGACCTTCAATGGCAGGTTAATCGTGCCTGTCCATACCTTGCACACCATTGTGGGCAAACACACGTCCACTAAATGATGATTACTGATATTTATGAATTAAATGTTATCATTGCTTTACTTCCTTGAAACAACTTCACCATTATACGATGAATGAATGAACCAGCATATCCATCTGTTTGTTTGGTATTCAGCATTAAACTCATTTATTTGTGTGAATTAAAAGTCTTTTCAAATGCTTTCTTGTTTGATAACTTATGTTGGTTGATGGGTGATTGTTAGGAATTTCATACATTTTTATTCATTTTTTCTTTTGTTAGGAATTTTAAGCGGTCTTATTCATATTAATTGCATTTAAATTCTTTTCTCATTCTCGATTGTTAGAAAAAGTTAGCAAACTTGATACTTCCCCTTGATAAAAATTAAACATTTCCAGACCATTCTTTTCTGCAGTGCTAGTCAGCAAATTGTTTACTTGTCTAGAACATATATTTGCCTTGTAGTTACACTTACATAGTCTTAAGGTTTTCTTCCTTGACAGTGTTCCTGGACTACCTAACGAGCTGAGACTTGGATATTAGTGGCCAACGGTTCATTCATATGATGCAACCCCATAAATTGTGCAATTTGCTTGCATACGATATATGTAGCACGGACACTCTATTCAAGTCTACGTTTCTCTTTTCAATGCGCAGCAGACACTGACACTCATATGACACTTTCTCAACATCTTTTCATGAGCTGCCTATTATTTTTTTGTTGTTTCATTGTTACAAAATATGATATTTTCTCATATTTTTATAAATTAAAAAATATTTATTATTCGAGGTGTCCCAATGTGTTGAAATTCTAGTTTTCTGAAAATTTGGGTGTCAGCATATTGTGTCTTGTGTTGTGTCCGTGTCCTTCCTACATAGCATATATATCATTACCTTGCTGCCTTTAGTTTCTCATTTCCTTTTCTTTTTTCTAAGGTTGAGGGTCTTGTCCTCGATCATGGTTCCAGACATCCTGACATGAAAAGAAGAGCTGAGAATTGCTACATCTTGACATGCAATGTGTCTTTGGAGTATGGGAAGAGGTAATTTTGAATAACTTAGAAAAATTAGATAAAGGTAAAATTTTGAGAATGGCTGATCTGAGGTGGGAGCCACATACTGGGTAACTTCTTTTCTTTCTCCTACTTTTTCTTATAAATTCTAAGCTTCTTCTATATTCTAAATCTTTTGGGGTTGTGAAAATGTGTACATCCCTAATAAAAATCTGTTTCATTGTCTTTTTTTTTTCAAAAAGTAAGCTGGCATTTGTTTATAATTCAATCAGCACAAACCTCGTTGAGAGCGGTTGGAATTGGCCGCCATGGTGTAATTGGAACCGGCCATAATTTTCTTAAAATAAATTTGCATATATATATATGTAAAGAGAAAAGCATGTGAGTTCGACCTAATACAATTTATGCGAGTTTACTCTCCAAATAACATAATTTTGATGAAAATAGTTCCCAATTTTTAGTAAAATTACATTGTTACTGAATGAGATTAATATAAAATGGCATGTTTGGGGGATGAAACAACATCGTTTCCTAACCCAGTCACAATAAAACCTCAAACTTGATTAACATTGAAGAACACATCTCTCTCTCTGTTGTTCATAAATCTGTAGAAAATGTCGTTGCGAGTGTTAAACCCTAATCCGGAAGTTCTGAACAAGTCTGTGGCGCTGCACATGAACATCAATGCCGTGAAGGGATTGCAGGATGTGCCTAAGGCCAACGTCGGTCCTAAGGGCACCATTAAGATGTTGGGGTTTCAATTTTGTTTGCAATTTTTTCTTTTTGGGATTTTTACAGTTGTATTTAACTCTTTTTTCATCATTTTGGTCTGAATCTCCATCGTTTTGTAGGCTTGTTGGTGGAGTAGGCGACATTAAGCTTACTAAGGATGGGAACACACTCTTGAAGGAAATGGTTGGAATTCTTTCTTTCTTTCGTTTTTTTTTTTTTTGAAGTGGTTTGATGTTTTACTAAGCTAGCTATTATTATTGCTTTTCTAATTTTACTCATGCTTAAAGTGTTTTTTATGCAAGTATTGTTATTCACATTGCCTGTGCTTTCCCGATCATGACATAGACTGGATGGAAATAGCATGTGTTGTGGGTCCAAAACATACATGGGAAATCGCGATTGATGGGATTAAACCTAACACCATTACTCTTGGGAGTATACAATTAATTTTCTATTTGTGTAACATGTTGTTTTACTATGTACTATTAAAATTGCATCCAGTGTGAGATTCATTGATATTAGGTTCGTTTTCATTCTTGCATAATCTTTTCTTACCATGGCAGGCAGAGATCGAGTATTTGCAGTTTGATGAGTAGGCACACCACTATACTGCTTTTTTGCTGTAGAATTTAAATGGGCTTGTGGTTGGGGTCATGGATATTTGTCATTTAGTTGCACTAATGCTCATTTTATTTGAAGGCCGGGCCTAGAAAAATTCTACTCAATGAAGAGTATATAAGAACATCATATAATAAAAATGGATGTATAATCTGAGAGAGCGAACAGTTTGCTGGGGAGGAATGCTCACACAAAGAAAAATGGATATATAATCTAAGAGATGGAATCTTTGCTTTACATCCATGAATATTGATGATTGTTATGAGTTACTTGAGCTTTTAGCTTTGTCACTTCTCGCTCTCTTGTACTTGGGTTGCACTCCATTAGCGCTTTATTAAGTTTCTCTTTTAACTGATAAAAAAAATGGTAAAGGTATCATTGCTCTTATTTCATATCTGTTTGTCTTTATGAACTTCAAATTGTCCTTACACTTGATATTTGTGGCCGGCCTTAATGGTTTTCCATGGTTGATACTCTCCTATGGTTTCAGCAAATTCAAAATCCCCCTGCAATTATGATTGCACGGACTGCAGTTGCTCAAGATGATATTAGTGGTGATGGTACAACATCCACGGTCCTCTTTATTGGCGAGCTTATGAAACAATCCGAGTGCTACGTAGATGAAGGTTTGTTATGCTCTTTGTACTTCTGCTATAGGTTTCTTTCTTTACATGTATTGCCAAAGCAATAAGCAAAATGATTGACTATATTTATTATTTTATGTCTTTTAATTGTTGTTGCAAAATCTTTGTTCTTTTCCCTTAATTTTTGTTGTAAAATCATTGTTCTTTTCCCTTAATTTTTGTTGCAAAATCATTGTTCTTTTCCCTCTGCCTTTTTCTTTCTGTTCTTTCTCCATTAGAAAAGTATTGGTGTGAAGGTTCTGAAATGGAACTGCCCTTTATTTATCTTGTGCATCTACATATAATCATTTGTGGTCGCCATCAGCACCCTCAAAGGCATTAATATGCAGGTGAACTGTGAGCACCACTGCTTATATAGCCTTATTTTTGTAGGATAGACGTGGATTAAGATACTAGACCTGTTAATGGCAGCTTGTAAAAGAGCTTGATGTGTTGCTTATTCAAGAACTTCATAATTGGGGATTGGACCTACTTATTGCGTTCTCTTGTGCATCTACATATAATCATTTGTGGTCGCCATCAGCACCCTCAAAGGCATTAATATGCAGGTGAACTGTGAGCACCACTGCTTATATAGCCTTATTTTTGTAGGATAGACGTGGATTAAGATACTAGACCTGTTAATGGCAGCTTGTAAAAGAGCTTGATGTGTTGCTTATTCAAGAACTTCATAATTGGGGATTGGACCTACTTATTGCGTTCTCTTTGTTATAATGATCACTCAATAATTTTTATCACTCTGCCCATGACTTAAGATGTAAACAATTTTAATTTGTCGATGTTGCAGATTTATATATGCTTAATCTATTCAATTTCCTGTCATTGTGGCCCAAGTCAAAGAAATGAAAGAGGATAATGAGTAGGGAATCCAATATAGGAGAAACTCAATCAGTATACGAATCTGAATTTGTTATATCTTCTGCAATATAGGACCCTTTCATATTTTGCAATCGAGGCATGGTTCACTGAACATATTGATGTGTATATTAACTATTTTATTTTGTGATGCCAAATGTTTAGATTTAAGATTTTCTAATTTGGCCTCTACAACTGTTTAACACAAGGAAAAACTCATGTTCCAGGAATCAATCCACGTGTTCTGGTTGATGGCTTTGAGATCGCTAAAAGTGCGACACTTAAATTTCTTGAGAATTTTATGACTCCTGTAGTGATTAGTGATGTGCCTGATAAAGAGATCTTAAGAATGCTGGCAAGGACAACACTAAGAACCAAGGTGGTTTATATTTCTGTTTTGCTGTTTCTGTTGAAGACTATTACTTTTTTATGTTACACTTCCTATTGAATGTTTTGCAGTCTCTGTGATTTCAATCTGACAATTTTTTCCTTTCGTTGTTATTACTAGTTATATGAAGCATTAGCAGATCAGTTAACTGACATAGTGGCTGATGCAGTGAGTGCATCTACTCTGACAATTTCATCACTTTTTTATTTTTGAAAAATTAAACACTCTTTTGTTTTAGTTAGTTTGCAGCATATTTTGTAGTAGACTATTTTTTGTTTTATTTGCATGTGTTAACCTGTGGCCTTGACGAGGCAGGTGCTCTGCATTTGCAAACCTGAGGAAGCCATTGATTTGTTTATGTTGGAAATTATGCAAATATGCCATAAGTTCAATGTGGACACACGTTTGGTATGTGGATTTGCAATGATATGCTTTTTATTCATTAATAACACAGTGAAAAGTTAATATTCTTGGTTCATAAATTTTATTTTTGATGAAGGAACCAAACACCGTGTTTGGAATATCTCGAGATCATTTTAATTACTTGTGATGTTGATCATTTTCCAGAGGAACACATACAATTTCTTATATGTAATTCCTTGGCACACCAATGTGTGCAAACACACATGTCCATTAAATGATGATTACTGATATTTATGAATTAAATGTTATCATTGGTTTACTTTCTTGAAACAACTTCACCATTATACAACAAACGAACGAATGAGCATATCCGTTTGTTTGTTTGGTATTCAGAATTAAACTCATTTATTTGTGTGAATTAAAAATCTTTTCAAATGCTTTCTTGTTTGATAACTTATGTTGGTTGATGGGTTTGTCGCATGCATGTTTTATAGCTAAAAGGTGCAGATATGCGGGAAAATACATTGTTTTTTGATTTGTTAGGAATTTCATACATTTTTATTCATTTTTTCTTTTGTTAGGAATTCTAAACCTTTTTATTCTTATTAATTGCATTTAAATTCTTTTCTCATTCTCAATTGTTAGAAAAAGTTAGCAAACTTGATACTTCCGCTTGATAAAAATTAAACATGTCCAGACCATTCTTTTCTGTAATGCTAGTCAGCAAGTTGTTTACTTGTCTAGAACATATATTTGCCTTGTAGTCGCGTTCATTTTGCACTTAAATTGTCTTAAGGCTTTCTTCCTTGACTATGGTCCTGGACAACCCAACAAGCTGAGCCTTGGATATTGGTGGCCAACAGTTTATTTGTATGATGCAACCCCATAAATTGTGCACTTTGCTTGCATACGGTATATGTAGCACAGACACTGACACTCATATGACACTTTCTCAACACCTTTTCATGAGTAGCCAATTATTTTTGTTTTTTCATTGTTACAAAATATGATATTTTATACTTTTCTGAAAATTTGCATGTCGGCATATTGTGTCTTGTGTCGTGTCTGTGTCTTTGCTACATAGCATATATATAATTACCTTGCTGCCTTTGGTTTCTCATTTCTTTTACTTTTTTCTGAGGTTGAGGATCTTGTCCTTGATCACGGTTCTAGACATCCTGACATGAAAAGAAGAGCTGAGGATTGCTACATCTTGACATGCAATGTGTCTTTGGAGTATGAGAAGAGGTAATTTTGAATAACTTAGAAAAATTAGAAAAAGGTAAAATTTTGAGAATGGCTGATCTGAGGTGGCAGCGACATACTGGGTACCTACTTTTCTTTCTCCTGCTCTTTCTTATAAGTTCTAATCTTCTACTATATTCTAAATCTTTTGGCATTTGTTATGATTGTATGACCTGCTAGTTTATAAATGTTAGTAGGAAATGAATTTCCCTTTCCTCGCCATTACATCTTTCCTCATTTCTCTTTTTTCCCTCTCTAATAAACAACAAAATGCACTTACTACCATCAATAAATGCACTTTGGGTTGCATTTCCTGGCAACAATTACATTTTTCTTTATTCTTTGGAAAATTGTAATATGTGCTTTGGGTTGCACACATTGATGCCAT
Organism: Santalum album; assembly: GCA_034195605.1. Lineage (NCBI taxonomy): Eukaryota > Viridiplantae > Streptophyta > Magnoliopsida > Santalales > Santalaceae > Santalum > Santalum album. The sequence goes on from CM067259.1 coordinate 25,101,708, forward strand.
GCTTAGGTGTTTTCCTACTTATTTATGCAAGGGAAGAAAGATTAAAAGAACTCAGCTAGCCAGCCTGGAAGTAATTCTTGGTCATACCGTATTGAGATTGTCTATCATGCTGAATTGTCTTACTATACACCATTCCTTTCTATGTTCAACTTGCACCGGTTAAATGGACTACTTCTTGTCTCTCATAGGCTGCTAGCATATATGTATTCAATGTGGCATTCACAGTCTTCAACAAGAAATTGCATTAGGTAATCCTCTCTTACTAAAATTTTTGGACTTTAAATTCTAATTGTTATAATGATTCTTCATTTTTGTGAAATTGTTGTTTGCCGGACACGAAAATTTGGGAAACCATTGGCTTATGGTATCACCCTGTCCCAATATTTTATCTTCTTGCACAATTTTGTCTTGGGATTCTTGTTGCTAATAAATCTGTTTTCTTGTACATGTCTGATGGACATTGACAATTGACATGTGATCTATGAAGCACGGGTACGGCTACGAATATTGGATACGATACGAATCCGATATGAAGAGTCAATAATTTTTTAGAAATTAGGGTACGGATACGATGGGATACGACATATTAAAAAAGCTAAAAAAAATAAATTATATATATGTGCGCACTAAATTTAAGAGAAACAACTTAAATAAGGTATTAACATTTATATTAAGTACATTTTTTGTGTTCAAACTCGAACTAAAATCAAGCTACATTTAGATTAAGAGTCAATAATTTTTTAGAAATTAGGGTACGGATACGATGGGATACGACATATTAAAAAAGCTAAAAAAAATAAATTATATATATGTGCGCACTAAATTTAAGAGAAACAACTTAAATAAGGTATTAACATTTATATTAAGTACATTTTTTGTGTTCAAACTCGAACTAAAATCAAGCTACATTTAGATTAAAGTGGGTCATCATCTAATTAACAAAGTAGGTCTGCATCTAATTAGCAAAAGTCGGCCATCACCTAATTAACAAAAGTAGACTAAAAGTTACCGATAGAAGAAGTAGAAGAGGAGTTGTTGCTGCTGGCACCGGTAAAGCTTATAGATCAATCCATGTTTCCTCACAAATAAATAAAAGACAAACAAAACAGCCAATTAACTGAGCAACCAAAAATGGAGAGAAAGAAATTGATCTAGGGCGAGGGGAGAGAAATAGGAGAAGATTGATTCAGCATATAGTACCTGTCTTGCTTTGTTTGATTTGAGGAGAAATTGTCCCAAACCCTAGATGGAGAGAGGAGAATCATCGTTGCTCTTTTTTGCTCAAAGGGGAAATCGTCACAAATCCTAGGGAAGATGAGGAGAGGGGAGAATCTTTGCTTGGTTCACCCTAGAGAAGACGAAGAGAGGGAGAGAGGAGAATCATTGTTGCTCTTTTTTGCTCAAAGGGGAAATCGTCAAAAATCTTGGGGAAGATGAGGAGAGGGAAGAATCTTTGATTGGTTTATTCGCTTTGATTATGTTGGAGTGTAAAAGCCTTTTGGGCTTTGTATTCAGGGCCAATTAGGGTTTCCATTATGTTTCCTTGATCAAGTGGTTAGGGTTTCATAGTAATCCTAATATTGAGTATTATAAATAGATAGTCTTGGTGCTCGTTTCAGGGCATCCGACTTTTCTCCCTAAAATTCTTTCCTCTCTTTCACTACAGATTAGAATCGTGCCAAACCCTTATTTTTCTCTTCCTCTATAAGAGAAATAGTCACTTCAAATATATATAAAATAGAAATAAAATTTTAAAAAATATCGTATCCCACTAATTTTGTATCCCGGTCTTATCTTTTCGTATCCAACTGTATCCCTAATCGTATCTTTAATTTAATTTTAATTATTCCGACACGTATCTTTAGCGTATCTTTGCGTATTGGTATCAAGGACGTACAAGATACGAATATGTTGGCTTTCCTATGGTATTAGTGCTTCTTAGCACGTGATGATCCATAGAAGGTAAGAGCTATATCGATAACTTGAACCTTTTCAACTAATGGATGATTATAAATTTGCTTGCATGCTTTTGTGTAGTTAACAACGGTGGGTTTGATATCCTGTTCTCATTTTCAGCAATTGTGCAGCATGCTCCCTACCCTTTTTCATGCTAGTTTGTTTTTTGTCAAATGCGATGCCATATTAATTATAGTTAGTCACCAACAAGAAATAAAAGCAGACCAGAAGGACTAAATTCTGCGATGGGGTTTGCTTAGTCTTTGTATCTATATGTGTTATATGGGCTTCTATGCTGCTAAGAGATATTAGAGACAATCTGGCAGTTCATTCTGGTAAATCTAGAACTCAAAGTCTTCTTCTGTTTCACTACTATTAAATCTGATCTGTTCACTAGAAAATCTTGCCACTATTAGCTATGTGTACTGCAAAAGAAGTTTATTATTAAAGAAAGGTACCTTTGTTTGGTTCATTTGGTTTTGCCATTAGAATGAGCTTGTTGGATTTTAATTTCACACAATCATATCCCTTTCTGTTCGCATCTTAGGAAGTTGTATGTGCTATTCTTACGTTTTTCAGCACTTCTCTCAATATGTTCTCAAGTTTTCTGTGGCAAAACTGATTTGTATATGGTCAGTGGGGGCCTGATGATTATTCGGGATGAACAGTATTATATTTGTTATATGCATGTGTTGACGTAATTGGAAATAGAAATATTTGTTAGTTTTCAGTAGGACCTAATGATTATTGGGGATGAACAGTATGGATCATAAGCTTGAGGCATGTTAACAGATTTTCATTGAAGATATTTTCCTATGTAGTTTGGGTTCTGCACTCATTTTCTCTAATCCAATTTCTTTTGAACTATGTAAAAATTTCCTCTTGAATAGGTGTGGTAGTCCGACAAACATGGCAAATCCTATTAATGATGCTAGTGTTTGTATCGATATGAAGGTGGTGGTCAGTGGGAGGTTGTGTTGGAAATGACATTGTGAAAAACTCTCATGGCATGAGCACAATGCCAGTGTAAATCTGGATCACCGTGGGTATCTTAATGCATTTAATAAGAAAGGCATTCAATTAATATGCTGCCAAGCGGATGCAAGAGCGCTGTGGCGGATCCCTTTTGTTGTTGAGGCCCGATTCACCAAATATCATGAACTGAGAATGGACTATCTTTTCTTGGCAGTTCACCTGGGGTTGGCCATAGGGAAAGGAAGATGTCAAATATGAGCTAAATATACTCAGTCAGGATCTTCCAGAACCATCAGAAGTGATGAAAGTGCTGAATTTTGCTACTAATACTTTCAGTATACATAATATCATCCCGAACTGGATCCGGTGATTTATGATTTCTTAAGCTGGAAGTATGCGAAACTCAATTTTCTTTAATTCATATTTCCTTTTTAATATATCAGCATTCTTTTAATCAGTTGGGTTGTGGATGAAATAGTTTCATTACTGTTTGATACGTTGTTGGTAGTTCTCTGAATTTCCAAACAGGTAAATCTGGTCAGTGGGGATCTTGTTCTCAATCAAGCAAATCTACAGTGGCGGTCTTTTCATGATCATGATGCATCAGATGTAAGTGGTTGTGGAGAGTTTGGTGGACCAATGGCTATTTTTGTATCTGAAGAAATGCCACTTAAGTTCTTGAGAAGATTTCAACTTTTTCAATGTTTGGGTGCTGCAAGGGTGATGAAGAGAATTAGGTATTGCTTTCTTTTAATTTTGAGGTGTGATGCTTCAACATAGGGTATGCTTGGTGAAACACTGAGCAAGTTTAGTATCTAGGGTTCTACGTCACTTTCATGTTAGAGGTTGGCCGTTTCATTAGACATCAATGTTGTGACTAAGAGTGAGAATACCCTAATTCTGATAGATACACTGTGTCAGCTACGTGTCTTATTTTCTCTAGCAGCAGCACCCTCGTGGAGGAACTTGTGAAATCCACATTGGTCCAAGTTCCCAGGCCAAATTGCTGATATTCCCTGTCCTTGTTAGAATAGTTTTCCAATGATAAAAGCACACACTAATCCTAGCAACTTTGGGAGTTTAAAATGTTGACTTTGACTGTTATCAAAGATTTGCTGTATGTGATGTTCTTGTTCATTAATTCTCTGTCTTTTAATGAAGCATAATAGGCATTTTAGTTATTTGGTGATAGAGGTTGGGAACCCTTTTGGATTCTTCTCTTCTTCATTTTTCTGCAAAAGGAGTAAATGCACAACCACACCATTAATAAGGTAATGCACCTATAACTTGTACTGTTAAAGGTCCTAGGAAAATTGATCGATGCCTATGATGAACTTGTGGGCATGTGTATGTCATATCTCAAACTCAATGCTAATGAAAGAGTACATATAAATAATCAATCTGAATCTGATTTTCATTCTACTTGTGCAGGTTGCTGGCCATAACATTTACGCTGCTAGAGCTGAGGGGGAAGGTCCTTCATTTGATGCTGATCAAAATTTATTTATCATCACATCACACATGCTGTTTGACATGAAAGCTGATTAAGACCCTTGAAACCTCATGAATCTGAAATGCGGAGGGTAATGAGGTAATGCTTATTTGGTTAAGAGGATAGATGGGGTACTCCTCTGTCCGTTGGCCTCCTTAATTTTTATTATTGTCTCTCTGCTGCCTTAATTTGTTAAGGGTGGCGCTACGTGCTCTAAAAATATGCATATAATGTGTGATAGCTCTGATTTCCCGTTCAGCGTAAAGTCAGGCTCACTATGCATTTTTTGTGTGAGTGTCGATATTTAAGATAATGAATATAGGTTATCTCAATTAGGAACTCATAGTCGCTTCGTCTGAATTACAACCCCCGCCTGCAAATAAATTTAATGTATGGATCTAAGGCGCCAACTATGACTTGGCCAACTCCCATTGATTTGGCCCAATCTGTGAATCGATTAAAGCCCAATTCCTAAACTAATGTAAGCCTAGCTTACAAATAGGGGTGACGACGGGTAGGGTAAGGTTTAACCTTACCTTAATTTTGAAAGCTTTACCCACCCTAACAGATAAAATATAAAATATAATTCCCTAATTTTTCCATTTTTCAAGTACTTTCAAAATTTTAATATTATTTTTAATAATTTATATTTAAAAATTGATGTGAAAATTGAATAGCTTATCATGTGTCCCCTGCTTAAGGGAATTGGATGGGAAATAGATGGAAGGGGTCTATTGAAAACAAAATAGAAGCACAAGGGCTGTGATAAACAGAATTTAGACGACGAGAGGGTCTTTTGAAAATTGACTCAAGGATTTTGCCTTAATTGTTATATAACCAGTTCTCTGGTGCTGGAGCATATTGTATCAAGAATTTGTTTCCCCCCTTAGTTAATGCACCTTTTTTAATTTATTTATTAAATCTTTTCTCTATCTCAAATTTTAGTTAAGGAGGTGAAAACTGCAGTAGGCTTATATTACTTGCAGCCGAAACTGTGTTCAAGGTCAAAACAGAGGTCTGGTTTTTGGGATTTTTTGCAATGGTGTGGTTTTAGCTATGGTGAAACATTATCCCGACCTTTGCTTCCATCTGAGGTTTGCTTTCTCGTGAGCTCTTGCCTGAATTTTAAAATTTCCTTTTGCGACACACTAGTTCATTAAAGTAGTGGAATCCAGTCTGTTTAGTTTCGTGTCTTTTTTCAAGCGCAAGGCCATTGTGCCAGTTATATATTTTGCTTTTCTCAATCTTTTTTTTGGACTGCTATATATGCACTTGCCCAACCTACCACAAGGTTTTCAACCCTGATGTTGTCCAGAACCAAGGATTTGAGATCTTAGTTGGTGCCATTATTTGATGTCTATAATATTGAAATGTCTCACTCCAGCATGTTGATTAATTTAAGGGATTAATATTAGTGTTAATCTAAGTTTCTGTGTGGTTGGTCTACATGAGAGGGGTAGTTATAGGACCTTATTTATACCATGCACCCCTTATCTGTCACACTCGTGCAGGCACCTAACGTTTTGCTGGAACCTAGAAAATGTTTTGAGATGACTGCAGAGAAGTGCCATGTGGATTCGTTATCAAGTGTAGTTGCTTCTGATTCCTGGAGTAAACATGCAACTGCTAGTACTGGTTTTTGATTCAGTGTTTGAGGGAAGGTAAATTTGCATACACTCCCTCATTCTATCAGTTTAGGTTGGTTATAAACGTAACATCCTAAAACCATAGGGCAAATTCTCACCCAAAATGGCTGGCCATGAAAGTACTTTTGAAGTCATAGGCTAAAACTTATTTGACGCGCACAATCCCCACTCTTCCGATGTGGAATGGGGTGTCACCATAAAAGTATTTTTTTCTAATTAAAATAATCCTAGTAAGATGTATATACCTTTATAGGTGAGAGGCTAAACAAGGGGGTGAGGTTGATGTTTATTCCTTTCTTCACCTGGTACGAGGTGGAACTTCACATGGTGCGAGGTGGAGCAAGTGGCGATTCAGTTATTCATTGCTTAGGTGCTGAAGTTGATAAAATTTTTGAGGTAGGGCTATCACTGATGAATGATGTTGACATGCCCGCGTTTGAAAAAAATCTCTGAACTTCACTTAAATGAACCGAAAATGTGTGGCCAGGAATCTGAAACTCAATAAAAGTGAAAGGAATTCTAGCTGGGATCAAGGCTTCAAGAACAGCACCGTGCTATCTTCATGGGAGCAAGAGAGAATCAACTACAATGCAAAATCACAGCTAAAGTCCAGGCAATTAGGGTCAAGGCTCTAAGAGCAATAGCAGTCTTGGTGGGTTCAGCGGAAAGAATCAACTGCAATGGAAAATCACAGCAAAAGTCCTGGCAATTGGGGTCAAGGCTCTATGGGTAGCGTGCCAACCCAGTGGGTTCAGCAGAAAGAATCAACTGTCATGAAAAATGTCAGCGAAAGTGCAGGCAATTGGGGTCAAGGCTCTAAGAGCAATGTACAATCTCGGTAAGGTCAGTAGAAAGAACAACTCCAAAAAATGATCAGAAAGTCCATATGCTTGGGTTCAGAGTGGGTGTGGAAGCAAAGTCGGGTCCACTGGAGCTGACACAGAGAATTAGCTACGAATACAGATCAAAGTGAAACTTTACATAAGTGGGATCAGGGTTTGAGCATGCGTAATCCTTTGCCTCATTGGGGCCAGCTGAAAGAATCGACTGCAAGAAATCATTATAGTGAAAGTCTAGGAAATTGGGGTCAATATGTGAATGGTAGCAAGCTGCAGTCTTAGCAGGGCAGAGAGAGAGCCAACTGAGAAGAAAGATTGCGGTGCCAGTTCTCAAAATTGGGATCAACCTTGGATTAAAAGTGAAGGGCAATCTGGGTGGGACCAGCAGCAAGAGTTCACTCTTCGTAAAGATCATACTGAAAGTCCCCGTATTTGGGATTAAATTTTAGATAAAAGTGAAGGGCAAGCTCAGTGGGATCAGCGTAGAAAAAAATCTTGGATAGATGATCATGGTGAAATTTCAAACGACTCCAATGGAGGTTTGTATTAAAGCCGAGGGATGGGTGAGTGGAACCAGCAGCGACAATCAATTGAGATGGAGGATCCCGGTCTATGTTCACTTAACAGGGATCAAGGCTCGAATGAAAATGGATGGCAGTTTGGATGGGGCCAGCAGAGAGAAACATCTTTTAAGAAAAGCTTGAGTGAAAATTCACATAATTGGGGAACTCCAAGTGAGATGCCAAATGAGTTGAGTTAACTTGAAAATTGCCTTGTTTGGGCTCTTCATGTACTGGAGGTGGAGGTGGAGGTGGTAATGAAATTGAAATTAAATCTCAGTGGGGAGAGAAAATTGGTTACCCTTCAAGAAAAATTGTTCACATAATTCCATTTGTTGGTGAGCTCTAATGCTAGAGATTGGAAAAAGACGCTTGCCCTGTTCAGTTGGCAAGGATTTTAGGTAATGTTGCTGCTGCAAGTGGTATCTTTACTGCAACTAGACAGTATTTGGAATATGTTCACTTCAGAAGAACAACGGTGTTCTTTCTAATGTTGAACGAATTATGCCATCTATTAGAAGAATAATGAGGTGCCGTTTCTGCATTTTGTTTTTCACTTAGTAGTCCATGGTAATATTGTATATCAACTATGTTCTGGTCTGCAGATTTTAGGATCTTCAGCAATGTTTGCTTTAAGCGATGTTCAGAGAGACTGGCCAACATTGACATCGCATTCTGTTTTTATGTTTTCTTTCTCTGGTTATTTGGAGGATTTTTCTTTCTTCACCATGTACTCTTACATTCTTTTTAGTTGGAACTGCCTTTTCCTCTAAAAAATATCTATCACAGAAAGAAGATTTAGAAAAGGTTATGCCTGGAATGAAAATTCTAAGGCATTAAACTCTAGTCATGAATGGGAAATTATACACCAAGAGCCCTATGAAGGTGTTAAATACTGTGAACTCTAGGAAAAGACTGCAGAACAACTATTTCCCTCGCAGGATCTTTCTAGTAGTTGGCTAGGAAGCCCTTTGAACTTCATAACTGATATGCAGAGATAACCAAGGATAGACCAGCAAGTTGAAATTTGGGGTTTCTATTGTACCTATGAAATCAGCTCATCTGCATCTTTTATAACGAATGTATGCTTGTTCAGAAATTAAGTCTACAAAGTGATTTAGGTCTAATTTTAGTTATGTGAACTTATTTGACTCATGTCCAACACCGGAGACACCAGAGATGACTGTTAACAATCAAAGAAGCCCTACCATGTCAAATGGTGCAGGAGAGAAACAAACCCAAACCCGTAGCAAAAAGAGAGGGGGAGAGGGGAAGAATAGGTAACTGGTGTCTTTGCCCTCTGTAAATATGATTCTTGGAGTGTGGAACATCAGGCGCCTGATGGACCTATTAAACAGGCTGAAATTTGTAATTTGGTGGTCTGCCACCACTTATCTTTTGTGGGCATTTTGGAAACCAAGGTTAATGCTGGTTTTTTTTGGACTCTTTCCTCTAGCCTTATTCCTGGGTGGAGATGGGAAATCTAATTATAACCAATCCTCTAGGGGAAGGATATGAATTGGGTGGAACCCGAGGGTTCTTCAAATTTTGGACCAGTCCTTTCATGCTCAGATGATCTTGGGGGAGGTGATGACGCTGAATGAAGGGAAGTCTTTCCATGTGTCTGTGATCTATGCAGAACATTCCTTTGGGCATCGAAGGGAGTTATGGGAGTTGATTGTCATGCAGAGCAGGCTGTTACAGAACACTCCTTGGCTTTTGGCTGATGATTTTAATGCTACAAGGGACCCTTCTGATAGAGTGGGTAGCTCGACCAGATGGATACCAGTTTTTGAGGAGTTCGGTCAGTGTTTGGAGCAGGCTGGACTGGAGGATCTCAGATATATGGGACATCGGTTTACTTGGTTGGTCTCTGCTGGTATTAATAGGAAAATGAGGAAGATTGATGGAGTGTTGATTAATGCAGAGTGGAGTTCTCAATTCTCCTTTTCCGATGCTCAGTTTATCGCCCCTATGGTCATTTGGGTGTCTGATCCTGTGCCCGTAAAAAACCTTTCAAATTCTTTAATTTTTGGATGGAGCACGCGGATTTTAATCTTGCTGTTCAGCAGGCGTGGAATATTGATGTTGAGGGCCACACCATGTTCAGAGCTGGCAAGAAGTTAAAGTTCCTGAAAGGTTTGCTTAAAAACCTTAATAGGAGCCATTTTCACTCCATTTCTGAACAAACGGAACAGGCCAGAGGCTTTCTTCAGAATCTGGAGGTGAATCTTGGGCAGGACCCTGGTAATGTTGCGTTGATGCAACAGGAGCGGCAGCAGCTTAAGTTGTTTACCACATTGAGACTGCAAGAAGAAAAGTTCTATAAGCAAAAGTCTAGGGTGTGCTGGCTTTCAGGAGGGGACCAGAACACCAAGTTTTTCCATCAATTTGTGTACCAATGCAATATGCAGAAGCGCATTATTTCCATTAATGACTCTGAGGGTAACACACTTCTTAATCCTGCTGCTATTAAAGATCACTGTACTGATTTCTTTTGGCAGCTGTTGGGAGCTCAGGGCCATAGAACTCCACCTTGGGTTGAGGATCTATCTCCCTTTGTTAAGGCTACTCTGTCTGAAGATCAAGCCGCTGCCCTTGAGGCCCGGGTACTGCTCTGGAAGTTAAGACACCTTATTCTCCCTAGCAAAAGGGAAAGCTCCTGGGCCAGATGGATTCAACGTTGAATTCTTCAGGAGAGGCTAGAATGTTGTGGGTGAGGAAGTCACGCAAGCAGTTTTGGATTTCTTTCAAAATGGCCAAATGCTTAGAGAGATAAATAGCACCATTCTCACTCTAGTCCCAAAGAGTGAAAATCCCTCTTCTTTCTTGGAGTTTCACCCTATTGCTTGTTGCAACACTTTGTACAAGTGCATTACGAAAATATTGGCCAATCGGATTGCGCCTTTGCTGCCCTCAGTGAATAGTGACAAGCAAGCTGCGTTTGTTTAAGGTAGAAGAATTGGGGATAACTACCTTCTCACACAAGAGCTGTTTGCTGGGTTTCATTTGCAACCATATTTGGCTAAGTGTGCTGTTAAAATCGATTTTCAAAAAGCTTATGATTCCATTGATTGGAAATTTCTTGAGCAGGTCCTCCTTGTCTTTGGTTTCCCTACTAGAGTTAGTGGGTGGATTATTGCTTGCATCCGCACCGCCTCCTTCTCTGTTTGTTTGAATGGTGGCTTCATGGCTATTTTAGGAAGTGGTCAGGGGCTTAGGCAGGGTGACCCAATGTCCCCATATTTGTTCACTCTTGCCATGGAAATCTTTTCTGGTCTTCTGGTGGACTGCGGAGGTAAAGATGGGTTCAAATTTCATTGGCAGCGTAAGAATCTGAAAGTGAATCATCTTTTTTTGGCAGATGATGTGTTCCTGCTCTCTGAAGGGGACCTGACCTCGGCTACTTCTCTCAAGAATGCCTTGGATAAATTTTGTGAGTGGTCCGGATTGACTGCGAATATACAGAAGGGTGAGATCTTCTTTAGCAGCGATGATGGGGCTGCTACGAATTGTATCCTTAACTTATTTGGGTTCGCTTGAGGAGCCCTCCCCATCAAGTTGGGTTCGCTCAAGGAGCCCTCCCCATCAAGTGTCTTGGTGTTCCTATTATAACCAAATGGATAAGTGCTGTTGATTGTATTTGATTAATTAATTCTATTACGGCTAGAGCTAGATCTTGGACTCATCGTCTTTTATCTATTGCAGGTCGTGTTCAGCTTGTAAAATCGGTGTTGATAGCTATTCAGAATTATTGGGTGGCTAACTTCATGTTACCTCAAGCCATCCTTGGAAAAATTGAACAAATTTTGAGGCAATTCTTATGGAAAGGTCCTGCACTTGGCCATGGAGGTACCAATGTTGTGTGGCCCGATGTGTGTTCCTAAGGCTGAGGACGGGCTAGGAATCAGACGTCTGAAGGACTTCAACAAAGTGACTATGCTTAAATACTTAAGGAATTTATTTGCTGACAAGGAAGCCCTATAGTGTAAGTGGGTTCATTCCAAATTCTTAAAAACTAGAAGTGTTTGGGAGGCAAAAATCCCGGTTTTTGCCTTGTGGGCCTGGAAGAAGATCCTTGGTGTCAGGGGATTTATGGAGCCATTGATCTCGTGGTCTACTGGAAGTGGTGAGTCTGCCCTCATTTGGTTTGACAATTGGAGCAGGGCTGGACCATTGTATAAACTGGTCTCGGCCTTAGAACTGGTGTTGTTAGAAATTGGAATGTGCAGAGGGCGTGTGATCTGATGAGGGCCAGATGGCCGACCTGCTTGACCCAGTATGCTTCTGTCTTGGGTGACACCCCCATTTTGGTGCCGGATCAAAATGACAGATTAATTTGGAATGGTAATGCTGCTAAGGCATTCTCTGTGGCTTCGGCTTGGGATATCACTCGGAGGAAAGATTAGGCGCGTCCATGGGCTGGTTTTGTTTGGGTTCAGGCCTTAATGCCTAGACACTCCTTTTTCTTCTGAATGGCTGCTAGACAATGTCTCCAGATGCAGGACAAGTTGGCTCGGCATCATCGAGCTCAGAATGTGGTCTCTGGGTTGAGCAAGAGTTGTCCTGACTCAATGGACCACCTTTTCTTTGAATGTGTTGTCTCTTTGGGCCTCATTTTGTGGTGGGCTTCTAAATGCTGAATTTCTTGGGTGAACTTCTGCTGGGAGGACAACTTGAATTGGGCTAAGGCGAACCTACGTGGTACGCAACTTCATTTTTTTATCGCTAGGATTTCTTTTGCAGCGCTGTGCTATACCATTTGGAACCTGCGTGATGATACAATTTTTAGAGGAAGAATCTTCAATATCCAATCCATTATGAAACAAGTGGCTAAGATGGTGAGGGACAGATCGTGCTCTATCTCTCACATGGCCAGAATCAACAAAAATCTTACCTGCCAATGCAATTGGGAGCTGCCTATGACAATCTTTGATTAGTTTGTTGGTTTTGGCTCTTTTTCTGCAGTTGTCCTGCTCTGTGGCTGCTTTGCTTTCTTTCCTGCTGCCTTTTGAACTCTTGTGACACCTTGGTGGCGTGCGGCAGGATGTGATCTTGTATTCTGTTGTTGGGCTATGCATGTGTTTGTTTTTTGTTTGCTTTGGGCGCTGCCCGCTTGTTTGTAGGCTTTGGCCATGTTGGTTTTGGTTATTATATTTTTTCATTTACCAAAAAAAAAAAAAAAGATTTGAAGTGTATTTCTCAGAGCTGCTCAGGTTTTATCAATTAGAAGTTGAAATTTCATTTTTGGCTGACTCCATTCTTTTCATAAGCCTATTACAAATTTGGTCATACCTTATATTTTCTTTAGTGTTTTCTATACCAACCTTCTGATTAGTTTCCCTCTTTCTTTTCTTGTCCTGGATGCTTTGTAATGTTTGAAGGTCTAGTGGAAGCACATGGAGGGGAATTCCACTTTGAGTGTTTCAGATGGGGAGATCAATGGAATCAGATTTGGCTTGACAACTTGTATGGATATTGTGAGTATGTATCTTCGTGTGCTTGTTCTTTGTTTATTTGATTTTTTTTCTGTATTTTTGTATATTTTTCTTCCCGTTTACTAGTTCTTTAGGATGTGTTTGCTTTTATTAGTGCTGTATTTGAGCGTTTAGTTGTGTTTGGTTCTTTTGCGCAAGTAAAACTCACAGGCACAGAGAGGTGTGCGCTTACATGCTAGTGTGCAAGCATGTGCATGCGCATATATTTGGAGCCGATATTGAATTTTCAAGGTAGAATTCAATTCAAAATAAATTTGCATTTGGGAGAGGACAATTATTAATTTATCCAGGTCAATGAGTTGGCCTTTAGTCATTGCCTGACTGTCCATTATGTACAACACTACCTGTTAAATTAGAGCTGTAATATAAGGTCCGAGTTGGAAGGATGCTTAGCATTTATCATCTTAAGGCAAGCAGCAGCATATAATTACATCATTGTGATGAGCAGTACCTTTTAAATTAGAACTGCAATATAAGGACCAAGAGGATTGAGGAGGGTTTATTACACAAATTCAGGAGTGATCCTTCAAACAGTGGTTCAACCCTGGGAATCTTCCCTCTATAGAGTAAGCTTTGCAGGATGACTCTATTGAAGTCGGAAGAAGGGCATTATCAGCACTGAGAGCAATTGCAGAAGTACTCTTTTGAATGCTTTACTTTTTTTAATTAAAAACACAAGTATTTATTCCATTTAATGTTTTTGATATGGAAGTAAACTTTCAGTAGAAGTGGTGGTTTATTTTGTGATTAGCTGATTATTTGAGGAATTTCAGATAAAATGTGAACATGAAATTGTGCTGTATGAAAATCCTTCAGCCATCTAGTCCCATGCTGCGATGTTTGGTCTAGCAGTTGCTGAATGTTTGAAGGATGGAAATGGTCCAGTGAGACTGGCTGCAGAAATATGTGCTTTGCATGCGTTTTTTGCTTGACAATTGGTATATTTTTCTAACTTTTAGTTAATTTTATGTTTTGTTTTAAGCTGCCTCGCTATGTTAGTTGACATATATCCTCTATTATTAGAAACGAAAAAGCCATTGATTATGAGAATTTCTTGTGAGAACAACGTTGTATATAGTTAGACTCTAGTGATGTTAAGGATGCTACATATAAATGCTGAATTTTTAGATAGAATAAGACTTTTTAAATTCATAAGAAACTGCAACTCTAGTTGCACATTGTAAAATAAAATGATATGAATCTATGGAGTTTCTAAGATGTAAATAGCATTTATTTGTGAATGACACCTTGCTGGGGACTGCTCATTCTCTTTTAGTAATTCATAGGATTTTTCTTGGTGGCTGTTTATGAATTTCAACTCTCCACTTAAAAATTAAACTTGTCGGATAACTTTTGTTTGAAAATCCAAGTATCTACGCATACACAGGAAATTATAGTAGGGAACAGCCAATCAATCCCTACCATATCTGTTACGAAGTAGTGGATTTATTCAGATTGTTATTGGTGATAATTGTATGATGGTGGGCAGTCGTTGAGAATAATTCTACGGCTTAGTCCTTTGTGACTAGCCTTCTCATCTATTTATAATATTGATGATATTTGCTCCACAAGTAATACAACCCGGTCACGTGACTTTTAACAGAAATATAATAATAATAAAAGAATAAAAAACACTCCTATTCTAAAATAACACACTGCTTGCGAACACCTCCCCTCAAGTTGGTGCATAGATATCTACATAGGCCAACTTGGTAATAATAGGTGAATAAGTTTTCCAACTTAGCTCCTTTGTAAGAACATCTGCAAGTTGATCACTGGACTTCGCAAATACTATTTCAAGAATACTAGCTTCAAGTTTCTCCTTGATAAAGTATTGATCAATCTCCACATGTTTTGCGCGATCATGCTGCACTTGGTTATGAGCAATGCTTATAGCAGACTTGCTATTGCTGAACAACTTCATAGGCCCACTTCTACCATTAGGGGAACCTGCCTAATCAGCATTCGGTAATACTGCAATCTGCCTTTTCCAGGAGCAGATTTTAAATATCTCAGGATTTGAAACACCACTTCCAAATTAGTTGAACAAGGATCAGTGTTCTAAAAAGCGCTAGCCGGACCTAGGCGCTTGACCTATTGTCTAGCACCTGGACCGCTTGAGCGGGGATTAGGCGGCTAGGTGGATTTTTTAATTTTGTCTAGAATACTAGTACTTACATACAAGTATTTGAATAAATTTATAACATATTATTGAAGTAGCATATCAAAGTACAACAAATTGCATAAATTATATCCTTTCACATTTTACGTAACACCATATTTTCACCAATCGTCAGAACCTCCTCCTATAAATATCACCTTGTCTTCGTTCAAGTTTTCTAATTCCATGATATGGTACCGCACCATATCCACCTAAGAATCCTCCTAAGTGGCGGCGCCTTTAACCGATTAACAGTGTTGGCTGCTTAGGAGAGCAGCTTCCTCTTAGGCGAGGTGTTTCGTGGCTGCCTAGGAGTTAGGCGGCCACTTAGACATTTTATGGCCGCCTAGCACCTAGGCAGGGCCTAAGCGGCCGCCTATACTACTTTTTAGAACACCGACAAGGATTATGCATGTATTTACTTCACTAGGCTGACAGAAAAAGCAATGTTAGGCCTTGTGTAAGACAAATAGATCAGCTTTCCTACAGGTCGTTGATATTGCCCTTTGTCAACTGGATAATCTGTTGTATTTTTGACGGCAATGCCCCCAAACATTAATATGAATTAAAGAAAACAATTTAGTACTTTTATTACCCAAATAGGGGTAAACTCACAAGCATCACATGACAGTTTATTC
The DNA here is from genome assembly GCA_034195605.1 of Santalum album. Lineage (NCBI taxonomy): Eukaryota > Viridiplantae > Streptophyta > Magnoliopsida > Santalales > Santalaceae > Santalum > Santalum album. Next base: position 25,117,473 of record CM067259.1, read on the forward strand.
AAACTCAAGGTAAACAATGAAGGGGAAATTTTTTTAAGAATCTCTGAAGGAGGATGACCGAATCTCTTGTGCGAACAATCTCTGACTCGGATGCACTTGCAGTCAAACTAAAAGTCCGAGAATCCTTATCTGACTTCTTTGATGTTGGTGTGACATCCAAGAGATATAGCCTATCTTCCATCCTACCATACCCAATTGTTTGCTGTCTCCAGTTCTTGAAAAACACTATAGTATGGAAAAAATGTGACCTTACAATGTAAGTCACAGGTGGACAGCACTAATGGGAAAAAGGTCAGTAGAAAAATTAGGGACATGTAGGATATCAAGTAATGGAATAGTGGATGTGCAGTTTAAGGATCCTTTGTCAGCTATAGGGGTTGAGCCAGTTGCAGTATGACCCAAATCTCCAGAGGAACAACATTTATATGCAGAGAGAAGATTGGATAAACCAGTCATATGAGATGTGGCACTGGAATCAATAATCCACCTGGAATTAGAGTGACCAAAGGATGTACCTGCATGTACAAGATGAGAACTGGTAGGGGCAGCTGCTGTAACTACTGTATCATGGCTGGATGTCATCATTTGGTGAAGAACAGAGAGCTGTTCTTGCGAGAAAACAGAACCAGTAGTGTCACTTTCACTTGGCATGGTTGTCTCGCCAAGATGAGCCCGTGGTGTACCATGGCCATGACCTTGTTCTCTTCTTCCTCCTTTACCATGCAATTTCCAGCATTGGTCACGGTTATGTCTCTCTTTTCCACAAAAATCAAACCTAATTAGGTTGGTTAGTGGTTTCCAGCTGAAGCCTGAAGCTGTCCATTCTTCATAAAAGAAGTGGGAGCATTTTTAAATAAGGCTGATTTTGCTTAGGAGCATTGGATGGAGGCTGTAGCATTTTATAGCGTTTGCTGACCTCAAGTTGAATAATAGAGAAAGCTTGTTCAATGGTAGGGAAAGGATCGCGGCTGAGTACTTGTGCATGAACTTGGTCATACTCAACATTTAGGCTTGCCAAGAAAGCATACACTCGAAGTTTATCCTCCCCACTTATTGACAATTACAGTGTCTTCTGGAGACTTGGGAGCCAATACATCATAGTGATCAAGTTCTTGCCACATACTGTGCAATTTGGCATGATATTGTGGCAAAGTCAGACCATTTTGTTTTACTTCATTAGCCCTGTTGCTTAATTCATAAACTTGAGCATCATTCCCAGTATAGGAATACGTCTCATGAGCCACCTTCCAAATTTTCGTGGCTGTATCAATGAGAAGATTACTCTGAGCAATTGAAGGATCCATGGAATCAAGTAGAACTGACATGATCAATGCGTTTTCGACATTGCATTTGTCTTGAGCGGGTCCATTATCCAAAGGTCTCTCCAAAGTTACCCTGGATATACCCATTATAGCCACGATCAGTGATGGATAGAGACATAGATTGAGAACATGAGGTAATTAGTGTCATCAAACTTGATGGTTTTGATAGGAAAATTTGGGATATTAGAAAAGGTGGGATTGTGTGGAATAATAACATCCCACTTAGAATTCAAAGCCATACCATCCTTGTGACCTACTGCCTTTGTCATTCTTTGAAGATTCTGACTTCAATCACACGCTTATAGGATCAATTTTTGAAGAAGAAAGCAACCAGGGAGTATTTTACAACATCCCAAGATGTGATCGGTGCTTCCACAGCCTTGCGATTTATCAGAGGTAAGTAAAAATTGTTTTTCTAGTTTTTAACTGCCTGGAGTGCCGCAACCCTGGGGATGATGAAAGAGAGGAAGAAAGGAGGAAGAAAGTAGCAGCAAGGGAGGGAGGGAGAGAGAGAGAGAGAGAGAGAGAGAGAGAACTGTAGGGTTTCGGCTCTGATACTATGTTGAGAATAATTCCAGGGCTTAATCCTTCATGACTAGTCTTCTCATCTATTTATAATATTGACGATACTTGCTCAACAAGTAATACAATCCAGTTGCATGACTTTTAATGAAAGTCATGTGACTTCTTAACAGAAATATAATAATAATAATAAAAGAATAGAAAATATTCCTATTCTAAAATAACACACACCTGCTAACAACAGGTTTGCGTATATCCCTTTTAAGGTGCTTTGCTTGCTAACTGTGAGCTTAATTTGACATTTTATGAGTTTTTTAATTTGCATTTCGGATTCCACTTAACTAACTCTTATGGGGTAGTGAGTGGATTAGTTAGAGTGGTCAATGAGGGAATTTCTTAGGCAGGGAATTAGATTTTTAGTTTGGACGGTGTTTGCCTTTTTGTCTAGTGTCCAAACACATTGTGTTAGCTACAAGTGGATGGGACGATTTTCTTTGTAATGGGACTGTTTGGCATAAATCAAGAGTAACTTCATTTTTTGATTAGAATGGCACAAAGCTAGAACAAGTCGAAGTGCAACCCATGCATGAGTCTGGAGGTTTAGTGCAACTCATCAAGCTGTATAAAGTTCATTTTTCAGGTCTCTCACATGGGTGGCCTACTCTTAATTTAAAAATTGATGGCTGTCTTCTATTTGGGGTAGATAAGTTGCTGGTAGTGACCTTTAACTAGATTTTATTATGATCAGTTTAACATATGTGTTGTCTTGTCAATACATGTTTTGCTAAATTCTGTGGATCTTAACATATTCAGGCCTTTCAGTGTCTTATCTATTTGTTTACTTTGGCTTGTAGCCGAACCTATACACACTTATTACCCTCAAAGATGCATCATGTAGTTGTTTTAAGAATCCTGTCATTTAGGTAATAAGAAAATTATCTCATGCCCCGAAATTGGTACTTGTCATTGGCTAGCTAGTTATAGTAAGAGGGAATGGGTCAACAAACATGAACATCATCCACATCTGGCATGACAAACTTGAAGTCTTGCGTTGTTGTGGCAGCATCTTTTACTTCTTGGCTTTTATCCAAGAAAGACATTGTTATAGTTTAAGGTACCATTTCTTTTTTACACATTTCTTTAGTAAGGCACTTTTTTTGGGTTAGGAAAACATTGAAATGGAGTGCTTGATTTAGAAATTTGTTTGGTTAGGAAAAACAATGAAAAGTGAGAAACGTCTCGTATATAATTACTTAAGATATTTCTTGATGGAGAGTTAAAGGTAAACTTTTTGTCAGATTATTGTGAGTACATTTAAATTCGAAATTCAAGGTTCTCTCGTTTCTTCTCTTCATTTTTTTCATAGAAATTGTATTGGGTACAAGAATTTATTAGTTTTTCTATTTTCTTTGGTTACTTTTGTTAGGTAATAACACGATTGAGCCGCCTCCAAACAAGGATGTGGAAGAAGCAGCTTAATGACCCTGGTTGTAATGTACAGTTTTCACCGAAACAAGAAAGTATTCTTCTTGTGCTGTTACTCTGTTATATGCTCATCAGATTTACTTCTTTGCATTCATATAAGCTGTTTCGGTCGAAGATATATATTTTCGTCGCTTTTCTAGAAATGCCTGCATCGTGTATCGTAGCTATCATAGTTAACATGTTTTATGCCAATCATTTGATTGGCTATCATGCATATCATATTCTTATGCTGATTGTGCCTGCCATAATTGTCATGGCTCTCACCGTTGCTGAGTTATATATGCCCATCGTATATTTTCTTTGCATTATTAGTACAGGCTATTTCAATCGAAGATGCATATTTTTATTACTTTATCGGTGAATAGTGGCATGTACTCTTGAGTGGCTATATTTCTATGCTTCATCACATTCTCTAGTCGATCTCCTAGTGTTGTGATCTCTGATATAACTTATATACTTATTAAAGTTAATGAGTAGCCAATCTGTATTTGAAGATGCCTATCATCTTGCTCAATTATAGTTGATGAGTAGCTGATACGAACTCGAAGATGCATGTAATACCTATCTCTATTTTTGCCAATATGTTTATATTGACTTAAACAGTTGATCAGTGTATGATGCCTATCATAGTTAATGAATTTCAAGCCTATCATTCCTATAATAGTTGGTCATGCTACCATCATGCTTGGATATCATGCCTTTCGTAGCTGTTGTGCTTATCATGTCATTCATAATTATCATGTTTGTCATACTCAATGAGTTTCTTAGGAATGACAAATCCCTGCATAGTCCGTCAGTTTACAAGAGGCATGGTGAGCCATTTAATGTATGATTCTAAAATCAGACCCAACAAGAAGAAAATAAGAGAACGAATCATCCACACCATACGAAGTAGGATGAAACGAGAATCCGTCCACACAATAAGGACGACGAGATGAACTAAATGGTTCTCTCCTAGAGAGACTGTTTGGTGTCCAAATTTCTTAGGCTTTTAGGGTAAGAACATTTGACTTTTTGGCCCAACCTGTTTTTAATAGAAACACTTGTAAATAAGGAGAATGATTTGGCTGTTTGGCGTTGCAAGATGACCTAGAAGACTCCTAGGCATGATTTCTTCTTCTAATCGGTCCCCCTTTTCTTTTTTTTTTTTTCTTTTTTTCTTTTGTTCAATTCCGAGCAACTCCACTTTGCATCCAAAGGTGCTGCCTTGATAGCTATAGTTCTCTCTTAGTGCCATGATCTTTGTTATGTTTATATTATGGTTCATGAGTAGCAAATCATGCCATGCCATCTTATCTTTGTTAGATTCGATTTGTTATGTGTCTGTCATGCCTATCAAAGTTAATGTGTAGTATACCTAATACAATTATGATGCCTATCAAAGTTATCATCGGTCATATTTATTGTTATGCCCGTCATAGATATCATGCTTGTTAAAGTTATGTGTCTGTCATGCCTATCAAAGTTAATGTGTAGTATACCTAATACAATTATGATGCCTATCAAAGTTATCATCGGTCATATTTATTGTTATGCCCGTCATAGATATCATGCTTGTTAAAGTTATAATGTTAATCATACTTGTAGTCGTTAAAGTACAATAGTTGTCATGCCTATCATGCCGGGTTATGCTTGTCATGCTCATCATAATTAATGAGGATCATGTTTGTCATTCCCTTGATAGCCCATGATGCCTGTCATAGTTATGATGCATGTCATGGCCATAATAGTTATCATGCCTTTCATGCTTACCATGCCTATCATGATAAATACAGTAAAAAAAAAAAAAGATTGGATGAGGATATGGTCTTTTACAATTATATTATACATGATAAATACATTTTTTATTGTTATCATAATTTAATGCATTTTTGATGGTTTTCACCTTTTAATGCATTTATGAGATACAAATGATAATAAAAATTTATTATCATCTTTGTAACTTCTTTTTTATGGAATAAAATTTATTAAAAAAATGCTGAGGTAAGGATAATATTTTTATAATTATAAAATACATGGCAAATGTGATTTTAATTGTTATTACATTTTAATAGGCAAAATAGTCAATTTGAACAATCTAGGAGGTGAGTATTTTTTTAGAAAATAGAGGTGTTACCGTGTTGGTGTCTTATTCATAAAGGTGAGGGGTTATCACCCTTTAAATAGTTGTTGAATTTGTGTTTACGGTATTTATTATTTGCCGGATCACATATATTATATTTGAATTGGGAGTTGAGTTTGGTATTACGCCGGTCATCTTTGACATGCGAACGGATAACAATTAAGTGCATGTTTGATAATTATCGCCAATTTAATGCATTTATGGGAATTTATTATCATCTTTGTAACTTCTATTTTATGGAATAAAAATCATTAAAAAATGTTGGGGTAAGGATGATATTTTTGTATATAAAGTACATGGCAAATGTAATTTAACTTCAGTCACATTTTAATGTGCAAAATTATCAATCTGAACAATTCAGGGGGTGTGCGAATTTTTTTTTTTTTTTTTTTTTTTTGAAAATGGAGGTGTCATCATGTTGCTGTCTTCTTCGTAAAGGTGAGGAATTATGAATTTCTTTTACCCTTTAAATAATTGTTGAATTTGTGTTTAGGTATTTATCATTTGAGGAATCCCACATTTATATTATATATAAATTGGGAATAAAGTTTGGTATTACGCATTAACATCTTAAAAATTGAAACAAGTAATGGTTTTTTTTGTTTTTTTTTTTTGGCGGTGTTAAGGTCATACATACAATGCGCTCATACCTTTATGACGAGGATATTTTTTGAATTAATGGTAGCGTCATTTTATTTCTTTTATTTTAAAGATAAGGTTTCAAAAGCTTAGATATGTCTAGTGTTTGATTCAGTAATTATTAAATTGTTCGAAAGAATCAAATTAATTATCCCTGAAATACTTTTTGGTCTTTAGGTACGTTTACAATTAAAACCTTTTCATGTTGGGCATAAGTTTTATTGTTTTCTTCAATTACCGATGTGTGATAATTATTTTATATTAATATTTCTCGCTTTTATGATGGCGGAAATGTCGAAACCTATGCAATTGAATTTAAATTTAAATAGTGAAATAAATTACATTTACTGTATGTCCGGTGGTTTTGGTGGAGGGAGGTTTCCAAATAAATACTATTGTGTATGGTTAACGTACATGATATTTATGGAGTTCCAATTTTAATAAATTTCAAGACTTAATTCGTGCAATTAATGTGGTTTAATTCCCGTTATAATGGAAACGTTTCTTTTTCCTATTTAAATCACATTTAAACACTTTAAAGTAAGGAAAATAAAATGTTTTTTTCGATCTCATTATATTTGGTTCCACATTAATGCACTAGAATCGACCTGGTCCATGCCTAAGGTGTTATTCATTCATATAATCTTTTGTATTTCAATTTCATTCGAAGCTGTTAAAATTTGAAAGCAACCATAGGTATTTCGAATTTACTTTTTATTTTCAACAATTTTAAATTCTTTTCTTTAAAGTAAGAAAAAGAGAAAATGAGACAGAAAATTAGATATAATACTTGATGATATGGCATTCTGCGGCCTCATTGGCAGCCAAGCTGGAATGGCCGAAACGGGAGTTGAGGTGACCATCTCCTCCATTAATGAAGTATGCAATCAATACTCAATTACTTCCGTCCTATGCTTATCCAAATTGAGGCATCGAAGCTACGCCCAACCCAAGCCAACTCACAGGTGCTCGGACCTCCCTATTTAGGTCCAAATCCACCGTTGCGGTGGTCCACGCACTCTTGCCTCGTCCTGTCCTGCCGCTTCCCCTTCCCGACGTTCAAGAAGGAACAGTCAATCAATGGCCTAATATTGCTAGTCTCGGCCGCGACACTCCCACAAGGTTGGATTTGAGAAACAGCCTAAATGGGCGGCGGGCAGGCTGGGCATCCAACGACGAGCTCATCAGAGGTCGCATGGCCTTGAGATTTGTTCGAGAGATCGAGTCGGCCGAGGTCCCTCAAAAGCTCAAGATCCCATCATCCAAGGGGAGCTGTTTTGGAGGAAAGATGTTCCTCATCCGAGCAATCGGGGCAGTTAACACTTCGGATGCCAGTTTATTGACTGCTTTTACGGGAGTCAAACTGCTTTTACGGGAGTCGGCGCGCTTATAAGCAGCCTATCATGGGAGGAGGCAAGGTTATAGTAGCAAAAGCTGTTGAAATTTTTATTTTATACATTGAAAAAATACGTTTTGTTATTAATAGAAAAGTGGAAAAGAATAACCGAAAGAAAAGAAATGAATTAGTTATTAATTAAAGTTTCATTTAGTCAATGATCAGAATTAAACGAGGATATATAGCTGGGTAACTCGAGGAACTAATGAAACATCGAGGGAGTAAAATGTTCGGTTCGGCAAAGAGTGCACCAAGTCAAGATCTTGAACGAAGATGCGGCCGTGCAATGCTTCCTCAAAGGCCTCTCCAGTAAGTCGCCATCATGGAGGCCGAGGATTACGTACGTTATGACTAGGCACCAGCCAGAAAAGTAGGTAGGATTCGGGCTCCAAGCCCATGGGAAGCCTCGTCTTCCGGAATCAGAAGAAAGAGAAGGGTGCATTACAAGAACTTCACACCACTTAACCGGCCTGTCCACGAGGTCCAAGTAAGTTATCTTGGGCGAACCGGGGTCGCGGCGGAAAGAAGAGCTGTCTTCCACGGCTACGACTCGCGCAGCATGAGCAACTGCCGCCACCACAAGAACCAGATGCCTTTCGATCGGTCAAAACTCAAAAGAAGTCGGACCAACTGATCACCTTCTCGGATGCCAACCCCCACGACATCTACACGCCACATGATGACACTATGTATTGGATTGCCTTTAAGCAATTCGATCTCCATGCCGAGTAGCTACGCCCCAACCACCACTGCTGGTTGCATTCAATGGGGGAACCGTGATGCCCGAAGGAACAGTCTGAATGACACTTAAGCCTTTGGTCACCACAGCAACAAGGCCGACTTTATAGTCCTCAAGCACCCGTCAGCTTACAACACCATCATTGGTCGACCAACCCTTAACACCCTCCGGGCTAGCTGCTTGACCCACCACCTTGTCTTGAAGTTCCCCACTGAAAATGGAGTTGGTGAAGTTTGGGGGGACTGGCACGAGTCGACGTAACCGCCCTAAAAAGAAAAGAAGCCCCCGAGATGATGACAGTTATATCATTGCTGACAATTGATGGGAAGAAGAGGGGGGTGTCGACCTTGAAGTCCATGCGCACCACACGACTCCACGGCCGGCCATGAACTTCTCACATTCATGGATGCATACTACTCCGGGTATAACCGAATTAAGATGAAAGAATCCGATGAATTCAAGGCGTCGGATATAGGTAGACGGGTTCGTGACATAGAAGATGGGGAAGTATTGGGACCCTAGTGACGGGGTTGATGGGTGAATTCGAAGAAGCCAAGCTGTCTCAAATTCATTGCGAAGAGAACTTTTTTTGTGAAATGTGAATCAGTGTTCTTCATATAAGAACTAATCACTTAAATATATTTTGGTGAGAAAAGATTTTCTTTATGTTATGCGAGCTAGAGATTAGTGAAAAAATATCACAGTTATTGAACCTGATTATAATGCTTAAACAAAGGACACATGCTCCTAGCCCAGTCACTGAATTCGTATAGCTCACAAAATTTCCTTTTGAATAATTTGTTATTTCTTAAATAAAAAATATATTTGTCCATGTATGGAAAAGAAAAAAAAAGTGAGTTCCAACCGCAAAATGGCCAAGCTCGTAAAAAAAAAAAAAAAGATATTAAATCCATCACGGAACGTATAATGATTTTTATTTTTTGTAAAGAAAAAAAAATCCTCGGTGGGGATCTGATAGATGCTATACGACTAAAAGATCTGATAAGGAGATTCGAAGGGAGAGATTTGTAAACCGAGTCTACTTTGAAAAACGGGTCAGAGAATTTATAGGGTTGGGGTTCATCCCTTGGAAAACAAACGCCTATATAAAGCCATCTACTCTGCGGCAGTTGAATTCAAATCGGAGGGTGTTCTACGGAATCACCATGGAGGGTGGCTAATAGAGGGGGAGACTTTGGTTTTTTGAATAAACCATGCCACTTTGCACAGCAGATCCCTCACGGGGTCTCAGAGTAGCATGGTTTATTCAAAAACGGGAGTCTATTTCCTCTTCTCCGTGTTTGTTTTTTCCACCATTGTTCTCAGAGCCTCCTCAATCAGGTAGGCTTTGTTTTGATTTGAATTTATCCTGATTTTGTGTATTGGGTTCGGGTCTTTGGGATGCATAATGGACCGGGTTGGGTTCGTGTGCTGCTCAAGTGATTGAAGATAAAAGCCCCGACTTTCTCAGTTCAGATTCTTCGGATCGTCTTCAGTGCTGATTTTTCTTATGTGGGCTCTGACTTCTGTGTTGTTATGCTTGTTCTGATTATTGATCCATATTCTTTTCCCCTGTAGTCTCATATCATCATATCTTTCTGTTTGTTTATTGAGTTTGGAAAGTCTGATTGCAGCTACTGCTGTGTCGTTTTTTGTTTAGTTTGAGTGGACATATTGTATCCATTGCCAATTCTGTTCTGCATATTCAGTCTCATAGGTGGCCGCCGAGAAGATGAACAATCTAACATGAGCCTTTCTGGTCAGAGACCAAAAACCCTCAGAAATAGTTAGCAGATGCTGAAGTGGAAGGAGGGGATCATGAGCATTCTCGGGGTTCATTGGAGCAAAGAATATTGTTCATGACTGCAAATGCAAAGGCCAAACCGGGAGGAGGATGGAAGAGCCACATTGGCATGGGGAACATGGATGTGTGGCCTCTTTGTGTCTCTTGGTTAGAATTGGTTTTCACAGTGTGGTCACTGCATTACGCTTGGTGGCTCCTCTATGTTTGTTTGTATCTTTCGCCCCTTTTCTTTTGTGGGTTATCATCCCACAAGTTCAATTGTAAAGTTAGAGCACAATCCGTTTTCTTCTTTTTGGCTTCGAACAAAAGATGAATCTGAAATACAGGGGATATTTCTTATTTTTCTCTTCAATAAAGTTCATGATAGGTTGAAATGTCTCTAGCTATGAAGGAATCTGCTTGTGATCAGGAGTTGAATTCAAATTTCATAGAATTTGAAATCAAGCTGAAGTCTTCTTTATAATTTTTATGGCAATTTTTTCATGATTATTTTAGGTTGAAGTTTAAGAAGATAATTTATATAGGAAAAAACTAATATGCGACAGCTACATATAAATTAGGTGCATTTATTGCTTTGTAATGCTTAAAAAAAAGAAACCAAGTTTCAAAATTATGTCGTTTTAGATCTTGTTTTATTTATTTTTTCTTTTTTGTATGCATGTTGCACCTAACTTAGATGCAACTGCTGCATCAAAACTATGCCCAATTATATATGCTAGTAAATTCTCATATAAATTGATAACATGGAAGTCATTCAAGAAAGGATTGAAAATTTAGCTAATATATTATGATCATATAAATTCTGACTCAAATATCTGATTTATAAGGGAGTGGAAACTACTCTGGAAGTTTATTAAGTGATTAGAAGCTTATAGAGATAAAAGGAAAATGAGCTGCATCTCATGACTTAAATATATATATATATATATGAGTTATCCCAAATTTCATTATTTTCCTTCGAAATTACATGAAAAAAAATAAAAATCTAAAGGATGTTCACTTCCTCTGCAACTTCAGAAACAACATGCACTATACTATTCGGTGGAATATATACATACAAGCAGTCACCGAAGCCCGGGACCACAGAGAACTGGACAGTGAGCAAAGCAAAGAAAAACAAAACTAAAGGATGTTCACTTCCCGGCACCAGCTTTTGCATGCCCAAAATCTACACCAGCTCAGACTATCAAGGGTGGAAAAAAGGATCTTCATTGCCCTTGTAAATCTCAAACAACTGCTTAGAGTAGCGAGTTGCTAGGGTTTTGCAATGCTCTAGCGCATTCACATCATAATCTAGCAACTCCTCTGCGGATTTCGTTACCTCACCATTCGGGTCTCCATCGGTGAGGAACTCAGCCAACGCACTACCCCTATAATGAAAAGTTTGTAGATCCAAAATATGTAAATAACTTGTTCACTATTGGGAAAAATATGATAACAATGGAACACTGGATATGCACACCACTCACTAGACATAAAGCAGAAATATGTTTACGTTTACATCATAAAAAGAATGAAAGGAACTATTATTCAACCAATAAAATAAGGCCAAATTATGTTTTATACCTTGATCTTTCATAAAAGTTGCAAATCTAGCACAATCTTTAATGTTTTATCTGAGATTTATGCGGCAATCTTTGAGAACATTAGGTTTTAGGAGGAATAAATATAACGTTAAGTCAAATACGATACACAGACACACACACATATACAGAGACAGAGACAGAGACACAGAGAGACACACACACACACACATATATATAATGTAAGTTCTTCAAGGTACGAAAAGATCATGAGAACATAAAATATTTTGCTTCCAAGGCGACCCACTGAAGGCTAAAGCTATTCATAACCATCCAAAAAGGGCATCAAAATCCAAATTGGAACCAAGGACCCAGGATTAGATGGAAAGGCAAATAAATTATTAATATTTATTATCAAAAAAAAAGGGAAAAGAAAAAGATTTTAGATGAATGCAAGAGGAGGGACCCAAGTTAACCTTGCGCTGCTGAAACTCAAATGCATTCTTGGGAGGTCTATGCGCCTCCGTACTGAAAGCAGCGTGACATCTTCCGGAAAAATGGAAGACACTGAATAATTGGAAATAAAAGTTTGAAAGACACAGAAAATACAAATACCTGTGGGCGTCGAACTTGCTGAATCCTCGTTGGTTGTAATAGAGTGCCTCTTTGCTACATTTTTCTTCAGAGGTTTGCCGCCTATAAAGAGAACACACAGCCTTCATGCACAATTCAGGATCTTTACCAAATGCCGCAAGCATGTCTGCCTCAAATTCCCACTCTGATTTATGATTTCTTCTCCTCCCAATTGTAGATATAAGTTGATCATAGTCTAAATTGTCATCTGAGACATCTTTTGTGTGATCAGAACAATCATGCCCATCGCTAGAATCATCAGAGCTATCCACAATAAATCCACCCAAGCTCTCACCTTCACTTTCTGATCCAGTCTCTTCTATTTCTTCATCCTCAACAGACTTAGCTGTTGGAATCCCTTGATAACGTTTAGTTTCATTTCTCTCCAGATTTCTGCGAGATTTCCTCACTGGTCCATCTTTTTCTTCAAGTTGTCTCATTTTCACTAGGCGCCGCCTTATTGGGGTTTCAAAATCTGTGATATCACCAACCCCAGAAACAGAGGCAGCAGCATCATGAGACTTACCTCCAAGGTACTTTCGTCTGACTGCACAAATTGGAAGAATATCATCAGAATCACTGTTGCTGTCACCATCAGTAATTACTACATTTGACAAGCGTCTTCTCTTCAGGGTAGATAGGCAATTTTCATTGCCATCACTTGTCTCATCCACAGTGTTCTGGTCTAAACGTGAACTCTTCAAACCATTCTCAAAATCATCAAGAGTAAGCTTTTGGACATGAAGGATATCATCTGGTTCATCATCATTATCACTAATATCAATGGCGATGACAGAAGGTCTTGCACCAGCAGGCGTAGATGGAGCCACCTTCTTGTTAGGGGTCCATTCTTCTCCAAAATGCAGTTGTTTCCTGACTCGTTTACCCGATTCCATGTGGATATCACTCTTTTCTCCATTATGAAAATGAGATGCAGAACGTGTATGTGGTGCATCAGCACAAGGTGTACCTGTGACGTAATAAGAGAGAGGAATATGAAAAGTAGGTCATAGAATAAAGCAATGAAACAATATATTGTGCATTTGATTTTGTAGCATAATTAATTACAGCCAAAAAGGCTCCCAGGCTGTATTCAAAAAATAAAAGAAACATATACAGATTAAAAAAGAAAGAACTTCCTATCTTACAAGATATAGAGGGCACAACAACTATTCCAAACTAGGGATCTCCGTAGCACAAAAAGGTAGACTTGCATGTACAAGGGTATATCATAGTGAGTACTAATCCCACAACCACATATTTTAAGGGTTTTGTTTATGGTAAAGGGAGAAACCATGGCCAATACAACTTTTGGAAAGAAGATCCCATAAAATCACTAATATCTTCGTAAGAACTTCAGGCTGTATCTGATATTGGGGACAAAATGGGAATAACAGTGGAATGACAAAGAAAAAGGAATAGGAATGGAGTAGTCATTCCCTCACAAGATGGAATGACCATAAGAAGGGAGTGGCTATTCTATTACCTTTTATGTTATCAAACAATGGAATGAGATTCCCATTCCCAAACGAGTCCTTGGTAGTGTAAACTACACAGGAGCTACTGTTCCTTCTACATCAAATAATCAAGCTGTACACACTGAAAAGCACAATGTTTTACAAGGTGTGGTACCTGTCATTTGAAGGCCTTCAATTCTGTTCCCTGCTGAACAAGCCACGGATCCTATGCTTGAGGAGTCACAAACAGTTTGAGCAAAATCCACTATCATCCCATTGGACTGAACATGATACAAGCTGCGCTGCGGATCAACTTCTAGATTTCCAGCAAAGGGATGCTCCTCAACTCCCAATCTCATACATTTCTTCTCCGAGAGTGATAACCTTTCCTCTACGTCCGCAGATTCCCCCTTCCAAATTTCAGCTTTACCTTTGGCAAGTTTCTTCTCACACTCCATAACCCTGTTCTCAAACATCGGCTGAAGGACCCTCTCTCTTCCTTCACCCTCATCAGACAAATCAATGACTGTCATTCCTTCTCCAACCTTGTTTCCTTTAATTCGAGAAACCTGCTCTTCAAGTTCATTAGCCCATCTCTTCAAAACACCAATCTTCCCTCCAATTGTAAGCTTTTCAGCTTCTATTTCCTTAAAACTAGCCTCGAGCCATGCAAGTTCGCTTTTCTTCTTCTCAATCTCCAATGCCACTGATACAAACACCTCCTCCACTTTTCTACTCCTCCCTTCCAATTCACGGCACGTGCTTCTGTAATTTTCCAACTCCTTCTCCCAAGTAACAATGCATTTCCCTTTTCCTATGTCTCCCACACCCTCCGGACCCATCTTTCTACCTTCCTACACGAATGCTTTGTTCAGCTACCAAATCCAAACTATCACACAAATTCAATCTTTATCACCCAAAAAGCCGCTTCCACATTGAAAAACCTGGTTTCAAAACCCCATCAAAATCATTAAACACGTAAAATAAAAAGCTCAACAGAGCATAAAAAGAAGAAAAAAATAAAGGGGCGATGTTGAATCCTTTCAACATAATTCCCCTTTTTTGGGTAAATTAACATAATTCCCGTTAATTGTTGGGAAACCTAATAATGTTAAGCAAAATCACTTCAACCTCGATCTATAGTAGCATCCAAAGTGAACCCACCTTGAATTTTCTTAGCAGCTCATCAATGAAAATGCAAACCCAAATTCAACGCGATGTTACATTATTCAGCCACGGCGATTTTATTAAAACAAGAACTATTTTGAAAAAGGAGTAAAAAAAACAAAAAAAGAGAGAGAGAGAGGAAAGGAAGAGTGAACCAAAATCCAAAGAAAGAAGGGGTGGGGAGGGTTGGAAGGGAAGCAGATACTGTAAAGAAACTTACGTATGAGCGAAGATTCGGAGCCCGATAGAAGATTCTAGGGTTTACATTGCTTCGAGCAAAGAAAGAAGCGCAAAGCACAGAATGGAACCGGACGGGGAGCGAGTTTCTAGGAGACGGCGTCGTTTTCAGGTTTATTGTCCCATTTATCGCAAGCAAGTTGTTTGTAATTCATTTTTTTTTTTAAGGATAAATCTGTTTAGTTTCCCCTTTTCGTTAGTTTTAGAAATATATTTTTGTATTTAAAATATCTAGATTTTAGTTTATAGAACATAAATTGGATATTTTTTAACATACGCGTTTCTTTTTAGAAGTAAAACGAAAAATAATAAGGATTGCCACTTTTTTCAAAAGTTGAACTGAGAAATTAGTTAGTAATTTTTTATATACATTCTCCAACCACATTCTCTTTGGGACTGAAATGGGGAACATTGACTATTGATTTTTTATCCATGTTTTTTGTGCATTAAAATAAAAATCATTATTTATTAATTTTCTCGCAGCTCATTTATTATTTTGACCTCTTCCTTTTCCTAAACCTTCACAATAAGACCCGGCCTCTATATTTGAAGGACGGGAGCACTTGCACAAACATAATTATCGATTTTCTACACATATTCTGTACAAATTAAAATGAAAATATTAATTATTAAATTTCTACACAAATTTCTTTTTAAAATAAAATAATCAATATTCAGTCAAATAAGACCTTGTGCATTGCACAGACCCAATGATCCAGCTCTCCTCTAATATACCTTCCGTTTAATACTTTTCAATGCACCTATGCTTAAGGGCTCACCTATTTCATTCAAGGACATCACCAATTTCTAGGGACTCCCTATTTTGTCTAAGGATCACCTATGTCAAGAGACATTACCTATCTTGTCTAAGGATCAACTATGTCTAAAGACATTACCTATCTTGTCTAAGGACATCTCCAACGTTCGAGAACGTATTCTACCTATCTATGGTCCCTTGACTTATGTCTTTCGTCTATGATCCCTTGGCATATGACGCAACCAAAGCTCATTATTTGAATTTAACCATACTGCTACTAAATATGAGCTTAAACTGCAAATGTTCCTAAGCATAAGCTTTGCACCGTTCTTGAGCATGAACTTAAATTACGTACGGCTTCATAAAGAACCCAGACTACCACCAAGAACTATGTGGTCTTGATTCCATATGGAATATTTAGGAAGCCTACAAGCTCAACCATCCTCATTTTATACGCATCCATCTACAGTCCCTCAACTTACAACATCTGTCTATGGTCCCTTAACTTATAGCATCAATCTATAGTTCCTCCACCTACAACATCCTCCGATAGTCCCTCGAGTTATGACTTCGTCTATGGTCCCTCAACCTACAACATCTATATTTTATGTGCATGCATCCAAAACTATGTCGACTTTATTCCCTATGGGATATGTAGGATGCCTAAGAGGCCTAACGACACTCATACTTTCTTCTTCACTCTTTTTTTCTTCATCTATGGGGGGAATAGTCATTTTTCTTCTCTTACAAAGAACAAATTGCATCCAACAAAGGCAAAAAGAGAAAGCATGAACCCTAGTTTTATTCGTTCTTCCTCAGCGCAACTTGCAACTAACAAATAAAATTAGTGGCAAGCTGAGTTAACGTGCAATGGTCAATACGGCTCCATTTGCCCTTTCTTCTTCTTTTTTTCACCTTGGATCTAAGATTCATTTTGTGGAGTTATCTACTGCATTCTGAGCCTCTAGCTAATTTATTTTAAGATCTGGAATCCTAATCGAAGGTGCTCCATGACTTTTGGCATTAGATGCAAAACATCACTATCTTCTTAAGATTTTGAGAACTTAAATTCCCACTTTCAAACAATAGACACATTTTTTTCCCAACCAAAGTTTAGAAATCTTAGTCATTTATTTTTTTGTTGCTAGTTTCTCTTTACGATGAATGATTAGGATTATCTAATTACACAAGTTCATAGTTTTACATATTTCAAGGATCCATGTCCTATATTAAAAAAAAAAAACAATAGAACCTAGAGGTCAAAAAAAAAAAAAGGCTAAGATTGTCTAGTTTGATAAATTCATAACTATTTCAAAAATTCAGGTGATCTAGATACAATGAGATTTAATGAATTATCGAGTTCACATATTATGAGAAATTTTACTTAAGCGTTTGGTACAAGATTAAATTTGGACCAAATTAAATCCTATCTTTTTTGGATAGATACAAAATTTATAAACGTTTATTTTATAAATATATCATTTTATTAAAACGTAACGTAGTTAATTTTAAGGCAAGTAATTTTATGGAGGTTAGTAGTTTGAGCCTTCATTACGTTGAATGTGAGAATTTTTATTACCTTTTTCTTCAACTATTAGTATTCTTTGTAACCATAAAAAGAATGTGATTTATTATTTTTTTTTTGCACATCATGTTATTATGTTAACAAGCCCTAGACCCATAGGTCTTATTTTCCAAAATAGTGATTATTTTAATTCTCAAAAAATGTTTGTAGAAATTTTATAATTATAATTTTCCTTTTAATTTGTACAAAATAGGTTTAGAAAATCAACAATTAATGATTTGCATATCATGAATTAGTAGGAAAATTTTCAAGCTTGCTACGAATATGGAAGTAATACACGCGTAATCAAGTCGTGCACCATATAAAAAATTTTTGCACGTATCCATATCATTAGAAAATGTAGGGCACATATTATTATAAGGTTTGGAAAAAAAAATTCTAGTTGAAAACTTTTTATATGTATATATGAAAATGTTTAGAGCAAGTTATTCAATGAGACACCCAAATAATGGGAGTAATAGGTCTCATCGAGCACGAGTTCACAGAAATTGAAAGGTCCACATGACGACTGAGGTGCATGAAAATTAATAATTAATGTTTTTATTTTAGTCCCCTATGAAAGAGTGTAGAGAATGTGTGTGCAGGAAAACATGAAATTTTATAATTTGTAACCCTAAAAAGTGTGTAGAGGATGTATGTACTGAAAAATGCTAAAACATATTTGTTTAGTTAATAATTAATGGCACTCTCCCTCCCAGCCCAGACGTACTTTAAAAAATGTGTACATCAAAATATTTAAAATACTCTAATTAATGGAACTAATAGGTCTGTTGTTGGGTGCATGAAGAGTTCAAGAAAAAATTAAAATATCAAAATAATTAATGAGTTGGATGAAAATAATTAATTAATATTCTTTATTTTAAGTCCCACTAAAAGTGTGTAGATAATGCACTTAATAATTAAAATTTCCCAAATTTTTATTTTTTGGTAAATATTAATGTTTCCCAATTTATTTCTCAGCTCCTATAATAATTAATTCTTAGTATTTTTCATTTAAATTTTAAGAAAATTTGTAGAAGACTATATTTAATATTTTTTTCACTTTAATTAATATTAGGAACATTGGGTAATCGAAAATAATTAAGATATTTCATCTTAATTCCTCAAAAAGCAATTTCATTTTAATTCTGGAGAAAATTTGATAAATAATTTTAAATAAAATTATAATTTATAATTAACAGTGCCAATTTTAATGTTCAGAAAATATATCTTGGAAATTAATAATCAACACCATTTTAATTTCGTGAAAAAAATGTATAATACGTGTATTGTAGAGTACATAATTAGGTCTTCCTATTTAGTTATATTTTTTATTTTTATTTTCAGAATTATTAAACCACATAAAACCAAATTGATTTTAATTCAGTTAGCTATAGAAAGGGTACGAGATTTAAAAAAAAAAAAAAAAAGGAGATGAAGGCGGGAGATTTGTTTGTTATGTGTATGATGGAATTATTATTTTATATATTGTATTTTTTAAAGTTATTATTTGAGAATACTTTTGGAACGAGTAAGATTAGAAGGGTAAATTTTTCTCCAAAATAAATGGGGAAGTGAACTCATCAAAGGGTAATTCTACATACTCAAAAGATTTCACAATAAAATAATAAAAGGCATATGTGACATCAAATTTAGTGAAAGGGTGTTTAATAAATGGCAAAATATGCTATTATGTACGCCTTTTGTGATTTTATTTTGAAATTATTTGTACACATAATATTGTTTCTCACTAAAGATGTGCAATTAAAATTCTAATTTTCTTCCCCAAACTAGATCCCGTTCTTTAATTGAGCATTTTCCAACTGCACAACTAAAATTCTAAGATTTTGCCATGCAAATGTCAAATGCACATCCTAATTTGTAACGAGCTTCCTTCTTCTTGATTTATTTTTCATTCTTTCTAAAGATTTTTTTTTAATTTTTGTATTTATTACCAAAATTTAAACAAGAAACAAGTTGTACTCAAGTGTCTTACATAAAAAGGAAATTAGAATTTAATAAAAGGGAAAATTACATTTAACCCCCCTGTGGTTTGACCCAGTTGTAGAGAACTTCCTTGTGATTTAAAAATCAGCACGTTGCCCCCCTATGGTTTTAATGAACTTACAAAAGTTAACTTTTCCATCAAATCTAATGGTTTGTTCTTCCACAAATATTTTATTGTTTAATATGATAAAACAAGACTTAAATTTCCTAAATTATCCATAAACTAATTTCTTAACCCCTATTGTAGCGATATCCAAATAAATGGACACTTTTATACTTCTTATACGTTGAAAATTTTTTTTTATAGAGGTCATATGTCCATAATCTCAACTAATCATGATGATTAGAAACATGTTTATGAATATTATAAGCATCTAGGTAGATGCACATACAAATGCCTCTTTTTTTTTTGTACAATAACTATATATTTTTCATGACTTAAGAATTATAAAAATGACTCATTCTTTAAAAGCTATTGTGATTGAGGTAAGGAGTTAATTTTCGGTAATTTGGGAAATTAAAGTCTATTTTTTCTATTAAACACTCTATTTTTTTTTTTTTGAAGAACAAGCAATTAGATTTGATATTTTATATGTACTGATTTTCAAATTATAAGAAGGTTTCCTACAATGGGGGGAAATCATAGGAAAGTTAAGTGAAATTTCCCTTTAATAAAATTTATTTTCTTCCAAACATTAAAGTCCGAATTTTGAATTTGTATAAAAATGGAAACTCATTTATATATATATATTTAATATCTCACTCCATTTTAAAAAAAGATTGATTTTCCAAATAATTATATTTCCCAATCAATTTTTTTAAAAATATAATCCTAATTTTTCATCTTCTAATTTTTTTTTCCTCTTTAACATTTTTTATGGATCACTGAATTAAATTTTAAAAAGAAAAAAGCAATAAATAAATCTTCTTTTTTTAGTGGAAACTGGAAAAATACATTTTTGAAAATATGAAAAATAATCGAAGACAAGGTGCTTCCTTTTTTAAAATAGGCAATAAATGCCCAAAAGACAAAAAAAACATTTCGGGAAAGATTGGAGGGGAAGGGATTGCATGCCGCGGGGAGAAAAATAGATTTAGACTATTTGTTTCGCAAATAAGATTAAAAATTTGGAAAGAGAGATTTATTAAAAACTATTTTAAAGGAGCAAACAAGACTGACTCTCCAAAAAGTGAAAAAATAATTTCTTTAAGGAAAAATAAAATTTTATTTTCTAAAAATTCAAAATTAATTATAAAAAGGTAGTGAGGTAAGTATGGTTTTTTTTTTTAATTAAATTTCGTTTTCGTTTTTTATGCAAAATAATTGAATACAATTTGTTTCCTTTTTAAAATTATGGTAATAAATGCAATTTTTTTTTTGGTAAGAATGGAGAATAAGTGAAGCTGAGGGGAAAATAGGAAGGGAAACATAGAACAGTATAAATAGGGAAGCGAACTCATTATAAATTGGGTCGTGTATTTGTTAAGTGCACAGTGAGGGAAGTGATTCAAAAAGTCGATATTATTTGGGATCAAAATTAGTTTTAAATATATTTTGGGAAAGAGATTCTAAACCTAGCCCTATATTTATGAAAGTTAATTAAATCGGAATAATTAAAATAGTTTAAAAAATTTAAAAGTTTAAAAAATTGTCAAGGGGAGCCAAATCGTTGTTCTTGGGGTTCGTAACTTTTTTTTCTTTCCGATTAGGTCATTGGGTCTTGAAGGCAAGTGTAACTTTATATTGGATTATCAATTTTATATCAGAAATCAAAGTTCCCCCATCAAAGCCCCATATATATGGAAGTTATTTAAAATCGTATAATCAAAATACTTTAAAGAAAATTTTAAAAGTTTAAAAAATAGGTAAGGAGTATTTTGGACCAAAAATATTCTAGAAGAGAGCCATGTAATATCCTTGAAATCTGGGTTCATAGTAAATTTTACTAGCCTTAATGTTATTATTTCTCTTAGAGATTTTGAGTGCTTAGTCAGGTTAATATTCTATCAAATTTCATGGGAAAAAAAATTTCGCGCACGGATGGAAATTCTTCGAGTTTCATGTGCAATTACCAAAATGCTCTTGGCCATTAAGCCATAAATAATGGTGGTAATAGTGGTGTTTGACTTCCAAACCTTAGTAAGAGAAAATTATCGGTTTCGTAGAAGTTGGGAATAAAACCGAGTTGGAATAGTGTTTTTGACCTGATTATTGATTATCAGGTGAGAAATATCTAACGAGTGATTGATGCGACATGTGGGGGCCCACACGTAAATTATGTGGTGGAGAAGAGTTGACTTTAGGATATTTTTAAAAGTGAAATGACCAAAATACCCTTGGTGTTTTCAAAGGATTGCATTTTGGTGTAGGGGCAAAATTAAAAAAAATAGAAAAATAACAAATTTGCCAATATGTAGCCGTGAATCTCCTTAGGGATTCACTGTGCAATCTTGGTGAGAGAGAAAAAAAAAAGGAGAGAAAGAAAGGAGAGTAAAGTAAGAGAAAAAGTGGGTTTTTTTGGTGGATCTTTGAAGGAACTTAGATTTTTTTCCAAAGAGTTCAATTTCTTCCTTAAGCAAAGTTGTTAAGGTAGGATTCTTATCAACAAATCTCAATTTTTAAGGCTTGATTCCATGTTTTGATATGTTTTTTCTTGGCAAGAAATTATATGTTTATTTGATCCATAATCATGATTATTGTAATTTTCTAGATAAATTTTGTGTTGCAGGACATGATGATTATTAATGGAAGCAATTTATGATTAAACATCTCAATTAGATATGTGTTTAACCTCAAAAAATAGTTTAATAAGGTGTTGGTTAAACCTTCCTTTAAGTGAAATTTTTGTGAATAATGACTTGTGTGCAAGTTTAGGGCAGTAAGGTTTTCTGTATCTTTCATCCATAAATGTTTTGAATTTGAGAATTTTTTCTTTTGAAGAGTTGTAGTTCTGATTAATATCTATAAGTTTGGTTTTGAAATCATCTCAATTCGAGGTGTGTAGAAAGAGTTTTGGAATTTTAAATTTTGCTACAGATAATCTAGTGGACTATGTTTCCAGCCCAGATTTCTCCTGTTCATATGACTTTTTACCCATTTAAATGGATTATTTTGCAAACGCGTCCAAATTACGAATTGTTTTTCCTTAAGCCATTTGAAAGTTCTATTTTTGGAGAAAAACGTTTTGAGCCTTTTATCGGAAGTTGTTGCATTTCAAATGGAAGATGTCCAAACTAAAATTTCTGTTTGATTTAAAGCTGCAGGCAGCTACTTTTTGCTATTTTTAACATATCTAGAGTGTGAATCACTATTTGAGTTTAAAAAGGAAGTTGTAGCACTATTTCATATCTAGGATTTTTTGAAGTTGTCTCTGTATTTTTTGAAGCTGTAGCCAAAGAATGTGTGTGTATCAGAAGTTGTCTCTGTATTTTTGAAACTGGTCCAAACTAGATTTTAGTGACTAAATCTGTGCACCTACTGCTTTGGTCTGATTGGCTCTTCTAGAGATCAAATCTTGTGAGTGTTCAACATGAAAGTTTTAGATAATAAGGTTATCTAACTTTTATCTTTAAAGAGTAATGCCATTTGAATATTGTGGAAGGAGTTATATTATTTCTACTCGAGGTCATTGTTTTTACCAAAGTGTTGGCTAGTTAAATGTTTTGTGAGATGATTAAAAATAAATTAATTTCCCATGAACGATTAATTGTTTTGTGTGCTGTTGAACCTTGTTAGTGTTTGGTGAGAGCTTTTGGTGGCTGCCTTGTGAGTTGTCACTCCGATAGTCCTTACTGGAATTGTGCACGAGGTTTGTGTTGTTTTCAAGTCTTGTTAGTGTTGCTAGGCGTTCATTTCTGTTTTTTCGAATGCCTAAAGTTAGGTGTTGATTGCGTTGAACTGAGATGAACGGAACTGTTGGACCCTGTATTTGGGTTAAATAATGTACACCTGTTGCCTATGCTGGTGGTCAATGGATTCATTAGACAAAACTATTGTAGATTGCGTACTTTAGTCCTAAAGTTAGAGCATAACTAGCTAAGCTTAGCTAAAACGTTCATGACCTTGTGGCCTCTCAGTGTTTGTAGTTGAGTTGAATTGTTGGAGTTATCGGATGGTTGTGTTGCCCAATATTTGTTGGAATGATGTGTGCATTTTTTTACTCACGAGTCATTCGTGTTGATTTATCTATTCGAAGCCGTTATATCATCTGCACATGATATAAATTGGTAGATGTTCTTCGTTATAAGTTTTCTACTGAGTGTTCGTCACTCATGTTTGCTAGTTTTACCTACCAGGTGATACCGAATTAGTTTAGCAGGCTGAAGTGAGTAAGAGAAAGGGCAAGGGTATTGCTTTTGGTTAAGTTTGATATAAGTTGTTACTTTTGTTAAAACCATAACGGTGTTATGTAATAAGTTTAGATAAGATATGTTTTTGTGAAACATATTCCGTAATAGAAGTTTATCAAGCCATCGAGTTATTGGTGGATTGTATCCTTTCATGTGAATGTTAAAACCATAGGTTTACTAGAGCATGGTTTTTTGAACATAGTATTGTGTTATTGTTTCCTTTGTTAGTTAAGTTGAACTTGATGCATTCGCGATCTTGCCAAAAACGCGAGAGGTGGGGGTGTCACAAGCCAAATCCCTATTTTTTTAAGTTTGTGCTTCTTTTTTTAATTTTTATTTCTTTCTTTGAGTTGGTTTTGTACTTAAATCAAAGTTGGTGTAACCTTGACGTTCTACGGATCATATCGACAATGTTGAGTGTTCTACGGTGAAGAGTAGCCTATGGAGGCTCGCCTTTTTTGGTAAGAAAAGAAACCATTAGCTTTCTCTTTTCAATTGTTTGTCTCCGTGATTTGTTGTACATGCAAAAATATTTGTTATTTCTTCCTCAAGTATCTACTCATAGGGTCATATATCCACCATTGGAAGTAAGGTATCTATTATTGTGAGTGGTGATGCTTTCGTTGAAGTATGATAATAGTAGATGCTTTGGATCAGGAAGATGAGATGCGCGTTCATTTGAGAGCATGTATAAGTTATTAGGGTTATTTGACTATGAAAACACTTGGTGGTTCTTTTCTCTTTACGTCTCTACTTGAAGAGGCGACTTGGTATCATTAGGGCCATCTCTAATGGAGCTTTCAGGTTTCAATTTTTTCAATTTATTAAGTTGGTCTACTCCGTGGCCTATTGAATTTATAAATGTTCTTGTCAGATTTATAGAATGGGAATAGGATGCTAGAATGAGAATAGGATGCAGAGATTCCCCAAAACCGTGTGCTATAAACCTGTTAATCATGCTTGTATGACCTAATCATTTATAAATGTTAGTAGGAAATCAAGTTTCCCTTCTTTTGCCATTAAATATTTCCTCTTTTTTTTTTTTTTTTTTTTTTTTGTTTCTTTTCCCCTTCTAATAAATGACAAAATGCTATGCTCTTACTACTATCGATTATATTTTTTTGTTCTTTGGAAAATTATACTATTTGTTGTTTCCATTGGAATATTGAGGTGTTGTTATTATTGGCAAGCCTAAATGAGTGTACATAATGTTGGTGCACCTTGTCTATTGACATTGCTTGAATTCGTGGCATCAGAATGGTGTGGAAATGAAGAAGACACAACAAAGAAGTGAAGTTTTCAAAAACACCATAAACAAGTGATTCTGGGCATATTTGAGTTAGTTTTGGAGCGATTGATGATTTGAGCTACTCCGGGTAATTAGATGCCCATGGGGAAACACCAACCACTATAACATACCATATTAAAGTGATATTGTTGCTTAAGTTGCACTAGAAATTGATTTTATTTGAGGTATCATAATTGAGCCCGATTTTGCCCAATTGGAGTATTTGCACTATTTTGAGCTTAAATGGAGCTTGTTTGAGGTTGTTGGGCTACATTGAGATAAAGTTGGGCTAAATTGGTTGCAATGAACTTGGGGAATAGTAATGAGTCAAAGAAAATTCGAATTAGGCCTTGGGAGAGCCATTTAGGGCCTAATTGGGCAATCCAGAGCAATTGGTATGCTAGTGGGCCTGGGCACCAAGAGGGTGAGCAGACCCAGCCCATGGACCCTTAGAGGAGGCCCAAATCCATGTGATTCATGAAGGAATTCGCAAATCCTTGAAGGGTGCTCCATGGACTTTATTTTTTCAACCACCTTCCTATATTTTGGCCCTTTTGAGCCTATTTAAGGAGCCCTTCACCCATAACTTGAATCGCACTAGTCCTCAAATTATTGAGAGAGTTTTTGAGAGAGAATTAAGAGAAATTCTCTTGGAGTGTTTATGGGTGCCATGTTTGTTCCCGAGCACTTATGGGACTTCTAGGGTTGAGTGTGGGTGAGCTTGAAGAAATGCTTGGCAGTACTTTTGTGCTGTAGCCATGAGGCGACTTTGAGCATCCAAGCATGAATTGTGGTGATCGGTGGTGGTGATTCGTGGTGCTGTTTCGTGTGGTGGCTGCGTTTGGTGCTTGTGCTTGAGTTTCTTCGTGTTCTTGAAGCAATAAGAAGGTGTTTGCTGTGTTCGTGATAGAGTGGTAGGCTCTTCTTTTATGTCTCATTTTGTATTGTTTATTTTGTTAGAAAGAGAGAGCATCGCTCTTGTGTGAGTTTTATTTGATTGTTTTGATTTCATTTGAGTCGGTGAGATTTTTATGATAAGTTCGTCAAACCTAGAGAAGAGGAGACAACCCAGTGATTGGTCAGTAAGACTTGTAATAAGTTTGTTAAACCTGGTGAAGGGGAGATTACTTAATGATTGATCAGTGAGGCCTTGTATTGCCTTAGTAAGGGGTATACTGTGATTATAGTGATTTCGTTGGTGATAGTGGTGAACCTGAATTGTCGTGGACGTAAGTTGTACACATTGTGTGACTGTACCATGTATATCTTGTGTTTGTAATTGCTTAGTTGGTTTTTCTTGTGTTGTTTTTGTCATAACAAGTGAATTAAAGAAGGTAAAAAGGAAAGAATTTTGAGAAAGCACTGATTCACTCCCTCTCTCAGTGCTTGTAATGGGACTAACAATTGGTATCAAAGCAAGGTTGGCGAAATAGGTTTAACAACCTGACAAGGTCAAGTTCTTCAAAATTTCTGGAGTTTTTTCCTCATGAGTTTCGAAGGTACAAGCTGGACCAGTGCGCCTATCTTTGGTGGATTCAATTACCTAGCTTGAAAGAAGTGTCTGCTAAAGTACTTGGGTTCTCTTGGAAGAGATGTACGCAAGTGCGTGAAAACCGAGTACAAGGCTCCCGATGAAAAAGCTGAATGGACAGCCACAGATAACAAGAAGTTCGAGATCGATTCTAAAGCATCCACGGCCATCATGTTTACCTTAGTAAAGATGTTTACTCTTGCAAACGAGATGTGGGAAAAGCTGGAGAGTTACCATGAAGGAAATGAAAAAGTCAAGGAGGCAAAGCTTCAAGTTTTTCAAAGTAAGTTTGATCAATTAAGAATGTCTGATAAATAATCTATTGTAGAATATTTCGGTAGAGTCATCGAGACCATGAATTCTATAAGGGGACTTAGAGAAAAGCCGGAAGAAAAAACCGTGGTGAAAAAGATTCTTAAAACACTTCCGGCCTGCTATTGTAGCAAGGTGTCTGCAGTTGAGTTTACTTGCTTTGATGGTGTATTTTCGTTGCATGAAAAATGACATAGATCCTCCTCGGCTGGGTACAAGGCTCCATACTGGTCTATGATGTGAAGGTTATGTCCCTTGGACAACTAGCTTTTCAACAGGGTGTAAAATATCAAGACTTAACCCCTTTTGTTGTAGTTTTCATCCAAGTCTTTAGTGGTCTACCCTTAGCATGCACATCTCATTTTCTGACCATGGGCTCATTGTACTTGAAAAAAAATCAAAGGAAGCGTTATAGTAACCGTTGCTTTTGGTTTCTGTGTTACTGTGGGTTAATGCTGTTGTTTGATGATTGTAGTTTAACTAAAAACATGAAAGGATGGTTAAGAACTGCACTATATTTTTTTGGATGTGTAAGCTTGTATGTGAAGCAAAGCCACATATGGCTCCTTTCTAATCTATAAACTTCTTTTAATGTTTTCTGTCCTACTTCATTTTATATTTTCATCTTTTCTTCATTGGGTGAATCGGTGAGATCGAAATCGATGATTCAATGCCTCTCGCGATTTTTCAGCTCTTCACCAATCTCTTCGTCCGCCTTCCACATCTTGTTCCATGGATTGTGTTCGACTGCACCGGTTAAATGGCTTGCTTCTCGTCCTTGTTCTCTTATGGGCTGCTACCACATATTTATTCAATGTGGCATTCACAGTCCTCAGTAAGAAATTGCCTCAGGTAATCCTCTCGAAAATTGGCTTATGGCATTACCCTATCCCTTGATTTTATCTACTTGCACGACTCTTTCTTGTTGTTATTGGTAGTCTTGTGAGTGGTGTTTCCCTATACATAATGGAGACGGACAATTGACACGGGATGATTATACCATAAAAGGTTAGAGCTAATGGTCAATTAATGGACGACAAATTGCATGAATTCATAATTTTTACAAGAAGATTTATATCTCATATTGAAAATAGATAAAAGAAAAGTTTAGAGGCGAAAAAAGGGTTAAAATTATTTAAATTCATAAATTCATGGTTTCTAAATTTAGGCGATTCAAATACAATGAGATCCGATTGAATTATCGAGTTCATTGATTATGAGAAATCCCACCTAAGTATTTGGTATAAGATTAAATTCGGACCAAACTAAATTATGCATTATATTTGGATAGATATGATTGCATATGAAAGAAATTTATTAATGTTTACTTTTAGAAAATGTCATTTTCTTCTATAAACTTGAACTTAATTTATTTACGGCTAAGCAATACTATGGTGGTGGTGACTTTTCCCTCCTTAGTGAGGGTTAGATTTGAGTCATCATTACCCTAAACTGTATAGTAATTTTCTAGTTTCCTTTATCCAGGCTATTGACATCCTTTGTAATAATAAACAAGAGAACGTAATTTATTATAATTATTATTTTTGCACGTCATGTTATTATGTTAATTTATATCATTACTAAAACACATAAATAAAAATATTATTGATTTTATAGAAGCATTTTTTTAATAAATCTCTGCTTCTTATTTTAAAAATCTTGTAAAATGAAACTGAAAAAATAAAAATTTAAAATTATAAAATTAATTGAAGTCAACTTGTTTCCTTTTTAAAGATAGGTAGTAAAAACAATAAAAGAAAAACATTTGAGTAAAGAACGAGCAATAGAAGTATTGGGCAGGAAAAGAAGGAAGAGGAGAGGGGAAATACAGGAAGCGGGGGAGAAAGAGTAGTATAAGTAGCGAAGCGAACTCATTAAAAATTAGGTCACATATTTGCTAAATGCTCAACAAATCTTAAAATTTTGGTTGAGAGTTCGTCAAACTAGCAATTAAAGGGCGGAGGAAATGAGTCAAAAAGTGGATATTATTTAGCGATAAATTTATTTTTTAACATTATTTTGGGGAAAAAAAACCGATACCAAGTTCTATTATTATTATTATTATTATTATTACCCTTGTAATTTTAAAGTGGTAAATAGGAAATGGTACATGTGGTGGAATTGTTCGGTTTTTCCTGTAGATCATGTCAAACCATGCCAGGTGTTCTACAGCAAAGAGTAGCCCATGAAGGCTGGCCTTCTTCAGTAAGAGAAGAAACCATTAGCTTCCTCTTTTCGACCGTTCATCTCCGTGATTTGTTATACATGCGAAAACATTGGTTGTTTCTTCTTGTGATGGTCTGATGGGGTGAATTTTCGGAGCTAAGGGTGTTTTTTGTATCAGATTTGAGGGCCGTTCCTTGAGCGGCTGCTGATGGGGTCCTATATCCACTTGGTTCTTCTTTTCCTTTTATGCCTCTACTTGAAGAGGCCACTCGGTATTATTAGGGCCATTTTCGATAAAGCTTTTAGGCTTCAATTTTTTTTTGCATCTATTAAGTATCCATCCATTGTTGAATTTATAAATATTCTTGTCAGATTTCATTGGATTTGTCGCATGGGACCGTCAATGGCAGGTTAGTGGCTGTCCGTACGATTGTATGACCTGTTAGTTTATAGATGTTAGTAGGAAATGAATTTTCCCTTCTCCTCTCGCCATCACATCTTTCCTCATTTCTCTTTTTTTCCCATCTAATAAACGATGAAATGCACTTACTACCGTTGATTATATTTGACTCCCTGTGCCTTGGGTTGCACTTATTGGAACAATTATATATTCTTTATTTTTTGGAAAATTGTACTATGTGCTTTGAGACCCATTGATGCCACCATGCCTTCAGTGTTTTTTTTTTTACTTATTTATATAAGGGAAAAAAATTAAAAAATTCAATTAGCCAGCCTGAAAGTAATTCTTGGTCGTACTGTATTGGAGATTCTCTGTCGTGCTGAATTGTCTAACTATACACCAATGCGTATGGACAAAGTTGGAGTTACCCATTAAAGCGTTTAGTGTTAAAAACTTGACAGATCTCCTTGCTTGGTCCTTCTTTCTGGTGTTTTCGTTTTGCAGGCTTATGTGCCGTTGGATTACTTGCATATGTTGGCTACATTTTGGATGCATTCCCTTCAATGTTTAACTTAAATGGCCTACTTTTCATCTTTATTCTCTTATACGCTGCTAGCATATATGTATTCAATGTGGCTTTCATAGTTGTCAATAAGAAATTGCATCAGGTAATCCTCTCTCACTATGAATTTTTGGATTTTAAATTCGAATTGTTATAATGGTTCTTTGTTTTTGCGAAGTTGTTGTTTGCTGGACATGAAAATTTGGGAAACCATTGGCTCACGACATTACCCTATCCCAAAATTTTATCTACTTGCACAATTTTGTCTTGGGATTCTTGTTGCCATTTTGTAATCTTATGAATAAATATGTTTTCTTGTACATGTCTGATGGAGACCAACAGTTGACATATGATAATTGTGCCATAGAAGGTAAGAGCAATATAGATAACTTGAACCTTTGGGACTAATGGATGGGTATAAATTTGCTTGCATGCTTTTGCGGTTTGCAATCACGAGTTTGATATCCTGTTCTTATTTTCAGCAGTTATGCGGCATGTTCCCCACCCTATTTCATGCTCGCTTGTTTCTTGTCAAATGCAATGCCATACACCGACAAGAAACAAAAGCTGACCAGAAGGACTAAATTCTGCAATGGGATTTGCTTAGTCCTTGTGTCTATATGCGTTGTATGGGCCCCTATGCTAGCAAAAGATCTTAGGGACAATCCGGCGGTTCATTTTGGTAAATCTAGTAGTTAAAATCCTTATCCATTTCACTATGATTAAATCTGATTTGTTTACTGGAAAATCTTGCCGCTATTAGCAATGTGTACTAGAGAATTTATCAATCACCACACATGCTGTTTGACACGAAAGTTGGTAAGACCCTTGAACCCTCGTGAATCTGAAATGCTGAGGGTAATGCTTATTGTTGGGTAATAAAATCCCGACCGAATAGAGCAAACAGTAAATAAAGGAAATTGAAAATAAAATGGACACAGAAATTTACGTGAAAAACCCTTTCGAAAAAAAAAAACCACAGGCAAGAAAAAAAAAACTCTACTATAAAAGAGTATTACAGAGGAAGAGATGAATGAGATGATTAGAAGGGGAGGAGGAGCCTTTCTTTTATAGGCTCTCTCTCCCTTTCCCTTTTCATATGATTTTCGATATGGAATTCCCACAGGAATAGCCCACAACACTTATTTGGTTAAGAGCATAGATGGGATACTCCTCCGTCCGTTTGCCTCCTTAATTTTTTATTATTATTTCTCTGCTGCCTTAATTTTTTTAGGGTTTTGTTGGTATCATC
Organism: Santalum album; assembly: GCA_034195605.1. Classification (NCBI taxonomy): domain Eukaryota; kingdom Viridiplantae; phylum Streptophyta; class Magnoliopsida; order Santalales; family Santalaceae; genus Santalum; species Santalum album. The sequence continues at coordinate 25,148,708 of CM067259.1, forward strand.
CTATTTTTCGTTTGTTTATGAAATGTTCTTCCAATGTTGTTTTGTTGGACCCTTTCTCTTTGGGATTTTCTTCGAGTATGATCAGCAACGAACAGAACCCGTACTACTGGAATCCATTAGAAACTAACAGTAGAGTGCGGCCACAGTCGTCCATTAACAAAAGCAGAATTCAGAATTAAATGTAGACAGTAAAACCCGAAAATCAAAATAAGAATGATCAGCAAATCAAGCAAACTGCCGGGGGACGGATGGCTAGAGCTGCTCAAGAGTGGAGAGGTTGGAGACCCTACTAGGACCGGCGGCATTGCTCTGAACCGAAACGGCATATATTCACAACTAGGGTTCAAACAGGGCCCTCTCCGAAGCAAAGGACGCCTAATTCGATTGTCCCCACCCAACAAGGAGAAAAAAGAAAAAAGAAGAATAAAGGAGATCGGTCAAATCAAGCAAACTGCCGGGGACGGATGGCTTGAGCTGCTCAAGAGTGGAGAGGCTGGAGGCCCTACTGAGACCGGCGGCATTGCTCTGAACCAAAACCTCGGGCACAGATTCACAGGTAGGGTTCAAACAGGGCCCTCTCCGAAGCAAAGGGCGGCTACTTCGATTGTCCCCGCCCAATACATGGATTCGAGATGGAAAAGCCGTCGACGGCGCGGAGGAGTTCTGGAGGAGAACGAGAGGTTCTGGAGACAGCCATGTGCAAATAGGGAGGAATTGAAGCCCTGGGGGAGAGAAATGTGATAAAAATGGAGGAGAGGGTTATTGCGGGGGGAAATAAAAGCGGAAGTGAAATCGAGGTTCACCCCCTGCGTTTTTATTTCTGTGTTTTCGCGCCTTAACACGTACCAGGGCATAGAAGGGAGAGAAATCGTGAAATGATATGCGTTTTGGTAAAAATGAGGTAAATATAGAAAATTTTGAAAATGTAAGGTATATTGAGAAAAAAATTCCTCATTTAAAGTATACTAAGAAAAAACTCGAAATTCTCCCACTTGCCTGCCTCGATGTGGAGGAAAAGATCAAGGTGATCATTTGTCATGCCAACCACTTGCCTTACCAATGTAGACGCCTAGGCCCTTATATATATATTTAAAACAACACAAACAAACCTCGGTCGATTTGGTATAAACAACACAACTAAACCAACATTTTATTTTTCAACTTCATTGTTTAAAGAGATTGAAGTGTTGGAATTTTTTTATGGGGAGAAAAAAATCTTAGTTGTATCTTGTTTTCTTTTTGCTCAAATCTCCAATTTTGCCCCTTAATTCTTCTCGGCATATGATTCAAAGGGAGTTTCCCTTTTGGTTGAGGCTTCCTCACCCTCACCATATCAAAGAGAAAGAACACGGATGAATGAAGGAGAAGAAGAAAGGAAAGAGCAAAGGAGAACCATTTTTCGTGGATAGAAAACTAAAAAAAAAAAAAAAAAAAGGAGAGATAAAAAAAAAAAAGAATAACAACGGTCAGCAGAAACCTCATGTGCCCAATGAAATTTGTAGCCAATCATAAAATGAGACATAATGGTATTTCACCATTTTTGGGGATGCAAGGCTCGGCGGTGTGGAGTCCACCCCTAAATATGAGGAATCAAATTTAAGTGTGATTGTTTTTTTTGAAATGAATAGCATTACTTTTCTTTTTTTATGGGCTCTCCTGAACGAGTGAAGTCATTCTTTTGTTTATTTTTAATTTTAATTTTTTATTAGGAATTTTGAGTCTCGTTTTTTTTTTTTTTTTAATGGGCTCTCTCTTATCAACCACGTTCCTTTTTATTTTAGTAGGACACTTACAAGGCTATGTTTTTTTTTTTTTTTTCTTGGGTGGAACACATGAAAATATTATAGGAAATTCAAAATTTGAAGATAATGGAATAACACATACCTTTATTAAATTTCTTGAAGTCTACATAAAAAAGTATTGTATATTTAGGGCGTTGGACGCATTGTGGACACCTAGCTGTCCAGCTCATCTCCTGGGCGCATGGCCAATGCTTCGAATCGCTTTGCCGCCTTGATAACTATGAACACAATATATTTTTAAAAAATATAGTCCTATTTTCCTATTCCTAATCTTTCACAATTTTTATGGATCACTTAAATTTTAAAAAGAGAAAAGCAGGAAATAACTCGTAATGATTTTTGGAGCAAATTGAAAAGATAATATTTTATAAATATTAAAACAATTGAGGACAACTTGTTTCCTTTTTAAGAAAGGTAGTAAAATACCAAAAAAAAAAAGAAATATTTTGGGAAAGAATGAAGAATAAAAGAAAAGTACTTACAAAAAAAATGAAGGAGGGAGGAAAAGGAGAAGGGAAGAGAGTAGAATAAGTGGAGAAGGGGTTACATTCTGCATGGAGAAAAATAGATTGGGGAACATATTTATTTGCAAATATGATTTACAAAATCTGGAAGGTAGTTTTACCAAAAAAGTATTTTTAGAAAGCAAATAAGATTTTATTTCTTCTAAAAGCGAAAACATTATTTTAAGAAAAAATTACTTTTCATTTTTCAAAAAAATAAAAATTATTTTTAAAATGGCAGTGAGAGTTTTATAGTTAGTAAGATAAATTTCTTTTATTAAATTTCGTTTTCTTTTTTTATGTAAAACAATTGAATAAAATTTCTTTCCTTTTTAAAATTTTGGTAATAAATATAACAAAAGCAATTTTTAAGAAGAGTGTAGAATAAATGAAGGGGTAGGAAAATAGAAGCGAGAGAGCAGAACGAATGAGGAAGGAAACTCATTAAAAATTGGGTCGCACAGTTGCCAATTGTGCAACATAATCTTCGAATTTTACTTGCGCATTGAATAGGAAAATAAGAAGGGAGAGAATAGAATAAATGAAGAAGGAAACTCATTAAAATTGAGTCACGCATTTATGCCAATTGTGTAACAAAATCTTCAAATTTTAGCTACATGTTTGGCAAACGCACAACTAAAGAAAGTGGTTTAGTTTGGGACCGATTCAAAAGTAAATATTACTTGAAAATAGGTTCGTTGGTCTAATCGTTGGGTCAATAAGATTTATATTATATGCCCTAATAATAATAATAATTATGCACATATTTTTAAAGAAAATTTCTATAAAATGATCAATAAAAGAATAAAACTTATTGAAATAGCTTCAAAACTTATAAATTTTATGAAGACGATCAAGCTGCTTTGTAAAAGAATAACAACAATGATAATATAAAGATAAATAAAAACCTAATATAACATGAGAGATGTTATCAAAATATCATGAATTTATAGTTATGTTTTGATGATTGGGTTATTTTAAATGTTGAAAATATGACATAAGGATTTTCTCAAACTTGATAATAAAATACTACTCACCTTTATTTAAAGTATGTAATTATACTTACTATATATATATATATATGTATGTATATCAATCTATTATTTAGTAACATGTAACCATTATTTTAATTAAATATAAATATGATTTATTTACAAATAATATATATATTTAAAATAAATATCTTCTTATTACTTAACTATTATATTATAAATAATGCGTTTAAATTACCTTTCATTTGAACCCATCAATTCTTTTTGTTAGAGATGTTCTTTATTTGTGAAAAAAAAAAATTGGGTTCAAACCTCATGAAGTGCATCTTGAAGGATTTTTAGCCCTTTTATATGAGACCAAGTTTGGATCGGGTCAATGTATAAGTCACCGGATCACAGGTCAACCCGTCAGGTCGCAAGTTTGACCGTATCAAAATATAAATTGGGTTGATGTTCAACTCAATCCTGATTAGGACCCGTGTTGGTGGGTCACTAGTTCGACCTACCAGGCCGAGCTGAGACTGGTTGGATAACAGTAATTGTGTAGCATGTTCATTCAATAAATTTGGCAACAGTCCTGATTGACCAACAAGCTGTAGCCAGACAAGTATTGAAAACATTGTAGACCTCGTTGGTCTTCTTACAATGCTCTATTTCGCCATGTCCTATTGTTGATTAGCATTATTTTAAATACCTATCTATTATGTTTATCTTATAACACTTTAATATTATACTTTTCAAACCAGACTACTACCCTACCCACTGCCACCCCTTGTACTGCCCGAGCTAACAAACTATCCACTAAAACATTTCTTGCTTGTATCATTCTATTAAAAGTAGATTTGGTAGCTAAAATTTTAGGCAATATCTGCGTAGAAACTGTACGCTTACTCTATTGAACATGAGAAATTATACACATGGGAATAGAAAATCAAACCAAAGACCTACCACGATCCACATAGCCATTTCACAATAATTCATCATTTAGGAATCACTAACTTCTTATGAATAGAGAATTGGTAATAAATAATTATTCCCATAGATCATGAGTGGAAAAAAATAACTAAATTTGAAGGGTAAGCATTTTCCTAGAGATTTTTATTGTATCAATCTATTTTTGGATGATTCCTATTGAAACATATACTCAGGTGTGGGTAGAAGACAAACGATTTCAAAGTGAACTCCTCATTCATTAGATAGAGAAGATCATTAAGATTTTGTGATCTGCACTATTGGACTTATTCCAATTCTAAGATCTAAGATCGAATCCGTATATCAATACTAATTCAATCCAAGATCTCTATCTTTACAAGTGGAATTCGAATTGTTGATGAATAATTCCACATATGGAAAGAATTTTACAACAAAATTACAAAAGACTTATGTGACACAAAACTAGTAAAAAATATTTTAATAAATGATAAAATATACTCTTATAAATTTGTGCCACTAAAGCTTTTTGTAATTTTGTTATAAAATTCTTTATGTTCATAGCATTGCTCATCCTTGATTTGGCCATGAGCTAAGTATTTCATAGGACTAAATTAGGCTTCGTGAAGAAGCTTCAATGGTATGTACCATTCTTTTCTTCAAGTTTAAGTCTCATTTATCTTGAACCTTGAAAGAAAAATTCAAGCAATGTGTTACTCGTGCAATATTTAAGTTACAGAAAGCAAATATTCCCATCAAAATATGAGTCATGTAGGCAATTAAATATGCAAAAATAACACAACCTTCAGTACTACATTACCTCAAGCGCATCAAGTTTAGAACTTTTCTTCTGAAAAAGAAAAAACAAAAAGATTTTAAAAAGCTACTTAAACCAAAGAACTGGGAATGCTAATTAAAACACATAGCACTCTCTGAATGAAGCAAGTTCAACAAATAGTTATATGAAATAAGTAAGAAATTTCTTAGATTTCTTATATATGAAGGAGACAAGCAGTCTATAGCTGGACCCTATTCTAAAAATTCTAACCACATGAATTGAAAGAAAATTTTAAAAAAATGATAATATACTAATTTTGATGTAAATTGTGCCAGCAGACACTTATCATCTAAATTGTAAAAAAATCAGAATAGTAAGAACAGTTTAAATCTCTTGATATTTCACCATTTTAATTAGGAGCCTATACATCACTAAACTATATAAAAGTTAACAAATCCTCATATTTTTATTTTTCCATTGTTTTTTCAATTCGTATAATTAGAACTTTTAGAACAGAGGCCAAGTAATAGGTGCTTGCCTCTTTCACAGATAAGGAATAGACTCCTTATTTCAATAATTTTATTTGGTTACTGAACAACCATTAGTTTTTTATATGAATAAATAATTGAATAAACTACTAAAAAAAAGAAATCCTTGCTACAGCACTGAAATACTGGATTCAACATCCGCATTGTATGGCAACTGAAATGGACCCATCAAAGGAAAAATCATGATTTCTTTTTCGCTTTGGATGCAGAAAGGCATACCCATGAATTGGACAGCTATATTGTCACACGTAATTGAACCATAGCAGACGAAAGTGTATGATCTGCAAAAATCATGATAGTTATGTTTAAAGAACATTCCATACCATTCAAAATTATGTGCTTACCGAATTCATATAACAATAGCAATCTTCAAAAATGAAAACAGAAGTTGTAACTGTTCCTTATAGAAGGGGCTGAGCTCTGGTAAAGACAAATACTCCTCCACCCCCGATAGCACGGCCCAAAAGCATGTTGTTATCTAGATATGATAGATAATATACACCCCCAACTGATTGCCTGCAATTTGATAAATGCTCCAAAGTCATGCAAAGGAGTACATGCAGGAACTCATAAGAACCCCCAGTACACACTCCTATGTTTTTATTTGCAAATAATGACTAGTACAATTCCAAGATATACCTATCTGAACTTCTCACAGGGATTTGAGCTTTGAAACTATGAATGAACTGCAAGAGCTGCACATTATCATTGATTTAATTGCTAAAATAACTCATGAGTGCATCACAAGAAAACAAACAAAGATACACCAACATAGCGTACGAATATCCCAATGAATGATCAGGAAAACCAAGGTCAAGGGAAAAAGAACAAGAAATATGGCTATAAATTATAATACACAGCTTTACAATCAACTCTTTCTCTGGATCTAGGGGGCCTGGTTTATCATAGCTCGAATATAGCTTTCTTATGCAAGCAGTCTTTTATCCTTTTTGGCCCCATGCAAGACAATTGCTTTAACGGGGTTATCCTGGGCCGAAAGTATAACAGATGATGGCCCCTCGAACAAGAGAAGGTACAGGTAGAAACTTCTCAGCTATCTCTTACAGACCAAAACTAGGGATATCAACTCTAAGTATATTGACTTGAATATTCCAAGGTGTTGGCACTCCATATGGATCAATAACAAAGCATAGTTTCAAGACCAGAATTTAAAACTGCCAAGAAAAAGTATAAAGAAAAATGCAGTGATACAGCTTAATCACCTGTAGACTCAAAAATGATCTTGGCAGTATTGCAGGAGCAATTAGGGCCTGCAACTCTTCACTGATGTTTATGTTTTGAACACTTATCTATCAAAACACCGTAAAAGATTCAGTTAAACTAGCAACAAATCTGAGTTATGAGCAGCAAACTAATATATAGACTACACAGATTTATGATAGCTTAAATGTTCACTTGCCCAGCCAAAAGGGGCCTCTTCATTTACAAATCTTACAGCATAGGGCACGAGTAGAGCTAAATGTCACAAAAAGAATGATATCAGTGATAATAAACTTTACCACATGGCAAGGCACTCTGACAGATGAAGCTCCCACTGTGAATGAACTACAACTACATGATTTCAAAAAGCAGACATTCTATGATTGCAAGCAAGTGAATGAAACAATCAACAACCATAGTAGGAAGAAAGTGATATTATGTTTCTATTTCAAGTTGAGGCATCGAAGTAGCCAATATCCATTAATTAATAAACAGTATATCTGTAAACCTGTAACATCTCAATATTTTTATAGGTAATGTTATAGTTCAAAAGAAACTTGAGAAACCAACCTCTTCAAACTGAAGAAAGATGTTCCGCAGAGAAATGACTGAAAACTTAGCAGACACAAGCAGTGTAGCCCCATCTTGCTCCTGCAAAACAGTTGACCACAAATTTCAGTACGGAAATCTATTTTCTGAACTGGTTGACGGGAAAATGAAGAAGGCTGAGAAGAAGGTTCCGACCCGTAGTGGAGAGGAAAAAATAAACCGAAGTTCACCTCAAGCAAACCTGGAACGCTCCACCGGACAACATTACGGACAATTCCCTCACCAGATTGATTCCCACATTCAAACTTTTGATAGATTTGGCCCACCTATTTCCATATACATGCACAATAAGAAACACAAAACACAGAATAAGGAACAAGATTCGGAGTTAGTTTTTCCTTTTAATTGCTAAAACCTCAAAGAAAGGAAGCCTTGCAGCAGCATCCAGAAGAACAAGAACATCAGGCGCAGAAGTATACTGCAAACGCCATGTCCCATCCAACTTTGCCAGGTCGATTCTGATGCCGGCGTCGAATCTTTCTACGCTCACCTGTTAAACACCCAATTTCGAATCATTGCTAATGCAGATTACGGTATATGAAATGGAAAAAGAGAGCGATTCACGTAATGAAACGAAGGAGACACGGACGAACAAGGGCCTCCTCTATGGAAGATCGTTCATCGGCTGTTACAACGAGACCGCGCTGTGTCTCCTGTACCGCGCTCAACAGACTGTGCTTCCTGTTCTCCAATTCCCACAAAACCTCATTCCTCTCCTGAAACGTGAAATCCCCAAATGTTCAAAAGAAACCCCAATGAAATTTCTAATAGGGCACTTTTCAGAAAGTGAGCGATAATCAATAGGGAAAAAGAAGACGGGAGAGGAAGAACAAACCTGTACGGCGGGGGTCGTCGCCGCCACCGGAGTTGACAAAAGCGGCAGCGACGATCTCAGCGTAAAGGGATGCGCGGCGGAGGAATTAGGGTTTCCGATCGAGAGGAAAGGGTTCTTCTTCAAAGACTCGGCGTGGCGTCTGTTCCTTCCGGTCGGAAGACATGAGGACGCAGTTGGGACCAAAGACGCCATTTTTATTTTTTATTTTTTTCCTCACCTTCCTCTTATAAAATAAAACCATTTCTTCTACCATTCTTTCTTTTTCTTCTTTCTCAATTTCTTCTTCGTCAGTCAAAGCCCTTTTCTTACTCCCTTTTTATTAAATAAATGCGAAAAAAAGAAGAAAAAAGTAGTGCTGTGATGACAAGTGTCCTTTATAAATGGAATAAAAATTATTTTCAAAAGATAATAAGTAAATTGATTTATTCCGGAAAAAAATTACAAAATAATTATTTTATAAAATAATGTAAACCATAATTTTACTTTTCCTTTTCAAGTTATTCTTATTCATTTTATTACTATAAAAACAGTCGAAAAGGAATATAATTAGTGCAACAGTGACTGAATCTGAATCATTAAGCAATATAATTAGTGCAAATATCATATTTAGAGCTTCATCAACTCACTGTTCTTGAAGCGGCGTCCAATCAGATGAGGGGAACTTCTTTGGATTGATGCTTGCGTTCCTAGAAGATCAACAACTGAAAATGTTAGGGATGGCAAAAGGGGAAGAGATGAAGGCAAATAAAAGAGGACATGAGAATGCAAATGTATAATTAACAATAATCATACTGGACTATCATTGACACCAATTAGATGCTCAGAAATCAGAGCTTCAATGCCTTCCTTGTCAATGACTAACACCTCTGGAGTCCCCTTAGCCAATGTTGAGCATCCCATGTTTTAAAGAAGCATAAAACTATCAAATAGAACGCGGGGGCCATATCAGATACAAAACTACATGTAATTTGAATTCACGGGCAAGGAAGCAGGAGCTATAGAAAATGTCATCTCCATGTTAATATGTACTACGTTTTGCATGAAAGTAGTCTACAACCCAACCATACAGCCTGATCAAATGCGGTTTAGAGCTGTATGTAGACTCTTCAAACCATAGATTTCGGAAGCCATGCATGTTGCTCTTTAGGTCGCTAGAGGAAGCGTAGTGCATCTCAAAGAAATTCTATTGTACCAAATGCATAAAGAGAGATTTGGGACCAGAAAGCATAAAAATTGAACATAATAATAATAAAAAAAAAGATCGGTAACACATATACTAGCTTATCTACTAAAAATCTTATTCCTTCGCCCGTCAAGGTCAGTGAAGTTAATGCTATACAACCAAAAGGTAAATCACATGAAATTGTTGAGGTCACAATCCCACATCGAAAATATTAAAGAATGGAATGACTCTTGGAACCTCTAAAATGTTCACAATCCCGCATCGAAAAGTGTAAACAAAAGAATGACTCCTTGAACCTTATAAAAGCGGATCCCCTCTTCTATTTTCAAAATACATCGAGAATTATCTCTCTTGTAAAATCCTTTCTCCCTTGTATTTAGGTAGAAAAAGGTATGAGCGAGAAGTTACTCATAAGAGTGCTTGTGAGAGAGGAGTATGTATTATTTTCTCCATATAGTGAAGATCTGCAGCAGCTCCCTGGACGTAGCCTATTTCGGGTGAACCACGTAAGTTCAATGTTGCTCTCTTTATTTATTTTACTGCATTTCATTTTCAGTTTATTTCTGTTATCGCTTCAATTATCTATTCTCGAGGGCATTTCCGCAACAATTGGTATCAAAGCTTGGTTTAAGGTTCTTTTGGGAGCTTGATAGCAATTTAAGAAGATTTTGTCTAAAGAGGCTGGTTTTTAAGTGGGACCGTTGTGACCCCTCCAGTCTTTCCTCAAAATTTTTCTTATTCTGTCTAAAGAGGCTGGTTGTTTGGGCCAGGTTTTGACCCTACCAATCTTTCCTGGGAACCTTGGAATTGCTACAAACTTGGTATGAAGCGATGGCCGGAGGTGAAGGATTAGGACCCGGGATCAACAAGTTCGATGTTACAAACTTCTTATACTGGAGAATGTAGATCAAAAATTATCTATACAGTAGAAAATTACATCAGCCTTTGTCGAGAAAGAAACCAAAAAAAATGGAGCAAGACAAGTGGGATACACTTGATCGACAGGTGTTGGGCGTGATTCGGTTGACACTGACAAAGAACGTTGCTCATAACGTGGCAGAGGCAAAAACAACTGTAGAGATGATGAGCATTCTATCAGATATATACGAGAAGCCTTCGGCAAACAACAAGGTACATCTTATGAAAAAGTTGTTTAACTTGAAGATGGGAGAAAGAATGTCTGGTACCGCACATGTTAATGAGTTCAACACGATCGTGACACAACTCACTTCTGTTGAAATTAAGTTTGATGATGAGATTCGTGCTCTCATATTTTTGGCTTCCTTACCAAACAGTTGGGAACCTATAAGAGCAGCGGTTAGTCATTCTATTGGCAAAGGAAAATTGCAATTCAATGATGTTAGGAATTGAATTCTTTATGAGGAAGTGCGACGAATAGATTCAGGTGAAGGAACATCAAGTTCTGCTTTAAATGTCGAGAATTGGGGCAAAAACAATGAGAGGAATTCTAACTGAGGTTGCGGCAAATCCAAGTTGAGGAACGGCAGAGACAGATCCAGAAATGGAAGAAATTGAGAATGCTGGAATTGTGGCAATAGTGGTCACTTAAAGAAAGATTGCAGGGCTTTGAAGAAGAATAAAGGAAAGCTCAACAACAACACCGCCAATGCAGCCACTGCTGAGGAACGTGATGCGTTACTATTGTCAGTAGACAACTGTCTTGACTCTTGGGTGATTGACTCAGGAGCGTCATTCCACACTACAGCAAATTGAGACGTTTTGGAGAGCTATGCTGCCGGTGATTATGGTAAGGTTTACCTGGCTGATGGTGAGCCCTTAGACATTGTTGAGATTGGTGATGTTAAGCTGAAGATACCCAACGGATTTGTGTGGAAGATTCACAAGGTAAGGCATGTGCCCAAACTGATGCACAATTTAATTTCAGTAGGGCAATTAGATGATGAAGGACATCATGTGATCTTCAATTGTAGAGGTTGGAAAGTCAGTAAGGGAGCTATGGTTGTTGCACAATTAAGTATGTCTGGAACCCTTTATATTAGTTCCAGCTGCATGGATACCATAGTAGTTGCAGACAACGCCACCAACACCAAGTTATGGCATCACAGGCTTGGTCACATGAGTGACAAAGGAATAAAGGTACTCCATTCAACAAATAAGCTACCTGACTTAAAAACTATTGATTATAGTTTTTGTAAGGGTTGTATATTTGGCAAGCAAAAGAGAGTCAGTTTTTCAAAAATGGGCAGGGAGCCAAAAATAAGAAAGTTAGAGTTAGTTTATTCAGATGTGTGGGATCCTATAATAGAAACTTCCATTGAAGACTCGAAGTACTATGTAACCTTCATCGATGACTCAAGCAGAAAGGTATGGGTGTATTTTCTTAAGCATAAATCTGACGTTTTTTATGCTTTTAAGAAATGAAGAGCTATGGAAAAGAACGAGACAGATTTAAAAGTCAAGTGTCTGCAGTCAAACAATGGAGTAGAATACATCAATAAAGACTTAGTAAATTATTGTGTGGAGAATGGAATCAAGATAAAAAAGGCGATTCCAAGGACACCACAACAAAATGGTGTGGCTGAGAGTATGAATAGAACTCTCAACAAGCATGCTAAAAGCATGAGATTTCATGCAGGGCTGCTAAAAGCATTTTGGGCAGAGGCAATTAATGCAGCTGTTTATTTAATTAATAAGAGTCCATCCATGCCATTAAATTTCAAACTACCAGAAGAAGTTTGGAGCGGGAAAAAGGTAAATCTTTATTATCTGAAAGTATTTGGCTGTGTTTCTTATGTGCACATTGACTTTTCTGCTAGGGACAAACTAGATGCCAAGTCAAAAAGGTGTTTTTTGGTTGGCTATCGTGGACTTGAGTTTGGTTATTAGTTATGGGATGAGAAAACTCGGAAAATTATCAGGAGTAAAGATGTGATCTTCAACGAACACCTTTTGTATAAAGACAGGGACAACAACAACTCCAGCAATATAAGTAAAGATTCTGAGATGATTCCACTTAAAGATCTTCCTGAAATGGGAAGTAAGAGTCCTGAAAGGGAAGAACAGGAAAACGCAGTCCCAAGTAGGAGTTCTGAAAGAGAAGAACAGGAGAACGTAATCCCAGAAAAAATCCAAGCCACCCCTATTGTTGTAAGGAGGTCTAGCAGGGTCATTAGATTACCACAGAGGTACTTTCCTTCCTTACACTATATCCTTTTGACTGACAAAGACGAGTCAGAGAGCTATGATAAAGTCATACAGGCCAAAGAATCGGACAAGTGGGAGTTAGCTATGAGAGATGAGATGAAATCCTTGATATCTAATCAGACATGGCAATTAGCAGAATTGCCTAAAGGCAAGAAAGCCTTACATAACAAGTGGGTGTATCGTATAAAAGACGAACATGATAACAACAAATGATACAAAGTAAGGTTGGTAGTAAAAAGATTTCAGCAAAAGGAGGGCATTGGCTATAATGAGATATTCTCCCCGGTGGTGAAGATGACGACGATCTAGACGGTACTCACATTAGTGGCTCAAGAAGACCTGTTCTTAGAGCAGTTAGATGTAAAGATGGCCTTTCTTCATGGTGATTTGGAGGAAGAGATTTACATGAAGCAGCCACAAGGTTTTGAAGTACAGGGTAAGGAGAATATGGTGTGAAACTTCAGAGGAGCCTGTACAGTCTTAAACAAGTACCAAAACAATAGTACAAAAAGTTTGACAGTTTCATGGGTAGCAATGATTTCTCCAGGTGTTAAGCAGATCACTGCTGTTATATCAAGAAGCTAGGTAGCTTATATATCATTTTACTTCTATATGTTGATGATATGTTGATAGTAGGTGGATGCAAATGGGTGATTGACAAGCTCAAAAGGGAGTTGTCTGAAAAGTTTGCTATGAAGGATTTGGGTGCTATAAAGCAAATCCTTGGAATAAGGATCATCAGCGATAGTGATGGACTAAAATTATCTCAGGAGGACTATGTGAACAAAGCGCTGAGCAGGTTCAACATTAGAAATGCTAAGTTAGTAAGCACTCCTTTGGGAAGTCACTTCAAGTTGTCAAAGGAGCAATCACCCACCTCAAAGTAGGAACGAGATCATATGGCTAAGGTACTAAGCACTCCTTTGGGAAGTCACTTCAAGTTGTCAAAGGAGCAATCACCCACCTCAAAGTAGGAACGAGATCATATGGCTAAGGTACCTTATGCTTCAGCAATAGGTAACCTAATGTATGCCATGGTATATACCAGACTAGACATTGCACACGTAGTGGGAGTAGTAAGCAGGTACATGAGCAATCCAGACAAACAGTATTGGGAGGTAGTGAAGTGGATTCTTAGATATTTGAGAGGCACTGCAGGTTTAGCTCTAAGTTTCAAGAAGTCTTACTTGAAATTGCAAGGCTATGTGGATGCTGATATAGCAGGAGATCTTGATGGAAGAAAGAGTACTACTAGGTACCTTTACACAATAGGTGGGATGGTAGTCAGTTGGATTTCAAAGCTGCAAAAGATAGTTGCACTCTCTACAACTGAAGCAGAGTATGTGGCAGTAACAGAAGCAAGCAAAGAGATGATTTGGTTAAAGTCATTCTTGAAGAACTTGGTCACTCGTAAAAAGAGAGTGTGTTATATTGTGATAGTCAAAGTGCTATTCACTTAGCCAAAAATCCAGTATTTCATACCAAGACAAAGCATATACAGGTTCGTTACCATTTTATTGGGTCAACATTGGAAAATGGAGTGTTATCTCTACAGAAGGTTCTTGGGAGCAAGAATCCAGCCGACGTGTTGACAAAGGCGGTGACCATTGATAAACTGAAGCTGTGTACTACTTCAGTTGGCCTTCAAGCATGAAAGAAGGTGACGAGCTGCTGTATTGGCCAAGTGTGAAGATATAATTAAAATTAATCTTCAAGTGGGAGAATGTTGAGGTCACAATCTCACATCGGAAAGATTGAAGAATGAAATGACTCTTGAAGCCTTTAAAATGTTCACAATCCCACATCGAAAAGTGTAAACAAAGGAATGACTCCTTGAACCTTATAAAAGGGGACCCCCTTTTCAATTTTCAAAATACACCGAGAATTATCTCTCATGTAAAATCCTTTCTCCCTTGTATTTAGGTAGAAAAAGGTGTGAACGAGAAGTTACTCATAAGAGTGCTAGGAGAGAGAAGGAGTGTGTATTGTTTCCTCCATATAATGAAAATTTGCAACAGCTCCGTGGACGTAGCCTATTTCGGGTGAACCACATAAGTTCGGTGTCGCTCTCTTTATTTATTTTACTGCATTTCATTTCCAGTTTATTTTTGTTATCGCTTCAATTATCTATTCTCGAGAGCATTTCTGCAATAGAAATTATATCCTAATCTCATATGAGATTACCTCACCATGAATTCATCATCACAAATATGGAAACAAAAGCCTTTGAAAATTGAAATCGGAACAGGAAGGAACAATTCAATTCTAGCCAATGTCAACGCCTAACTAAAACATGTATCACTTCGGGAAAACAGGAATTATGTATTGACTATACGTTGGGTAGATACATCAACATAATAAATAAAATTGTGTGCTTACATTAATTGTTGGTGAGACCTAAAAATCTGTTGCTAAGTTTAGCAACTAGAGTGACACTAGCAGGAGAGTAAGGAAGAAGAAGAACCTGACACGACAAGTCCTTAGATTGATGTTTATTCCTCAAATCCTCATTCACTACGGCAATTAAAGGTTTTTGATGCCACAATGTCTTGAATAAGCTCCCAGAACCTGGCACGAAATGTAAAGAAAACAACACCAAAAAAAGGAACATAACAAACACCCTATCATACAATTGTTTGCTTCATCTTTCTCAAATGAATGTGACATTCTCAGGGTGACATGTCAAGCACCAATAAAGATTTGTCTTCTCTTGATTTCATATCCCACTATAGTTATACAAAATTAAATGAGAAAGGTTCAAATATCAAATATAACTAGCAACTTTTAGAATCACGTAGTCTTAATTAATTACATGATTACTAATTTGTCTTGAATCAGCAAGCGCATGTTATATTTTGATTGAGGTGTGCCCACATTTATGTGTACAAAAATAAAAGCAGATAGAGAATTAACATCATTCCTTGACACAATATCTTTTCTGGCAAGAAAATGATAGTAAGGGCGCAGGGAGGACTGAACCGAGGACAGAAGTGAAGTAAACAGTTTCCTCAGTTAACAGAAAAGGGAAAATTCGTAGTGGTCGTTACCAGAAATAAAATGCAGGAGATTTTTCAGAAAATTTTGCCTGCTGCAACGTAAGTCTCAGTAAGTGTTTTCACCTATATGACTAATCACTATAAATGGTAATCTCAAATGGTCGATTATGCTTGATGAAAAGGTGAACCATCAGCTTTGTACAGTAAGGATTGAGCATGAAAATTCTGTTTGGGCTTTTATTTAATTGGGTTAGGTGATGGTGCCAATTGGGATAGAAGACAAGCACGACACAATCTTTTTGGCAAAAAAAAATAGAAAAGCACGTTGGCCCTTCCTCTTGTTTTTGCTATGGTGCCTGAGAGAAACCGATCAACTATGTTAAAGGTAACATAAAAAGTCTCCTTCCATGAGTTTGAACTTTTTGTGTATTTCCATTAGCCAATCTGCAAGGATAACCCCCATTTTCTTATTCATCTCAGGCTGCAATCCATGCAGTCTTGAAATTGGTTCTCATTCTAAAATCACAAAATTATCGGATGAGCCAATAACTTTGAAATTATTTTCAGAAGATATACCATATAAAAGAATTTGGGGGTTAGGAAATACCTAAACTGCCTTGTAGAATTTGTACATATCTTTGACATACTCAACCACTGCCCACTCATTGTTTTTATCTCCTACATCAATGTTTTCCACCTTCGGTTATTTTGTCAAACTGTAATGTGATTCAATTAGAAACAAGGAAAGACCCGAAATGACTCCTGAAAGGAACCGCCAATATTGAATTCAAATGCTTTTAAGAGGATTAAAAAAATAAAATAAAAAACTCACCTTGCTTCATGCAGTAAGAACAGAAGTAGGAGCAGGGGCTCTCTGCCTTGCCCCTTCTTGTTCACAATCTTTTCTTTTTTAACCTCCTCCTCATATTAGAACTTCAATCACATTCTCTTCTTGGGGGTTTAATGGTAACTTTCTTCCAAACTGTCTTAAGTTCTGGTGGGGAAAAAAACAACAGGTTTAAAAGACTTCAAATATAAATTTTGTTGTTTTCAGCAGCCTGCTTATAAGCAAGTAAACACTCCTGCACTACAAACAGAATCAATGCATAAAGCCCAAACACACACACACACAGATACCTTGTAGCAGAGATCTGAGGAAGGGGTTTGCTCATTAACAAGTAAAAAATCATGCAATACAAGGGGAGCAGCCACTCCTAGCTGATATACGAAATTTGGTGACTATTCAACCAAATGATTGCAAGCCCCTTCCTTAGATCTCTCTCTCTCGCTCAACCACCAAGACCTCTTTCAGATCTGACTTGTTGAGGGACAGTTTTAATTCCCTAACTGTCTGAACTCGTATAACAAAATTATATGCATGGAAACTAAAAATAAAGCTCAAAAAAAGGAGGGACATGATATTTTGAGATTTGAAACACACAACTCACTTTTGAATTTGATTTGAAGGTACATCTTGCTGCAACTCATCTGGATCCGAACAGCCTGCATTATAACCTGGGAAGGATTTGCCACACCAACAGAAGCATACTCAATAACCAAAAAAGGACCTGGACGAGAGAGCTCAACCTGAGCTTTTATCACAAACTTTCCAACTTGAAGATCGACACACTTTGCAGCCTTTGTTATCCAAATTCTTCCCTGCACTCACAACCCATAATCATTTTCCAATGCAAACTAGATTCAGAGTTCAGAAATGGATAAAACTATTGATTACTGCTGAAGAAGATATCACAAACTGAAAACCTTATAGCTTCATAAGCACAAAAAACAAAATCCAACACAAAGTCACAAATTTAAAGAAGAGAGAGGAAGAAACAGAAAACCCCAAACTACTAGAGAATATACCCAAAAAGCAATCCAACATCAACTCACAAATTGAAAAGGGAGACAAATCCTAAACTACTGAAGAAGATTCCGCAAACTAAAACCCTAAGAAGTTCATAAACACAACATGAACCTACAAATTGAAATGAGAGATGAAGGCGAAGATGAGAAGAGAACAAAAGGGGAGAGGAAAATGACCTTGTGGGGATCCCTGCAAACACCATAACTGTTATAATCCATCTGACCAGCCAAGACATCGCCAGACCTCTGTGAGAGTGTCCTTTCAGGTAATCTGCTTCCACCACCAACAGCGGCGCTCAGCTATCCTCTCCCTCACCACTGCCACTGTTCATCCTGTTGTTGCTCTTTGAGACCACAAGTTTCCCGACTCGGCCGCTGGATTTAGGACTTTGAGGATAGGAAACGCAGGTCTGCCAGAAGGATTTCGTATGGATGGTTTAGTGTTTGGGTGAAGCGTTGGAGCTTGGTTCTTGTGCTGCTGGAGAGAGATTTTCCTATAAACTGAAGAGACAAACGTACAGAATCAATTCATTCTTCATTCAATGGTTCCCGAGAGTCAGAGAGGAGATTGAAGATTTACGATGTTTGGAACTCTGAACATGCAAGATGCAAGCACCATGTGGTGGTTCTTGAGAACCAGAAAGAGAGAGAGAACCCGAGAGATCTAAAGAAGACGAAAAGAGGAGAGAGAGAGTATTCCGAACGTGCAGGATGCCGTAGGGCTCCATTCGGGCCCATTAGGGTCTCTGTAATTGGAACTTCGTGTAATTTGAACCCCCCAATTCGGGAATTACTCGTGTGAAGCAATTTAAATCCGTAATAGAGAAGTTCGATAAAATTATATCCTATGGTGTACGGCGGCGCCGTGATGTTGTCAGCACAAGCGCGGAGGCGACGCGATCGCCCTCTCCTTCCTGGACCGCGGCCTCTCTCTCCGCGCGGTGACGGAGACACGGAGACTTCCCGTCAAGAAGCAATGGCGATCGGGATCAGAGAATCAGACTCTGCCTCTCTCTCTCTCAAGGGTTTCTCTGAAATGAGAAGCGGTGGAAGGCCGATCCCTTTGTAGCAGGAGCGAGCCTTCCATGTGCAACGGTCTTGTTCCCTTTTGAATTTTGACCGTTGATCATTCATAGATCGAATGGCCAACGAGATGCCTCTGTGTCCCTCAGGCGATCTCACGGCCTTTGTAATCATTGGGCGTATTAAGGTCTGAAGGTTTCATCTAAAGATGAAGTATTTATATTCTTATTTTTTGTATCCTATAGACGAAGAGCATACGCATTATCAAATGGTATAAAGGCATAAATATTTTAATATTCTTTCAATTCATATGGTTAAAGTTTTAAATTGATGTATGATTTTGACATTATTGGATGCAAAGTAAGCGCCCAATTGAGAAGCCTCTTGAGAAGCATTATTCATGTTATGTTTCAATTAAACACTTATTCTATTCTCACTCTATTCTATATTGTGAATAAAAAAAATAATTATATTTGAAAGTAATTCATGTCCAAAAATTCTAATGAAGAGAAAAAAAAAAGGAATTATTCAACCATAAAAGTGGGTTATATTAGACATCCAAGGGGATTTACCTAACAAATCAAAAGATAAACAGAGCTTCTATATTCATTGTCCATCATTAGTCGTTAGTTGTGCAAGGGTAATAAATTTTACCTGAAAATCATTGTTGTTAACTTTTGATGTTTTAGGAAAAGCTTCAACATTTTGAAAATATTCAAAAGAAAAAAAGAGAGAAAATAAAACACTAGAAATGGTGTAGGAATGTATCTCTTAAGTTAAGAGTAGTACTATTTGTACATCCTTTATATAACCTTCATACCGAAAGGGTAACGTATTAAAATATGTGTAATCCTTTTTTAGTGGTATTTTGATCAAATAATAATACAAAACCACACATATTCTGCCACGTAGCCACTTTTGATGTAAAAGTTGTGTAAAAAATATATAAATACCATTACTCCTTAGGTTACTTGTTATTTTTGGATCTCAACTCAAGTATGAAATTAAACTCGATATAAAGGTCGGTTAAATAACATATTAATGACACGTGGAGTTTATGTTGGGTCCAAGCGTATTAGGCTCAATCAGCCCAAACAAAAAGGATGGGCTTAATTTTTGACACAAGTCATGTTCAAGCTCATCCCATTATATTTTCGTATGATTCATCTTGCTTCCGGCAAGTCCAATCAAATTGCTCAAGGGAGAATATGGCATTTCTTTTTCGCCCTTCCTTTTTTTTTAGTTTTTATTTTTTTAACTAGAAATATAACAAACTGACGCTCTATCACGTCACAGGAAATCTTCTTTTATTTTTTAGATACCAAAAAATTCAAAAAAATTATTAAAAAAAGAAGGAGAAGAAGGAGAAGAAGAAGAAGAAGAAGAAGAATAGGAGGAGGAAAGTAAGAAGTAGGAGGATTTTAGTATTCCGAAAAATTATTGGGGGTATAAGCATAATTTTCCCGAGGCTCCCCAATTCCTAGCGCCCGCCCCTTCTTCTCTCTGCCTCGTCTTCCCTCACCGACCTGTAACTCTAGCTCCGTCTGATTCCGTCGGAACCCTAGCCGCGAGCACGTACGCCTTCCCTATCTCTCTCTCTTTCCATACTAGGAATTATACCTGATTCCAATTCCGTACTGTTTTCTGGTGTTTACCCTGTTTTAAGGTTTGGGATTCAATCTCGCATCGGATCTGTGTGGATTTTGGAATCGGCAGCGATGCAGTTCTTCGGAGGGTCGGAGATCAGTCCATCCCCGCCAGCGCCAACGGCGTCCGGAAACAATGCCCACATGATGTATGTGTTCAACAGGAATGGGGTGTGCCTGCTTTACAGGGAATGGAATCGGCCCCTCAGAACACTCAATGCTCAGCAAGATCACAAGCTCATGTTTGGATTGCTTTTCTCCCTTAAATCCTTGACTGCCAAGATGGATCCAACAAGGCATATTTACTTCTCCTGCGATTTTTCAAATTTATTTATATTTTTTTTGCCTTTTTGATGTTTTCAGGTGTTTGGTAATGGAAAATCCAAATTAGTTGGGCCACATTCATTTTTGTGGACAGATGAAATGTACTTACGGCCAAACATGGTGCTTAAAATATGTTGACACTTCTCTGAATTCGTAAAATGGTCCTGAAGAAACTTGGTTTAAGTGCCACAAAATTCACAATCAATTTGAATCAGCTGCTACAGAAAATATATATTTAAGTTCTTTTCCATAATAGCAGGCAACTGGTTGTTCCTCGTGAAATGCTCTAGTGGTGCCTTGGGATTGAGATTTGCTTTCATGTGTAAGCTATTGCTAAATATGGCTAACATTATCTACAAAAATTCAGTCCTGTATATGAACGTGTATGGATTAGCTTCTATATTTACCATGTTTCTAAAATCTATTATTATTTTTTGTGCAGTGTGGAGAAAGGAAACCTTGGAGTGCCTCAATTACCTGGTCAGGGGTGTTCATTTCACAGTTTTCGCACTAACACGTACAAACTTAGTTTCATGGAAAGCCCTTCTGGAATAAAGGTTGAAATGATCACTCTTCATGTTAATTTGTATTATAATTATCACAAATTGCATACAATAGCATCAGGCATTGTACACTAGGTCTGCCTTTCTTTTTCTTTCTTTTTTATCTCAAAATCATACACATGAAAGTTGGTCCCCCTCATCTTGTGTTACCCATGAAACGGTGTCTACATAGCACTTTACGTGTGAGGAGAGTCATTTTAAGCATGACCGTTTGAAGGTCAAGTATTATATACTATGGAGACTTCATTGCAAATTATTTTACATGCCTATAATTCTTTATTTAAATCATATACTTCTTCAGTGTTTGTGTCATCTCGTGTTCATGACTGCTAGGTAATCTCATCAGCTTGATTCTATTGTTTAATTACTTTTGTTGATGTTTGTACCTTGCAAGTTCCGCGATTAATGATTATATTCACGTAATTATACAACACCATGATTGTAGACCATGGCAGATTCTGACTACATACTGCGGACATCTTTTTTTGCAGCTAATATTGGTCACTCATCCCAGGACTGGTGATCTACGAGAATCCCTTAAATATATTTACAATTTGTATGTTGAATATGTTGTCAAGAATCCACTCTATACTCCAGGAACTCCAGTAAGGTAAACTGTTAAATGGAACCCTCTTTTTAATCAAAGTGCACGAACTGTTTTCAGTTGTAAATAATATGCGGTCTTCCATTTTTGACTGTTTACAGTCGGAAATAGTAGATAATGGCATCGAGGAATCGTCTACGTGCTGGGTTTTAGATGCCTGAGGGGGGTGGGAAAGTGTCATTGTATACTTAGACCATTATTTTGAGTGGTTCAATGGGTTCCAATGCACATGTGCTTGTATGCAGTTTGAGGTTGAAATACTGGATAAATCACTGCAGCAAGCTTTGTGCAGATTTTCAAATTCAACAGTTACTTTTAGAATTCAGCCATGCATCTGTTGTTAAATATTCATATAAAAATGAACCTCAATGTTTAGCATGACAAGACAAGCACCCCGTTAGTTTTGGAATCTTTTTTCCTTTTTTTTTTCTTTTGGAAAAAGATTCAGATGCTTGGCAGTTGTGTTCTAGTTGTGTCCTATATTTCTTTGTTTTAAGCACTTCATGTTCCTCTTTAATTTCTTACTGCATGTAATCGGTGATGTTTTCATTTGCAGGTGTGAGCTATTCAATACAGCTCTTGACCAATATGTTAGAGGTCTTGGATAACTTCATCTCAGGGTAGTTCTTCCCTGCCTCTGGTCTATATGTTCTTCAATATGAATGCTTTATTCTGAATCAAAAAAATTGTTTGAAAATGCATCATTAGAAACAGTGTTGCAAGTCTATATTCCTTTCTGGCTGACGGCTTTGGAACAATTAGACAACTCTTAATTTTTCAATTGGCAGATTATAGTCTTGGTCTATATGTTGTGCTGGTTCTTACTACGAGAATGGTCAATCATAAATCTGTGAATAAGTGATTGTGTCATTTGTTGATTATATGAGAGTTTTATAATGATTTTCCTACTACTTATAAATGTATAAACTTCACAATCTTTTGATGCTTCTAAATTTGGAAATTTTAAATTGCATTCTAGATGGCATAATTTGAAGCTTGCACCTCTTTCTGATAGCGTATAGAATGGCTGTTAAGTAGTCTCTCATTCCAGTTTGACGCATTGATCCAAAGGATTACCATCTATGCATTCTCCCCTCTTATTATTCCTTCTTTCCAACACCTCAAGGATTGGTGAACGTCTGCAGCGTATAGATGGGTAGGATTTCACCATCACATCTCCGGGCAGCCAATGATCGCTACGTGTTTACTCTAAATTTTAGCTGTTGCTTATGATAGATCTTTGCTGGGGGGTAAGCACGACCCATTTGGTTCATGGAAATTGACCCTAGTCTTCATAACATTCCTTGTAACTTCAATTCCCAATGATTCGTTTAGTTCACAAAACTTGACCCTGGTCTTCATAACACCCCTTGTAGCTTTAATATCCAATGACTCTTTTGGTTCACGAAAATTGACCCTGCCTTCCATAACACTCTTTAATATCCCATTTCTTCATCTTTGGCTGTACAAGTGTTGATAATGACCCCATTTTATCGCACAATCTTTTTCTCCTTCAATTTCATTCGATTTATTTTCTTGGGTGGGGGGCAAATTATAGTGAAACCCCAAAATTTGAAGGTCTTATTACCAAAATGTTTTGAGGTCGACTATGTTCAAGCATTTCTCATCTAAATTTCTAACTGAGCTCAGCTCTGAGTTAGGCTTCAATCAAGGTCGTTTTAAGATACCATGTTCATGAATAGCTTGCAACAATCGGTTTACAAGGAGACCAAGGAACAAGCTCTAGCTCAAGTTCATGAACTCAATCATCAACTCATATTTGACTGTGATTTGGAAATTCAATGTGGAAAAAAATGATGGATCTAAGGTCTGCGCCGCCTTCTCTTCTTTGGTTAGTGAATCTTACATTCTCACCAATAAAATATAATATAATTTATCATCATTGAAAAATAATAATTACACACAATATTTACAAAGAGTGCACAAAATTGTTGAGGTGAATGAGATGTGCATAGAAGCATGATAAAGTTGTTTCTGAAATTTTCTCCACACTTTTTAACATTAGCCATAAATGCTTGCAAAAATAATGTCTTAAGGTAGCTCCTAATAGGCTGTTAGAAATTTTTTGCTACCTCAGTCATTCATTGCCATTATCAAAACATCATGTAATTTTATGAGCTTGGCTTTGTTCAAAACTCAACTTTCCTAACGAATGAGTAAAGAAGTTTTTGTTGTTCGTGGGCTCATTAACAATTGCTTCATCAATTTGTAGCCTTTCTATTTAAGCGCTTTCCTTTGAGTTGTCTTCCCCCTTCATTCAATTGACACACTTCAATCAACACAATCAATGAAGATGGCTCCGATGGCTCCATGGCGATGAATTTTCAAGATTCATCACAACCAAACTTGAAACACATAAAAATCTGATTCAAATATTTGGAAAAAGGGCTCAAAGAATTCACATCAATTACCTATTCAATTTGATTCTTTGTTAAAATTAGGAGATCGAGATGTTGAATTGGACACCTACCATTATTCTGGGATACCATCATTAAAGAAGAGCGGCTTTTAAATCGCAGAGAAACATCAATTATTTGTTTACTTTGATAGAAGAACCATCACTTTATAAGCTTAAGATTTGAATAAATGGACATCAATCAAGCTTTAAAGTTATCCTTTTGCAAATTGTAATGGTTTAGGAACTTTTGTTTCAGACAATGATAAGTTTAGATGGTGATGATTACCTCCATTTTGACATAAATAGTGATGTACAAGAGTCGGTCAACTTGAATTGTAATCTAATCCGTTAAGTAGGTAAATTACTTACTATAACATCTATATAGACTTTTTGATGTTCATTTTTAAAATTTTAATCTTATCATTTGAATGAGCATACAAAATAAAATAACATGTTAATTTTTATATAATTTCATCATGCATTCTTATTTACATTACGAACTATTAACCGATTTAAAATAGTGCAATTATTTTCAATATTTGGATCTTATAAATGAGAGATTTATAACTAAATTATTACTTTTTTATGTTTTTTTTTTTTTTTTTTTTTTTTTTTTTTTTTTTTTTGTAGTGCTACAATCCAATATAAACACTTTCTCCAAAAAAAAAAAAGTAATCATTGATAAAATCTTAATAACTCAGGCTTTTAGGCTGAGAGATTTGTAGCTAAAATGCCTACATAATTACCGTTTACTTTGTCAATAATGGGAACGGGTTCGCACCAAGGGTCAAGATCTAAGCATTGGTTGCCATATTTATCACGCTCAACTCCATGTGATAGATGACAGGGGCGGCTCAAAATAGCTCAGGCTTTTAGGTTTTTTATTTTTATTTTTTATTTTATATCTCTATCTCTTATTGGAACTTTTTCTTAGAATAACATAAAAAAAATATACATAAACATAGCCTACCTTTTCGCGTATTTCTAAAAATAGCTTGATTTTGTAAAATTGCACTCCCCGAGTGTAATTTTACTGGGCCGCCGCTGACACTTTTGTCAGTGCGGTTGACCATTAGAATCACACTCGTGGAGTGCGATTCTAGATCTACTTCCCCACCCCATAATTTCCCCGAGCAATTGAGATCTGTAGCGTAATTCCACCGTCCGCTGTCGCACTCGACAACCGGAAACGTGATTCCGCCGCCCGTCCGCCGTCCGATCGCCGTCCATTCTTAGCAGTCCATTTTAGCGGCTTCTCTGGCTGGCCAGCAGTCCCATTTTTTCTTCGATTTTCCCATCGACGTTCATTCGCCGTGATCTGCCGTTTGTCGCCGAGTCCCGTGGTGTGCTGCCATGCCGTGATCCCGCCATTAGCCGGCCCCCCACCACCATTGGTTTTGGCAATGTTTCCGGCGGCCGTACTCGAAAACCGGCGATTTTAGATACATGAACTGAACCGACCACCGACCCCACCGACCCTCTTCCAAACCGATTCGAAGGTAAATGTATGTAGTTTTATTACTATTTAGCATGATTTATTATGAAACACCTTAATTTAATATGGCATTTTGTTTAATTTATTGCTGTTCACGAAACCATGAAATGTTGTTGTTGATTTTGGGATGCATGAAACTTAAAATAATATGTTTATGATTGTATTGTTATTACTGCATTGAGAAGCATGATAAATTAGTATGAAAAATTTTATTGTTCATGCTGTGGTTATAAATTTGTAAAAGTATGCCTGGTGAACTTTTGGATGAACATGTAAAATTATGTCCAATAACTCGCATCGCAGGTTGAAGTAATTTGTAAATAGGGAATCCTGACATTTGTAAACGTTATGCTCGTTCTTCGTTGTTAATAGCAGGCAAAAATTCTGTTCATGTTCTTGTTCTGTTGCCTTCGTCGACTTATCTTGTATTTGTTCAATTATCTATAATTTGTTCATGTTTTAACGGTGAAAGTATGTAATATTAAATATATTGTTCAATGTCACAGATGGCCCATCACATTGCTCTAGGTCCATTAGATCCATCTATCCTGACTTTATAGTCCGTGCATTGGTCTGAGGTTGTTTGGTCTGGTAATATTGACCAACAGTTAGATGTCAGCTAAAGGGACCTTATATTTAGGAGAGCAGTGATGCCCAATTTTCGTGTCGTACTAATGCTTGAGCACTGTGGATTTTACAGTGTATACCGGTTAGCGAGGATCAAGCTCGATCACGCATTGATCACTGCTTTAGTGGAGAAGTGGCGCGAGGAGACCAATACTTTTCACATGTCGATTGGGGAGGTGACGATGACTTTGCAGGATGTTGAGGTGCTGCTCAGTCTTCCCGTTGATGGTCGCGCAGTTATAATTGTTAGTGGTGGCCCATCGACGAAGGTGCAGTGGGCCGACTTGTGCCAGGAGTTATTGGGTGTGCGACCCACCATTGAGGAGATACATGAAGGAGCCACCATGAAGATATCTTGGCTTGTCGATCGGTTTCATATCACCCTCTTAGATGATGCTACCAATCAGGACGTTGCATTTCACACGAGCTTACCTGCTTATGCTATTTGGCGGCGTTCTTTTTGGGGATACATTAGGGCATCGGGCAAGCTTATGCATGCCTCCCCTTTTGGTGGACTTAGATGATGTTTCCACAAATAGTTGGGGTGGTGCATGTTTGGCAGCC
Organism: Santalum album; assembly: GCA_034195605.1. Taxonomy (NCBI): domain Eukaryota; kingdom Viridiplantae; phylum Streptophyta; class Magnoliopsida; order Santalales; family Santalaceae; genus Santalum; species Santalum album. The sequence continues at coordinate 25,175,422 of CM067259.1, forward strand.
TTTTATTATTGGCTGTGTCGATGTTCCCGACAATCGGCATAACAGATTGCAGGCCCCATGATCCTCTTACAGGTAACTGTATATTTATATAGTATGTACATATTTGTTTATTACGTTCGCAAATTTTAACTTTGAATTTTGTGATGTTCGGATGCAGTTATGGGTGTGGGAGCATTTCACAAGCGTACGTCCCACCAGACGGCCTTATACATCGGTTGTTCTCCCCCACCTACCGCTAGCCCCACTTGGTGTCAGGTATGTCACTTGCATTACGACACTTTTTTAATGGTAGTTTCATCCCCATTCATATCTAAGAAAGTCTGTTTATATTATGTGTTGACAGCTGGGCAGGACCATTTACGCATGAGATGACTCCCACCCACGTGCTCGTTGTCTACCGGTTCTAGTTTGACATTATGGTAGAGGATGATTTCAATTGGGAGCCGTATTCTAGCATGCAGTTGCCAGACTACTGTACCGCTAAACATGAGATATGGACGTCGGAAGTACCATTGATTTGCATTGACATTGTTGAGTGGCATCTTCCATCATGCATCCTACGACAGCTCGGATTCTGGTAGCCTATTGTCTCAGCCGTCGACACCGGCAAGTCCCTCCATCATCTAAACCTATGTGGGATCCGTCATATCGACTGGTCCGTAAAGTGGGCGTCATACATCAGTCTTTGGGATCATTACGACGAGTTCATCTAAACCCCGTGGGGGGGGGGGGGGGGTGCCTCTTGAGGGTCGTATACCTAGCGACGACGAGTATTTCACATGGTACCATTCTATTACACGTCGGTTGGTGCACAACCCTGCATTGGAGTTGGGCCATGCATTTCAGGGAAACACGCGCGCGACAAAGATCATGGTAAGCATTGATACCCTCTTACATTTTTTTATAACTCGTGCATCGATCTGACATTGTTTTATTCAATTTCTATTGTAATGGGGCACTACCGTTGATGCTGTACACGACCTTTCGCTGGGGGAGGATGCGACCCCTCGTGAGGCGAGGTTGCAGGATAGATTTTTGGGCATCGTGCGAGAATTGGCACAAGAGCCCCGCCTAACACCATGACCACCACCTGCTGCCACTGCATCGCAACCCCAGCAGCCCCGACCAGTGAGGCAACGACGGACAGCAGTCCCATTGACGACTGTTATTTCGTTAGTTAGACGGTTTCGACATGATGCCAGGGATGGGGCTTCGGCGTCCCCACACAGCCAACCCCTCCCACAACAGGGGCGTCGCCTGAGATTTACATTACATATACAGAACCCACATCACAAGGTGACGATTTTTTCGACATCAACGTCACATCACCCGTGTATATATCACTGCAGCCACCATCTTTGCCGTGGCATGTGTCGGAGGATGCTGGCTCAAGCTGGGTTGCTGCTCAGGATCCAGTTCCGTACATGTCGTATTCTACTGCTGGGGCATATGACAACGTCACTTACGTTGACATATAAGAAACTGCACCATTAGCGTCTCTATCTTCACATATGGACGAAGATACTGCATATCCGATCGATCCAGCAGCCGACATGGTGTAACCGGAGGTAGGGGATGAGGGCACCAGACGATCCTATAGGCCTATACGAGTGCAGCGTTGACCTAGATGTTTTATGGGTGGCTCATTGTTTTGATTTTACATTTTTGTTGTACAAAATAGTAGCTTCTAATATATAAAGGTTTTATCGTATTCGTATATTGTACGCTTTATTCACAGGTATCATTTCGCACATAAAATATAATTATGCTACTTGCCATTGATAGTGGTTATACATTCAACTTCAACAATATAATTACATACCCTCTACGTTCCCATAATTATCCTAAGTAGTACCCCTAGCAGTTTAATCCATTTCGGTCCATATACGACGTGATGTTTGACGTCCTCGTTTGGTCCTTCTCCACCGATCATCGAGCAAAAGTTATTTGCGAAAATGCTGCCACTCATCGGGGTAGTTGAAGGTCTAGTATTCTGAAGCCCCTGATGGATTGAATTTCGGCTCCCACATTTTTATGTATTCATCGGCAGTGAAGTACGGAAGCACGCACTGTGAAAGGGGAACACCACGATTATGACAAACTGCCAGCACATGAGAGCATGGGATACCCGAGTCCCACTTCCCACAAGTGCAGTTCGCGCTTATTAGATTAATTATATGCTTGTTACCACCCTTACGACCAAATGATCCCTTTATATGCATCGTTGTCTTCACCTCATAAATTCCATGTTGGCGGTAAAAAATGATGACTTCGTGCGCTCCGGCTCGCACGGACCCGTGCTGCATAATTTTCATCAGACAACTGGTGAATGGTCCGACGTTCCCATCAGCGGTGATCAATCCTCGGTCCCTCGAGTCAATAAAGTATTTGTTAAGTTTGTAAAACGTCCACTTAACTCAAGCTATGATGGGCAATGAACGAGGAGTTCTCAGCATGCCATTGAAACACTTGACCATATTTGTTGTCATCTCGCCAAGGCGGCACTCACTATCATGTGATTTGGTCCACTGCTCTACGGGAATGGCATGAAGGTACTTGAATGCGTCTGCATTGATCTCTCATATTCTGTCCATATACATTTAGAATTTCTTCTTCTGTGGGAAGCCCTGGTAGCCCAACATAATCTTTTAAGATGCCCACCGCAGAAATGCTTCGCAAAGTTACTTTGCACATGTCGCAAACAGAAGTGATGGTAACCCAAGGGCTCGCACCATCCATTCCTTCATTCATTGACAGCTGACAGAGTAGAGCTTCCACGATCTGTAATAAGACAGACGCCTGTTCTTTCGGCAGATACAACATGCCATCATAAAAGTCTAAGAAACCATGCCCAATTGTCTGTGGTCTCCTCGCTTACAACACCGAACATGAGCGGATACACTTGTTTGTTCTCATCAATGCCCATTGCTACAAGGAGTTTACCCTTGTACTTGCCAACCAAGAAAGTCCCATCCACGGCTACAACGAGCGGACAATGCTTCCACCATTCGATGGAGGTGTTAAAGGCCCAAAAGATACTGTGCATCACTATAGTGTCGGATACTCCATGGGTTGGTTGTGCTCGTATTACTGCTACTGATCCAAGGTTGTAGTGCTTCACTACTGTGAGGAACTTCGGTAGTGCATTGAACGACTTTTTCCAATCTCCGAAGAGCTCAGCTAACGCCCTATATTTCCCATACCATGCTTTTTTGTAGGTCGGAACATACTTGAACTCTTGACGAACGTCTTCTTGGATGAGTCTCACATTATAACAAGGCTGTACTCTCACCTTTTCTTTAATTAGGTCAGAAATCATTATGGCAGATATGCTGAAGTGGTTCTGGTTTCGCCTAGGGACATTGCAACTGTAGGCCCCCGCATACCTTGTCACAATCCAACCCCCTACCTTTTTCCCCAAATGTGCTTGAAGCTTCCACTGACATCCCGAAGTACGAGCGTGCTTACAAGTCAAGAGTAGCAACTCTAAATTTAAGCGACTGGTAAAATACTCCTTGGAAACCCGAATGTGGTAGTAGTCCACTGCTCGTTGGAGTGTTTTCTTCGAGTCGAACATCAACCTCGTTCGCAGATCATCGGTGTTAGGATCAAAATTATCGGGCTGAGGCTTTTTGTATGTTGACGGCCACTCCTCTCCTGTCGTGAAAATTTCAGATGGTGGCTAGTGGACGAGGGCGGACTCCTCACGAACATCATATGTAGCCATTAGTGGCTTCGGACTATGCTCATCACTATCCCTAGAGCCAAGTGAGATGTCCTCTTCATTGTTGAGCCCGACATCGTCATCCTGAATGGGTGGATCATCAAATGGCATGTTTTGAATGTTTTGGCGTAACGAACTATTGGGAGGAAGAGAATTATGCGCTTTGTTGTTCAACGCTAGTGAGTAGTATGGCTCCTCATAATAGCTTTGGCCGTTAGCCTCTACATTCAAATCAAAGTCATACTGCCGGCACGAGTACCCCACCGACTGCTCATTCTGTGTGTAAGGGGTGACATTACTAGGCCCCACAACATCGCAATCCACCATCGGTGCTGAGAACTCATCTTGTCTGCCTTCGCTTATCCGCAATTCACTATCAACACCTATATTCAGCTTCAGTGGGAACTGGATTGGTTCAACATTCACATAAAGCTCTAATGTTGTTAATGATGTATAATGCATGTGCATGTTAATCATGTATTAGACCATTTTGTCATTGTACAGCGGGTTTAACGAATATGTCGTAGATGCTCCCCACCCAAGCGTTATTGGACACCTAAACACAATGCTTACTTTATAAAGGGTGCGTACAATACCCAACAAAGAGCATACCTGGTCAAGCAATGATTCAAGAGTCACATCGTGGAGATCAATAAACATCAGGCGCTTCTCACCACGAACGTAACTAAGAGACTGGTGTGATTGTTCCACGATTTTTCCTCCCCAGTGGCAAAGTATTGGAAACATCGCAATTTGTGCGGGAGAACTAAAGGAAGATTTCAATAGTAGTGAAAAATTTTTCGTTGAACCATAACACTAGTTGAAGATGAGTGGTACTTTTAAACTAACACTCGCACCCCACAAGTGCAATTTTAAGGGAATCGCACTTGTGGGGTGCGATTTCAAGGAAAACGCACTCCCCAAGTACGATTTCAGTGTTAAGTCTTTTTAACGTGAAAAGGCCAAGGAATTGCACTCCACGAGCGCGATTCTAATGGTCAACTGCGCTGACACACGTGTCAGCGGCGGACACATTTTTATCATTTTATCACTTAATCGTCATGCATCACGACGACATAGCTTAGATACAAAGGAAACACAAGCCGCGCTCATGAACCCGTCCTCTTTTGACTCCCTTGCCGGCACAGCCACCTTCATCTCCTCCACTATCGGCACCCTATTGATCCGCTGCTCCGCGTACAGCGGCCACGCCGCCATCGACATGCCTGCGCACACCGCTTCCAGCACCGAGTTCCATCAGCAGTGTGTCACGGAGGGATTCGGACCACCCACAGGAACCTCCTCCCGTTCCTCTCTAGTCCATGATCAATCTCTCTCAATTGCTCACCGGAGAAAATCCCTATGCTCCCGAAGCACAGAAACACTACGCTTCGACTCGGCTGCGAGTCCAGCCACGTTAAGCACTCGCTGCCACCGTCACCTCCTTCAGGCGACTGAATCATGGGTCCGATGCAGAAAATTGGGGGCATATGACCATCCTCAACACAGAGACCCTCCCTCGGGGCTTTCAGAACCCTAGGTTCGAGCGATTCGAAGGTGTTGATGACGATTCCGGCGGACCGCAGCAAATGAGTCGCGCTCGTGAGGAACCACTCGTAGGCCTCGCCGTTCCAGTCTTGGATCGGTTTGGCCATATCGGACGGCAGAACCGACGTTAGCCCCGGGATTTTGAGGGGTTCGTTCATATCCTTCAAGCTCTTGGGGGTGCTCCGGTGGATTTTAGGGAGGTGGAAGAAGGAAGCGAGGAATCCGGTGCCCGAGGTGACGAAGAAGTCGCCGGGGACACCGAGACCGGCCGCAACGTCGAGCGCGGTGGGGCAGATGAAGTCCATGATTAGGGTGCGGAGGGAGTGGGTTTGGGGGAGGGAGGTGAAGGAATGTCAGAGGTCGGGGTTGAGGAGGCGGTGGAGCTCGAAGGAGAGGGATTCTCGGTTGGGGAAGGAGGAGGCATCGAGGGAGGCGGCAGGTATGGTGGGGAGGTGGAGGAAGGAGATGGGGGGGCCGATGCTGGCGGAGACGCGGGAGATGTAAGGGGAGGTGTCGCCGGCGGAATGGGGAAGGGTAGTGCTAATGATATGGAGGGAGAGGGAGGGGTGGTGGGTGAGGAGGAGCCTTCCCAGCTCCACCATTGAGATCCGGTGCCCTATCGCCAGCGATGGGTACAGAACTACGGCGTCTTTCTTCTCCATTGTGTTGGTTTGAATGAGACACAAACGGAATCCGGTATCCTAACCTCATGTGCCTGTCCTTCAGACTAATTGCTAAGATGGATCCAACAAGGTATATTTTCAGGCGTTTGCTAATGAAAAATCAAATTTAGTCGTTGTTTGGAAGTTGTTGTACAATGTGGCCACATTCATTTTTGCGGCTGCCAAACATGGTGCTTAAAATATGTTGACACTTCTCTGAATTCATAAGATGGTCTTGAAGAAACTTGGTTTAAGTGCTACAAAATTCACAATCAATTTGAATCAGATGCTACAGAAAATATATTTAAGTTCTTTTCCATAATAGCTGGCAATTGATTGTTCCTCGTGATATGCTCTAGTGGTGCCTTAAAATTGAGATTTCCTTTCGTGTGTATGCCATTGCTAAATATGGTTAACATTATCTGCATAAACTCAGTCCTACATATTTTTTTGATAGACACCACCGGGGGTGAATAGGTGTATCTGCATAAAAATATACTAAAACAAAACTGTTTTCTTTATAAAAAGTATAATCAGTAAAGTGCAGAAGAGTTTGCAAAATAGTTTGATCACTGTGCAAACTATAGGTAGAACAGAAAATAAAAAAGAAAGATTTAAAAAGTTCACCTAATCACTGACTACTTATCTTTTTCAATAGTAACCTTTTGCTTCTGTTGGATCATTAACTATAGGTTATTATAAGGCAGTGATAGCCACAGTACAAAACTTTGCTCGCAAGTTAACTCTCTTTTCTCAAAAGCCAAGAGGTCATGAAAGCTTTTATAACCGATCCAACTCACAAGTTGATCCCCTCTTATACCTAAGGCCAAGAAGTTGTAAAAGCCTGTAACATAAAACCAGAAAACCAAATACACAGGAAATTAATGTCCATGTGTGTCTATAATATATTAACCTATGGAACACAGATTTGATCACAAAGATTTAGAAGATGATTGTTCTTAGCAAAAGAATAATCTCACCAGCACAGTAGTGTGATCCTTTGTGTATTAAGCAATAGCCAAATCTCCTTGAGAAAAATGCAAGAGTTAAGCTTTGGTCAAAAGAGAAATTTTTTTGAAAAGATTTTTCAATTGTGCAAAAATGCTACGGAAGAACCCTAAGTTTTCTTAACGATTGAGCGAGATATGTATAGTTTCTCTCCAAATGAATACTTGCCAGGAAAAGCTATTGAGAGAATATTTTCTCCTAGAAATGCTCCAAATACTATTTGTCGAGAAAAATATTGAGAGAATACTCCCTAAATGAAATTCTCGATTTCTTGGTCAAAAGAAAATCAATAATCCATTGGAAGTTTTAGGAAATATTTGTATAACGCCCCCGCTCCTCAAACCCAACCGAGCCTTGAGGCGTTAGGAATTGCAAACCTAAAACTCCAACATACCATATGTACACATCGACCAATTCAAGGTTTGGCTACAAAAGTTATACAGGAAAATTCCACCTCACCAGATACTCCCTAAATACTTATAAAACTATACAATAACACTAGCTCTTTTATACATCATTAGATCTTCCCATAATTCGCAACCACCCACACTCATCACCTGAAACAAAAGGGTGAGCGAACAATGCCCAGTAAAGGAATATCACCAACAATAAATAGGCAAATAAACTCACATGCAACAAACCAACTTGCACGTTATTTATTTATTCAAATAATGGAGGCAACAAAACACAACCATGGTCATTCCATTCCTCTGAGGTCACACAGTCCTCGTTGGCACACAGTATGTATTCAGGGTCACACAGTCCTCAAAAACACACATTACGTGTTTGGAGTTACATAGTCCCCAATGGGTATTCAACCCATATTTTCCTGGGGTCACATTGGCCCTAATAGTTCAAGATAAAAATGGGAATAATCAGGAATAATCTTGAACCTAAATAATCAAATAACTGTACATGGCAAAAAATCGAATTTACATGTGATACAATAGTTGATCGGCGAAAATAACTATTTAATTTGACAGAGTGATTTAAAGGTATACGGGTAGTTCTAAATTACCTGAGAATAGGAGTTAGGATTGTTGATTGCACAAACATGCAGCTGTAGGGAAACTATTTTTCTTCTATTCCACTAGACGTTTTCTTTTTCTTTTCTTTTCCCTCTCTTCTTTTTTTTTCTTTCTTCTCTCTTTTTTCCCCTGTACGCATGCCACGGCCTCCTTCACTCCTGACATTCCCTACAGTTTTTTTTTTCGCCTCCTGTAACTTCCCTTCCCTTAGTGTGTAACACACACACACATATATATAAATGCATGTAGTTGGCAACTTGGCCAACTGGCCCCAAGGACTTGGTGACTAAGCCTTCCTCGCTCTTGCCAGGCATATGTAAGCTTTAGTTCAATGTATATGTATTATATCATATTTAGATTAATATACGTTATATTATTTTGATATATCCTACACATAAAATAATTACCTTCCACATTAGCTATGTGCGAATGTAAATAATTACACATCATGCATTTACCCATCCCACTTTTCACATATTTCTTATTTTTGAATTATTATTGACCTTTCAATTACGCCATTCTATTACTCTTATCATTCATTCAACACAATATCAAACCCATCTATCCGATTTCAGTCATATTTTTACCTCAATTTCAAATTAGAATTAAATGGAAATTCAGGGGTATTACAATTCAAGCTTTAAATAAAAATAAAATTGCTCCAAATATGGCATACAAATGAAACACGTGACTTACATGCTTTCCTAATAAAGAAAAAGGGGATATCTTCTTTCCCTTAATTTTCCCAACAGTTTCTCAATCTTCTCCTTGAAGGAATCTTAAATAGTTTCTTAAATAATCTCACAAAATCCTCCTTCCAAAATAACATCCGCTTAGCTATGATATGGCTGCGGTATCTTATTGTATGAATATTCTGCAAAATAAATCTCAAACCAAATTCTGTCTAATAAACCAGTTAATAGCATGCACCAGAGTTTGTCTATCGTCAAACTCGTTTGCAAACTGCACAACACATGCAAATAAAAAATCTTCTCTTTTCAATCCCTAATTTTCTCCAACAGCTGTTTTTAGAATTCTTTTCTTTAAGTATATCTTGCAAAATAAAACTTAGACAAGATTTCAACAGAATCTTATTTGATTGTTAGAAATGATCTCAAGGTTTGACAGCATCAAAATAAGCAAAGAAATAAGGTATTAATTCGTGGCTCAACAATCTCCCCCATTTTGATGATAGCGAACAACTTAGCACAGATGCATAAGTAAGGAGATGCTCCCCCTATAACATCAAGAACTTAACACCTGTTAAAACCTAGAAAGGTTAGCAATAAAAAATTTGTAATTATTAACAAATCTGTAATTGATGCAAAGCTCCCCCCGAAATACTTCTCCCTATTTTGACATCAAGCAAAAAGCGTTACACAATCTCTTCAAGATACTAAAGACTGCTATAGAGATTTTAAATATTGAAATCTATATGAAATTTTGATAAAGTCTAAGTGGCTCATTCTGATCCAACTCTCCTTACTACTTTTCAAGCCTAATATTTGGATATACTTGTTGGCATTTTTTTCTTGTTGATGAGAAACGTTGTCATACTCATCTTATAATGTCGGCTTACATTCTCAACAAACTCTTCAATACAGGTAAGGCCTTGGACGCAACTCTAACAACAACAACAACTTTACCCACAACACTTCAAAGGTTAAACCTTGTAGTTTGATGGCGAAACAAAATAATTCCCTTTTTGAGTTTGTCAACCCTTTCAATGTGTGTAGCTTACTAAGAGGTTTGTCAACCATAGAGCCAAAAAGTAAGCTACAAATTCTAACAAGCTCCCCCTGAGACCTTGTAACAGCCTCGTGCTTAAATACATTTGAAATCATAACTCCCCCTGAGATGATACTTGTTTTATTTCCCTTCGAATTTTGCAGAAACCATGAGCTTAAATAGCTTTGAAAGCATAAATCCCCTTTTTGACATTGCCAAACATTGCTATATGCTATCTTTAATGGGCTGCAGTTGACTTTGAAGATCTTGTGAATTTAAACTCATTTGCACATGAAATTAACCATTGTGTCTTGAGTAGGCTTTGCCTAACTGTAAGCTGATGATCCAAAGTTGGCAAAATCAGCAACAACCTTTGATTGAATTGGCAAAGTGTTCCTGTGAAGAAGGTTAAGCCATTGCTTCCTGCAACAAATAACTTACTAAAAGATTCTAAACACTAACATTTTCCACTAGTAATCCTATCCACTTTTCAATCAGCAACATTAGTGGCACAGATCTAATTGAGATTAAAAGCAACAAACTAAAAGCTAATGTCATTGTAATATTCCTAAAATCTTAGCTCATAGTAAATTTTACTGGCATTAATGTTGGTATTTTCTTTAGATATTTTGCGTGCTTAGTCTACTTAAATTTTACAAAATTTCTTCGGGTTTCATGTGAAATTACTGAAACATCATTGGCCATTAAGCCGTAAATAACGGCAATTATAGTGGTTTATAATTTTTGTGCCCTAATAGGAGAAAATTATTAATCTCATAAAAATTGAGAATAACGTCAAGTTTTGCAATAGTGTTTTTGGCCCGATTATGGATTATCGGATGCAAAATATCTAGCAAGTGATTGATGCGACACGTGAGAGCCACACTAAATTTTGTGGTGGAGAAGAGTTGACTTTACGATATTATTGAAAGTGAAATGACCAAATTGCCTTAATATTTTCAAAGCATTGGATTTGAGAATAGGGGCACAATTGGAAAAGATGGGGAAAAAAAAGAAAAAAGAAAAGAAAGGGAGATTTCCTTAAGTAGCCTTGCCTTCCCTTGGCCTTTCATTATGAAATTATTAGAAGAAAAAATAGAGAGAGAAAAGAGTGGAAGAAGAGAGAAAGTCTTGGTTTTGGAAAAACCTCTTGAAGGAAATAGGTTTTTGCAACAAGGACTTCAAATTCTTGCTTAAACAAAGTTGTTACGGAAGGACTCATACTTTCAAATTTCAATTTTCAAGTCTTGATTCTATGTTTTGGCATGCTTTTTCTTGATAAAAATTTATGTGTTGATTTGGAGCTGTAACCATAGTTATTTTATTTTCCATAAGTAATTTTATGTTGCATGACATGATGATTGTTCATGGAATTGGTATACGATTAATTATCTCAATTTAGTATGTGTTTGACGTAGTTTCGCACTGTCTTTTAACTATCATACGGGTTTAACAAGGGCTATTGATTAAACTTTTCCTTAAGTGAAGTTTGTGAAAATTGCTTGTGTGTGAGTATATGGGCAATAAGGTTTTGGGCATTTTCTACCCAAAAATATTTCGAATTTGAGAATATTTTCTACTAGACAGTTGTATTTCTAATTAATATATACAAGTTTGATTTCGGAATCATCTCAATCTAAGATGTGTCGAAAGAGTTTTGGAACATCAATTTTTCTGTAGAAAATCTAAGTGCACTGTGTCATAGCCCAGGTTTTTGTTCATTATTTGGCTTTTTACCCATTTAAATGGTTGATTTTGTAAGAGTGTCTAAAATAAAAATTGTTCATATTTGAGTCCTTTAAAAGTTCTCTTTTGGAGTCAAAATGTTTTAATCCTTGTAGTGGAAGCTGGTTCATTTCTAATGTTAGGTGTGTAAAATGATATTCAGGGTATTTGAAAATTACAGTCATTCACTTTTTACCTTATTTGACATATATAGAGTGTGAATAACTCTTTTAGGTTAAAAAAGAAGTTGTATCTCTATTTTGCATCTAGGTATTTTATTTTTTAATACAAGTCAAAAATACGTGTGTATAAGAAGCTATCTCAATATTTGTGAATCCAATCAAAACTGGATTTTTAGTGACCAGATCTCGACACCTATTGTTTTGGCTTGATTGGCCCTTGCAGGGATCAAATCTCATGAAGTGTTCAATATAAAAGTTTTAGGTAATAAGTTTATTAAACTTTGTTCTTTAAATAGTAATACCATTTGAATATCATGGAAGGAGTTGTAGTATTTCCACTCGAGGTCACTGTTTTTGCCGAAGTGTTGGCTATTTAAATGTTTTGTGAGATGATTAAGAGTAAATTGTTTCCATCAATGATTTATTGTTTTGTGTCCTGTTGAACCTTGCTACTATTTAGTTGAGAGCTTTTGGTGGCTGTCGTGTGAGTTGTCACTTCGATAGCCCTTGTTGGAATCATATGTGAGGTTTGTATTTATTTTCAAGTCTTGTTCTTGTTGTTGGGTGTTAATTTCTCTTTTTAAATGCCTAACATTGTGTACTGATTTACGTTGAACTGAGATGAACGAAACTATTGGACCAAGTACTTTGGTCAAATAATGTACACCTTATACCTATGTTGGTGGTCAATGAACCCATTAGACAAAACTAATGGGGATCGCGTGCTTTAGTCCTAAAGTTAGGGCACAACTAGCTAAGTTTAGCTAAGACGTTCATAACCTTAGGGTTTCTCAATGTTTGTGGTCGAGTTGAATTGTTACACTTGTTGCCTGGTTGTATTAGTTAATGTTTGTTCGAATGACGCATGCACCTTTTTACTCACAACTCATTTATGTTGGTTTATCTATTTGAAGTCATTTCCATGAGCCACTTAGAGAGTGGGTAAAGAATAATTATTACTAATTGTCAAAGAATAATTGCTATTACTTATCTATTCCACTCATGAATATTAAAAGGAGTTATTTCTCACATATTGCACCTATTATTTGTCTAATATTCTATAAAATACCTACTATAGACACCCATTTTCGTCCGGGCAATTTTGGAGCCGGAAATGTTAGAAAACATTGCTTTATTTGTTACAATAGGTCTTAAAAAGAAAGGAAAAATAAAATAAAAATAAATGAAACTAATATAGAAAAATATAACTTGCATATACCTAATTTTGACTACCACTTACCTCCTACCATTCTATTTTTCCTAAATCTATTAAATTCAAGCTACCACTCCCTTCCCACCATTCAATTTTTTCCCCATTCCATTTTTCCTAAACCTATCAAATTCAAGCCACCACTCACCTCCCACAATTCCACCTTTCCTCCCACCATTTCACCTTTCCTACACCCATTAAAATGGTAGCTACCAGTCACCTCCCACCATTCCACCTTTCTTACACCCATTAAAATGGTAACTACCACTCACCTCACTCACCTCTCACCATTCCACTTTCCAATTACCATCCATCTCCCACCACTCAAAACATCTATAAAAGGGAGCATGAAAAGAGGAGAAAAAAAAAGGAAGGGGAGAGAAAGGACAACCTTTTTTCATTTCGTCTAGAGAATGAGATTATGTCCCATGAATTTGATATCAAAAAGAGCATAAGTCTACGCCTCAAATCCTTCCTTCACTACCTTCATCTGTAAATTCCAACGGTCACCAAAGTTCACAAGTCTCCCGATTAAAGAAGGCAAGAGAAGTCGTCATCAAATCTCTAATCATCTTGTCGTCGGTCATCTCGTGTTGTCGTCGAAATTGAGATATGTTCATATCATTAAGTTTAATCCGAGTATGAAAATTATAAAAGAAAACAATATACATATAAATAATTTTACTAATAATGTAATGACGTAAGCCCACATGAGGGCTAGCAAAAACCCCTCCGCTCGGATTGAATTCCTCCCGTTTGTAGCCTATAATGGGTAAGGGAAGGAGGCCTTACTATCCTATATAGGTGATCGTACGGAAAATCTAGAAACTATCAGCCATATAGGATTTTCCACGCCTTAGATAGCATAAAACCTAGCCATTTCAACAATCAAGAACCATGAATTGTGCTTTGTCTTGATATATATTGTTTGATGATAATCTCTTCCTCTTTTGTTTTGTTTTGTTTTTTTTTTTTTTCAAGCATCATTTCACCACACACCGCTTGCTATAAAAGATAGTATCAAATTTTTCTTCCAAGAAGCTGAGGTATGGAAAGTGGAATCTGTTAGACCAACGTCTAATCCTAATTGGTCTTTGGGCTATCTCAGATCTTAGACCCACGAGATATTGGCCAAATATTTTTTTTCCGGTCATGGTTTTTAATGAGACCGTTGTAATATCATTCAAGGGCAGTTTTGTCAAAACAACATAATATGGAATCCTAAGGGTTTTAGTTTTTGATGGGAAGACGAAACCCTTCATGTTCTCGTTGGGAGTTTTAGTCCCAGTTGTCGTCTCTTCGTCTTTAGGCTCTTCATATATTCTCTTATGTCAAGAGAAAAAGCACCCGAAAATCCATCCTTACGGTTTGGGACAAACAACTGAAGGCCAACACTCTGTCTAAGGTTCTGCATCAACATGTCTGCCCTAAACAATTGTAAGTTTATTATTTAATTTATTGTTCTTATATTATGCGAATTTACGATCTGCAAATTGTGTTCTTGATATTTTATCGAACACCTAAATCTAACAATTGGTATCAGAGCCAGGTTTAAATTTGCATATTATAGAACGTCTCTGGTTCTGATATGTTGAATCCATATGTTTATTTCTTTCTCTGATTATGTGATATTTTGATGAATAAAACCCTAAAATCGTTTTTGTCAAACAACTTGCTGGTTTATATTGCGGATTGGTGGGTTTGTTCAATCGATTTTCAGATTTAAAATTTGAGAGATCTAGGTTCAATAAAAAACCAAATAGGGTGGTATGATATATCAATAGAAGCGTCTCGACGAGAAGATCACATCCGTTACTAGATGGCGGTGGTCCGATGCCGGACGCGCCCTCATGCGCCGGTCAAAGGTGGCGGACGTTTTTGG
>CM067259.1:25945618-25950618 GCA_034195605.1 Santalum album
CACTCTCCGACGGTATCAACGGGGCTCATGGCGCAGCCCCGTGTTGCCATGGAACGTGTTCCATGGCCCCTCGCGCACAAGCCCTGGCCTCCCGGCCATGTACCAGCTCGTGATTCATCCCTCTTTGGCAACATCGATGGGGCTCATTGCGTAGCCCCCTGGTCGGTAGAATCGGGCCCATGGCACGTGTGGTGCACTAGCCCGGGCCTCCCGGCCATGCAGCGGCTAGTGAAGCGCTCATGGCATGCGTGTGGGCCAAGAGGGGTCGACACACACGTAAAAGGCACCATACGGACACATTCGCCGCCTCTAACCATGTGCCGCGACACATGGGACATGGCACCGGGCGCCCCGAGCCGCGGCCCATGTGGCCGCTGGGCACTCGAGACCCACCCCCCCCTAAAGAGATTTACGGACCAAATCAAAACCGGCACCAGTAAACATCAGAAAATCTCTGTAGTCATACTCCCACTTTAAAATTCAAAAACATTAAATAATTGATATTTATTCACACAAAATTCAAAGGAATAATATTAGGGTAATTTTAAAAAAGGCCAAAAAAAAAAACGACCAAAAAATTAGTTTTTATAATTTTTTAATATATAAATTCCGAAAAATCAAAAATAATTCCAAAACATGTGGAAAAATTCTAAAATGTTACCCACTTGATTTGAGGTCCAAAGGATGATCCATTGAAAATAGTTGATGGCCACAAGTAGGCCAAATTAAGCTCGATGGCACCTGGAAGAAGGTCGGTGGCACCCTGGAGGCGCCAGTTGGCCCCAGGGGGCGCGCCAGCGTGCGCCACTGAGCGCCCCTGGGGGCGCCAGTTGGTGCCAGTCGGCACCCATGGGGGCGCCAAATGGCGCCTGTGGGCGCCCGTGAGCACCCTTGGGCGTGCCACCTGGTGCCCTCGGTAGGGCCAGTTGGCGCCCGTGGGAGAGCCAGTTGGTGCCCGCAGGTGCCCTTGGGCGAGCCAGTTGGCGCCCTTGGGAGCCCTTGGGAGGACCGACTGGCGCCCGTGGGCGCCACTGGGGGCGCCAACTGGCGCCCCTGAGAGGACCAACTGGCTCCCTTGGGAGCCCTTGGGAGGACCAGTTGGCGCCCATGGGCGCCCTTGGGAGAGCCAGTCGGCGCCCTTGGGAGCCCTTGGGAGAGCCAAGTCGGCGCCCGTCGGAGCCCCTGAGAGGGCCAACTGGCGCCCGCGGGCGCCCATGGGAGGACCAACTGGCTCCGTTGGGCGCCCTCGGGAGAACCAACTGGAGCCCATGGTCGCCCTTCCGAGGACCAACTGGCTCCCTTGGAAGCCCATGGGAGGACCAGTTGGCACCCGTGCGCGCCCTTGGGAGAGCCAGTCGGCGCCCTTGGGAGCCCTTGGGAGGGCCAATTAGCGCCCGTGGGCGCCCATGGGTGGACCAACTGGCTCCCTTGGGAGCCCTCGGGAGGACCAACTGGCGCCCGAGGGAGCCATTGGCGCCCCTGGGCGCCCTTGGGAGGACCAACTGGCTCCCTTGGGAGCCCTAGGGAGGCCCAGTTGGCCCCCGTGGGCGGCCTTGAGAGAGCAAGTAGGCGCCCTTCGGAGCCCTTGGGAGGGCCAATTGCCGCCCATGGGCGCCCTTGGGAGAGCCAGTTGGCACCATTGGGAGCCCTTGGGAGGGCCAACTGGCGCCCGTGGGCGCCCTTGGGAGGACCTGTTGGTGCCCTTAGGAGAGCCAGTTGGCGCCCTTGGGAGCCCTTGGGACGGCCAATTGGCGCCCATGGGCGCCGTTGGGAGGACCAACCGGCTCCCTTGGGCGCCCATGGGAGGACCAATTGGTGCCCGAGGGAGCCATTGGGGGCGCCAATTGGCGCCCCTGGGCGCCCGAGGGTGGACCAACTGGCTCCCTGGGGAGCCCTTTGCAGGACAAGTTGGCCCCCGTGGGCGCCCTTGGGAGAGCCAGTTGGCGCCATTGGGGGGGCCAACTGGCACCCTTGGGCGACCTTGGGAGAGCCAGTTGGCGCCCTTCGGAGCCCTTGGGAGAGCCAATTGGCGCCCATGGGCGCCCTTGGGAGAGCCAGTTGGCGCCCTAGGGAGCCCTTGGGAGGGCCCACCGGGGGCGCCCTTAGGAGGATCTGTTGGCGCCCTTGGGCGCCCTTGCGAGAGCCAATTGGCGCCCATGGGCTCCCTTGGGAGAGCCAGTCGGCGCCCTTGGGAGGGCCAACTGGCGCCCGTGGACGCCCGTGGACGCCCGTGGGAGGACCAGTTGGCGCCCGTGGGCGCCCTTAGGAGAGCCAGTTGGCGCCCATGGGAGCCCTTGGGAGGGCCAATTGGCGCCAGTGGGCGCCCTTGGGTGAACCAACTGGCCCCCTTGGGCGCCTGTGGGAGGAACAACTGGCGCCCGTGGGAGCCATTGGGGGCGCAAACTGGCGCCCCTGGGCGCCCTTGGGAGGACCAGCTGGCTCCCTTGGGAGCCCTTGGGAGGACCAGCAGGCCCCTGTGGGCGCCCTTGGGAAAGCCAGTTGGAGCCCTTCGGGGCCCTTGGGAGGGCCAATTGGCGCCCGTCGGCGGCCTTAGGAGGACCGGTTGGCGCCCGAGGGCGCCCTTGGGAGAGCGAGTTAGCGCCCTTGGGAGGGCCAATTGGCGCCCTTGGGAGCCCATGGGGGGGCCAGTTGGCGCCCCTGGGAGACCCAGTTTGCGCCCTTGGGAGCCCTTCGGAGGGCCAATTGGCGCCCGTGGGCGCCCTTGGGAGCCCATCGGAGGGCCAGTTGGCGCCCTTGGGAGCCCATGGAAAGGCCAATTGGCGCCCGTGGGCGCCCTTGGGAGGACCGGTTGGCGCCCGTGGGCGCCCTTGGGAGAGTGAGTTAGCGCCCTTGGGAGCCCTTGGGAGGGCCAATTGGCACCTGTGGGCGCCCTTGGGAGCCCATGGGGGCGCCAGTTGGTGCCCCTGGGAGAGCCAGTTCGCGCCTTTGGGAGCCCTTCGGCGGGCCAACTGGCGCCCGTGGGCGCCCTTGGGAGCCCATGGGAGGGCCAATTGGCGCCCCTGGGCGCTCTTAAGAGAGCCGGTTGGCACCCTTGGGAGAGCCAGTTGGCGCCCTTGGGAGGGCTAACTGACGCCCGTGGGTGCCTTTAGGAGTGCCAGTTTGCGCCCTTGGGAGCCCATGGGAGGGCCAATTGGCGCCCCTGGGCGCCCTTGGGAGAGCCAGTTGGCGGCCTTGGGAGCCCATGGGAGGGCTAACTGACGCCCGTGGGCGCCCTTGGTAGGACCTGTTGGCGCCTGTGGGCGCCCTTGGGAGAGCCAGTGGGCGCCCTTGGGAGCCTTCGGGAGGGCCAATTGGCGCCCGTGGGCGCCCTTTGGAGCGCCAGTCAGCGCCCTTGGGAGCCCTTGGGAGAGCCAATTGGCACCTGTGGGCGCCCATGGGAGGACCAACTAGCTCCCTTGGGCGCCCTTGGGAGGAGCAACTGGCGCCCCTAGGAACCCTTGGGAGGACCGACTGGCGCCCGTGGGAGCCATTGGGGGCGCCAACTGGCGCCCGTGGGCGCCCATGGGAGGACCAGTTGGCCCCGTGGACGCCCTTGGGAGAACCAGTTGGCGACCTTGGGAGTCCATGGGAGGGCCAATTGGCTCCCGTGGGCGCCCTTGGGAGGACCAACTGGCTCCCTGGGGCGCCCATGGGAGGACCAACTGGCGCCCGAGGGAGCCATTGGGGGCGCCAACTGGCGCCCCTGGGCGCCCTTGGGTGGACCAACTGGCTCCCTTGGGAGCCCTTGGGAGGACCAGTTGGCGCCCGTGGGCGCCCTTGGGAGAGCCAGTTGGCGCCCTTGGGAACCCCTGGGAGAACCAGTTGGCGCCCGTGGGTGCCGTTTGGTGAGCCAGTCGGCGCCCTTGGGAGCCCTTGGGAGCGCCGCTTGGCGCCCGTGGGCGCCCTTGGGAGAGCCAGTGGGCGCCCTTGGGAGCCCTTGGGTGGACCAGTTGGCGTCCGTGGGCGCCCTTGGGAGAGAAAGTCGGCGCCCTTGGGAGCCCTTGGGAGCCCTTGGCAGGGCAACTTCGCGCCCGTGGGCGCCCTTAGGAGAGCTAGTGGGCGCCCTTGGGACGACCAGTTGGCGCCCGTGGGCGCCCTTACGAGCGCCAGTCGGAGCCCTTGGGAGTCCTTGGGAGAGCCAGTTGGCGCCCGTGGGCGCCCTTGGGAGGACCAACTAGCTCCCTTGGGCGCCCTTGGGAGAACCAACTGGCGCCCCTAGGCACCCTTGGGAGGACCGACTGGCGCCCGTGGGAGCCATTGGGGGCGCCAACTGGCGCCCGTGGGCGCCCATGGGAGGACCAGTTGGCCCCCGTGGGCGCCCTTGGGAGAGCCAATTGGCGACCTTGGGAGTCCATGGGAGGGCCAATTGGCGCCCGTGGGTGCCCTTGGGAGGACCAACTGGCTCCCTGGGGCGCCCATGGGAGGACCAACTGGCGCCCGAGGGAGCCATTTGGCGCCCCTGGGAGCCCTTGGGAGGACCAACTGGCTCCCGTGGACGCCCTTGGGAGAACCAGTTGGCGACCTTGGGAGGCCATGGGAGGACCAACTGGCTCCCTTGGGCGCCCTCGGGAGGACCAACTGGCGCCCGTGGGCGCTTTTGGGTGGGCCGACTGGCGCCCGTGGGAGCCATTGGGGGCGTTCACTGGCTCCCGTGGGCGCCCTTGGGAGGACCAGTTGGCCCTGGTGGGCGCCCTTGGGAGAGCCAGTTGGTGCCCTTGGGAGCCCATGGGAGGGCCAATTGGCCGCCGTGGACGCCCTTGGGAGAACCAGTTGGCGACCTTGGGAGTCCATGGGAGGACCAACTGGCTCCCTTGGGCGCCCTCGGGAGGACCAACTGGCGCCCGTGGGCGCCTTTGGGTGGGCCGACTGGCGCCCGTGGGAGCCATTGGGGGCGTTAACTGGCGCCCGTGGGCGCCCTTGGGAGGACCAGTTGGCCCTGGTGGGCGCCCTTGGGAGAGCCAGTTGGTGCCCTTGGGAGCCCATGGGAGGGCCAATTGGCG
>CM067259.1:25955618-25964583 GCA_034195605.1 Santalum album
AAGTTTCCCATTTTGGGAAGGTGATCCAAGAAGAGCATAGGGGAGTGCATACATATAGGAGGAGTATTCATTATGAGATGGTGGAGATCATCAAGACATCTGTGGTATGCAAGAAGACTTTTTGTAGCATTGCATGGTTGAGGAGATTTAGAGAGCTTTGCTCTAGGGGGAGTCTCGCATGAGAGGACCCTTGAGGTTGAGGGAGAGTCTTGACGGAAAGGGAACCTCGAGATATCCCAAAATGGATTTAGGTTGCCAACAATTCCAAAGGGGGAGATTGTTGTTCCCATTGGAATAATGAGGTGTTGTCATTGTTGGCAAGCCTAAATGAGTGCGCACTTCATTGGTGCACCTCGTATATCGACTTTGCATGACTCCGGGATATCGGAATGGTGAGGAAATGAAGAAGACACAGCAAATAAGTAAAGTATCCAAAAACACCATAAACAAGTGATTCTGAGCTTGTTTGAGCTAGTTTTGGAGCGATTGATGAGTTGAGTTACTCCGGGTGATCGGATGACCACGGGGTGATACCGGAAGCTATATTACACCATATTAGAGTAATATTGATGCTCAAGTTGCAAAGGAAATCGGTTTTGCTTGAAGCATCATAATTGAGCTCGGTTTTGCCAAATTGGAGCATTTACACCATGTTGAGCTTAAAGAGAGGTTGTTTGAAGTGGTTGGACTACATGGAGTTAAAGTTGGGCTAAATGGGTTGCAATGAGCTCATGGAATGGCAATGGGTCAAGGGTAATTCGGATTAGGCCTTCGGGGAGCCATTTTGGGCTTAATTGAGCAATTTGGAGCAATTGGGTGTGCTAATGGGCTTGGGCCACAAGGGGTGCACGGACCTAGCTCATGGACCCTTAGAGGAGGCCCAAATCCATGTGGCCCAAGTGGGAATTCGCGGATCCTTGAAGGGCACTCCAAAGACTTTCCTATTTTCACCCACTTTCCTATATTTTGGTCTTTTTGTGCCTATTTAAGAAGGCCCCCTCCCATATCTCGAATTACACCACTCCTTTGAGCATTGAGAGAGTTTTTGAGAGAGAGAATTGAGAGAAATTCTCTTTGAGGGTTTATGGGTGCCATATGTGTTCTTGAGCACTCTTGGGGTTTTTAGGGTTGAGTGGATGTGAGATTGGGGAAACACTTGTGAGTGTTTTGTGCTGCAGCCACGAGGCATTGTTGGGCATCCGAGCGTGATTTGTGGTGGTGTTTCGTGATCTGTGTTCGTGGTGCTGTTGCATTCGGTGGCTATGTTTGGTACTTGTGCTTGAGTTTCTTCAAGTTCTTCGTGTTTTTGAAGCGTCAACGAGGTGCTGACTTGCGTAACTGGTATTTATTATTCTTACTTTGTTTTAGTCGGTGAGACTATTGTAATATGTTCGTCAAACCTAGTGAAGGTGAGACAACTTCGTGATTGGTCAGTGAGGCCATGTATTGCCCTAGTGAAGGGTTGTACTGTGATTATAGTGATTTCGTTAGTGAGGGTAGTGAACCCGAATCAGCCGTGGACATAGGTTGCACACATTGTGTAGCCGAACCACGTATATCTGGTGTTTGCGATTGCTTGGGTAATTTGCTTGCATTATTCTTGTCATAACAAGTGAATTAGGTTGACGAACGCAAAAAGGAAAGAATTTTTAAAGGAGCACTGATTCACCCCCCCCCCTCTCAGTGCTCGTATTGGGACCAACACCAACAATGACAACACCTCATTATTCCAATGGGAACAACAATCTCCCCCTTTGGAATTGTTGGTAACCTAAATCCATTTTGGGATATCTCGAGGTTCCCTTTCCGTCAAGACTCCCCCTCAACCTCAAGGGTCCTCTTATGCGAGACTCCCCCTAGAGCAAAGCTCTCTAAATCTCCTCAACCATGCAATGCTACAAAAAGTTTTCTTGCATACCACAGATGTCTTGATGATCTCCACCATCTCATCATGAATACTCCCCCTATATGTATGCACTCCCCTATGCTCTTCTTGGATCACCTTCCCAAAATGGGAAACTTTCTCCCCCTTTGACAACCATTCCAAAAGAGAGCAAGAGCAAAGGATCATTGCGCAACCACCCCCGATTCTAGTTAAAGGAAATGGGTTGAACTCCGAGGCTCAACCGGTGCTTCTTAAATGTCGCTGCGGGTAACGGCTTTGTGAATATGTCCGCTATTTGCTCTTCCGTAGGCACATACTCCATTAGAATCATTCCTTCTTCAACTTTCTCTTTGAGGAAGTGATAACGAATATCAATGTGCTTCGATCTTGAATGTTGAACAGGATTCTTGCCCAAACTGATTGCACTTCGGTTGTCACACATAATAGAGATAGGCAACCGTACCTCATCCATTATATCAAGCAACTGTCGGCGCATCCATATGACTTGTGTGCATGCTGATGTTGCTGCAACATACTCAGCCTCTGCGGTGCTCAATGATACACTATCTTGTTTCTTACTCAGCCAAGAAACACACTTCTTTCCAAGAAAGAAGGCACCACCCGAAGTTGACCGTCGATCATCGATGCAACCGGCCCAATCAGCATCACTGTACCCAATCAATCGAATGCCATCATTTTTAGGATACCAAAGCCCAAAATCCGACGTACCTCGAATGTAGCGAAGGATTCTCTTCACAGCTACTAAGTGTGATTCCTTAGGATCACTTTGATATCTTGTCGCTTGACATACGGCATGTAAAATGTCAGGTCGAGTGGCCGTCAAATATAGAAGAATACCAATCATGCTTCGATATTCCTTTTGATTTACCCTTTTTCCGTCTTCATCTTTGCTCAATCTACATGCAGTAGGCATAGGAGTACTTACCGGTTTGCTCTCCGCCATGCCAAATTTCTTGAGAAGTTCTTTGACATACTTGACTTGTGAGATGACAAGTCCATCCTTCCGTTGAGAGACTTGTAAACTGAGAAAGTAAGAGAGTTCTCCTATCATGGACATCTCGAACTCATTCTTCATCTTCAAGGCAAATTCACGGCATAACTCTTCTTTGTCACCTTCGAATATGATGTCATCGACATAGACCACAATGATCAATTGCCCCACATCACTATTCAGCACATACAAGTTGCTATCAACGCTGCCCTTCTTGAATTTTAACTTGTGAAGATAGGCATCGAGTCTTGAGTACCATGTTCTAGGTGCTTGCTTAAGGCCATACAACGCCTTCTTTAATCTGCATACTTTGTTCTCATCATCACCAAGAACAAAGCCGTCCGGTTGCTCAATGTATACTTCTTCTTTCAAGTCACCATTCAAGAATGCCGATTTGACATCCATTTGGAACACCGTGTATCCTCTTTGTGCAGCCATGGCTAGGAATAACCGAATTGCCTCAAGTCTTGCCACAGGTGCAAAGGTCTCATCAACATCTATTCCATTAATTTGAGAATAGCCTTTGCATACTAACCTTGCCTTGTTGCGAACAACTTTGCCGTCCTCGTTCAACTTGTTCCGGAAGACCCATTTAGTTCCGATGATGTTCTTCCCGGCTGGTCTAGGCACTAATTCCCACGTACAGTTCTTCTCGATTTGATCCAACTCTTCATTCATAGCCTTCGCCCAATGCTCGCCCTCTTGAGCTTCAATCACGTTTTTGGGCTCGACTTGTGAGATTAGGGATGTTGCACTTATATTCTTCACCTTTCGTCGTGTCTGAATTGGTGCATCAACATCTCCAATGATGTGGAAATCTCCCATTTGACATCTCCTCGAGTTCTCGACTTGTTCTTTAGTCCAATTTTCTTTGGACTTCTTTGCATTTCTAACTTCGGGTACTTGAGTGATGTTGTCACTTTCATCCCCCGAATCATCAGCAATCTCCAATTCTTCCACACTTTCTTTATCACGTGATTCATGCATAACGTCATCCCCTTTTGGTGGAAAATCTAAAGGAGCAACGTACCTCTCATTTGCCGAATTGGGGTCATTCTCCATAACTTTGACATCATAGCTTTCTACCGTCCGTTTAAGCCGTTGATTGTAGCATAGATATGCCTTGCTTCTTTGTGAGTAGCCGAGAAAGATTCCCTCGTCAGCTCTTTCCTCGAACTTTCCGAGCGACTCATCCTTGTTTTTGATGAAGCAAGGACTCCCGAATACTCTAAAGTATTTCACGGTAGGCTTTCTTCCATTTCACATCTCATACGGAGTCTTGCTAGACTTAGGCCGCAACAACGTTCGATTTTGCAAGTACACCGCTGCTTCGGTAGCTTCCTTCCAAAACTTCACGGGAACACCGCTCTCGATCAGCATCGTCCTTGCCATCTCAATAACAGCTCTATTTTTTCTTTCGATGACACCATTTTGTTGAGGTGTTCTCACACTCGATCGTTGATGCATGATGCCATGGTTTGCCAGATATGATTCGAATTCGTTGGATGTGAATTCGCTACCATGATCGGACCTTAATGCTTTGATCTTCTTGCCGAATTGTTTCTCCACCCGTTTCTTGTAGCTTTTAAAGCCTTTAAATGCTTCATTCTTATGACGGAGATGTATAATGCATGTCATGCGACTATAATCATCTATCAGCAACATAAAATATAATTCGCCATTTGTACCTTTGGTTCGCATAGGTCCACACAAGTCTGTGTGTACCAGGCTCAGCAAGCTGGACGAATTATGCTCTTTCATATGAGGGAATTGTGCCATCTTCCCCTTTTGACATGCTTCGCAAACGGTTTCTCTGTCCCGTCTCATTTCTAGAAGATCACTGACCGCCTTTTGTGTGGACAATTCTCTCATGCTCTTTTGATTTATGTGCCCCAGTCGTCGATGCCAAAGTTGATTTTGATCTTCCACGCCGATCAAGCAGGCGTCGTCTTTGTCTCCTAGTTGGTACAAGTTGCCCTCCGTTCTTGAGCCCTTTGCCACCACGATCGTGCTTCCGGCCTTCTTGACTGTGCAGCCTTTACCTGTGAATACCACTTCATGACCCGATTCACATAGTTAGCTAACACTCAATAGATTATATTTGAGGCCTTCGACAAGGAGCACCTCCTTAGATGTAAACTTTGCCCCATCGATTTTGGCAACCCCTTTTCCTTTGATTTTCAAAGAGTCATTGTTGCCAAATTTTACCTTTCCACTTGCCGCATCAGAAGCACTTTGGAGGAGCTTCGCATCACCCGTCATATGTCGGCTGCATCCGCTATCGAGGATCCACCGTGAATTCTTTGTATTTGCCTTGAGTGCAACTTCCACCACGTTTGCTTCTTCACATCGTTCCATCGCGATAGCCTTCTTTTTAAACTTCTTGGTTGGTTTTGGCATCGTTTGCGCACTTTGCTGTACTTAACTATTCATTCCATTTTTGTAGGGACTTAGAATAAATGTCATGCAATTTCGAGCGTAATGCCCCATGTAGTTGCATCTATGGCAAACAACTTTCTCCTTTTGTTCAAGTACCTGGAATCGGCTGTACAGCTTCAGAAGAGGAGTTATGCATTGTCCATAGCCATTCTTCAAGGGCCGAACAGAAAGTACATCATGTTGATGAGGCCTTGCTATCATCCTTCTCCGGCAATTCCTTGCCATGTGCCCGTAAATGCCGCAGGTGTAATAAGATCCTCTGAATGCCGCCGCGTAAATGGTTTTCCACTTAGGCTTCGGCTGCTGCAACTCGTCAGGTTCGGTGCCGCAGATGTCGAATTTGGGAAGCCTCGTAGGAATCTTTCTTTGAGCCTCCGCCTCCTTTGCAATCTTCTCCTTTACAAAGGTAGTGGTCTTTGAGGTTTTGGAGTTATCTTCCTCAAAGCCAATCCCTTGTCTCCCAAGCGAGTGAGGTCTTTGCAATCCAAGACACTCATTGAGCTTTCGTGTGGCCTCGTTTTGATTATTCGACACGGTAGTACTAGAGCTTGAACCATCATTGAAAGCAAAAGAAGAGCTAACTTTGAATGCTTTCGTTTGTTCGCTAACCTTTTGTTTAACGGTGCAGAGCTCTCCTTCAAGTTTGTCGATGTAGGCAGCTTTTCCGTTTAGCTCGATGGTAAGATCATCACAAATCTTTGCATGTTCTTCGCATTGGATTTTTAACCTTTCCACTTCGTTGACTAGCTCATCTTTATCTTGCTTCAACGCTTTCTTTTCTTTTTCGAGCTGAGAAACAACGACAATACATCTTTCAATCTCACCTTGCATGTCGACCTCAGCATCCTCATCTTCTGCCGCAGAATCTTCTTGCGTCTCGGAGGCCATGAATGCGATGTGCTCTTCATCTTCGGATTCATCGTCGGATTCTCCTTCGCTGGATGAATTGGAGCCTTCTAGGATTTTGCTAAGGAGATTCTTTAACGCTTTGACGTTTTTCGAAGAATATCCTTTCTTTTTATACCTCTGGAACTTCTTCTTCTTGTGGTTGTCTTCTTTCTCATCGTCACTTCCATCTTTAATATTTTCTGGACAATCCAGAGCATAGTGGCCAATTTTATCACACTTAAAGCATTTGAACGGAAGTTTACCTTTGTATTTTCCAGTTCCCTTCTTGAAGTTCCTCGAGATGTACGCCTTTATATTGTCTTCTTCTTCATTGGGTGCATGAATTTGAGATGAGCTAGAATCTCCTCGCTCATTTGCATTGCTCATGGCTTTGAATGCAACCTCTTTAACCGTTGTAGCTTTGCTCGAAGTTCTAGCCGCTGCACGCCTCATCTCGTACGCAATTAATATGCTTTGTAGTGTGTCCAAAGAGAGCGTATCCAAGTCTCTTTCTTCCAAATATGAAACTTTTGGATCATATGACTCGGGTAAAGATCTTAGAATCTTCTTTACCACAGTAGCATCAGTCATGTCTTCTTCATAGCCACGGATGCAATTGACAATCTCTATTACCCTATTGAAATATGGTTCAATAGTTTTTTCCTCATTCATCCTTAGTTGCTCAAACTTACTTCGGTAAATTTCCAACTTTGCTTCTTTGACCTTGCTGTCACCTTCGTAGATGTTCTCAAGCTTGTCCCACGTTTCTTTCGCCGTCTTGCAATTTTTTACCTTTGAGAATTCAGCTTCATTAAGGGCAGATAGAATTGCATTCGAAGCTCTTGCATCAGTTTCAAACGCCCTCTTGTTAGCTTCCGTCCAAACCGCATCTTTAGCAAGGGGAGTGTAGCCGACATTAAGAACACAGTTGTAGATTTCCATGCTTAAAGCACCCAAGTGCTTCTTCATACGACTCTTCCAACTTGAGTAGTTGGAACCATCAAACAAGGGAACACCCATCTTGCCGACACTGGTGTAATTCATCTCACGCCTCTTGTTGTTGCGAGCAAACGATCTAACAGGTTGTTAAACCCTTCAATGTTAACGTAGCTCTGATACCAATTGTTGGTCCCAATACGAGCACTGAGAGGGGGGGTGAATCAGTGCTCCTTTAAAAATTCTTTCCTTTTTGCGTTCGTCAACCTAATTCACTTGTTATGACACAAATAATGCAAGCAAATTACCCAAGCAATCGCAAACACCAGATATACGTGGTTCGGCTACACAATGCGTGCAACCTACGTCCACGGCTGATTTGGGTTCACTACCCTCACCAACGAAATCACTATAATCACAGTACAACCCTTCACTAGGGCAATACAAGGCTTCACTGACCAATCACGAAGTTGTCTCACCTTCACTAGGTTTGACGAACTTATTACAATAGTTTCACCGACTAAAACAAAGTAAGAATAATAAATACTAGTTACGCAAGTCAGCACGTCGTTGACGCTTCAAGAACACGAAGAACTTGAAAAAACTCAAGCACAAGTACCAAACATAGCCACCGAATGCAACAACACCACGAACACAGATCACGAAACACCACCACAAATCATGCTAGGATGCCCAACAATGCCTCGTGGCTGCAGCACAAAACACTCACTAGTGTTTCCCCAATCTCACATCCACTTAACCCTAAAAACCCCAAGAGTGCTCAAGAACACATATGGCACCCATAAACCCTCAAAGAGAATTTCTCTCAATTCTCTGTCTCAAAAACTCTCTCAATGCTCAAAGGAGTGGTGTAATTAGAGATATGGGAGGGGGCCTTCTTAAATAGGCACAAAAGGACCAAAATATAGGAAAGTGGGTGAAAATAAGAAAGTCCTTGGAGTGCCCTTCAAGGATCCGTGAATCCCCACTTGGGCCACATGGATTTGGGCCTCCTCTAAGGGTCCATGAGCTAGGTCCGTGCACCCCTTGTGGCCCAAGCCCATTAGCACACCCAATTGCTCCAAATTGCTCAATTAAGCCCAAAATGGCTCCCCCAAGGCCTAATCCGAATTACCCTTGACCCATTGCCATTCCATGAGCTCATTGCAACCCATTTAGCCCAACTTTACCTCCATGTAGCCCAACCACTTCAAACAACCTCTCTTTAAGCTCAACATGGTGCAAATGCTCTAATTTGGCAAAACCGAGCTCAATTATGATGCTTCAAGCAAAACCGATTTCCTTTGCAACTTGAGCATCATATTACTCTAATATGGTGTAATATAGCTTCCGGTATCACCCCGTGGTCATCCGATCACCCGGAGTAACTCAACTCATCAATCGCTCCAAAACTAGCTCAAACAAGCTCAGAATCACTTGTTTATGGTGTTTTTGGATACTTCACTTCTTTGCTGTGTCTTCTTCATTTCCTCACAATTCCGATATCCCGGAGTCATGCAAAGTCGATATACGAGGTGCACCAATGAAGTGCGCACTCATTTAGGCTTGCCAACAATGACAACACCTCATTATTCCAATGGGAACAATAGAGATGTCTATGATTGGTGAACTCTCCTAGTTTCTCGATTTACAAGTCTCTCAAAGGAATGATGGACTTGTAATCTTACAAGTCAAATACGTCAAAGAACTACTGAAGAAGTTCGGCATGGCGGAGTGTAAACCGGTGAGTACTCCTATGCCTACTGCATGTACATTGAGCAAGGATGAAGATGGAAAAGGCGTTG